>JAAGEH010000016.1:15924340-15941169 GCA_011751065.1 Lasiurus cinereus | reverse complement strand
GGTGCAGAGGGTGGGCGGAGATCTGCCCCTATGCCTACCACAGCCTCGCAGCCCACAGTTCCTTTTAAGGTGCACAAATTCATGCACTGAGTCCTTAGTTTCATATAAATGAGATCATACAATATATGGCCTTTTATGACTGGCTTCTTTCACTTAACATGTTTTAAAGGTTCATCCATATTGTAGCATGTGTCAGTACTTCATTCCTTTTTATGGCTAAATAATATTCCACTGTATGCATACACCATATTTTGTTTAACCATTTATCCACTGAAAAACATTTTAGTTGTTTCTGTTTTGTGACTAATATGAATAACTAGAGGTCTGGTGCACAAAATTTGTGCGTGGGTAGGGTCCCTAGGCCTGGTTGGCAATCAGGGCTGATTGGGGCCTTCCAGCTGCCGGATGCCTCCTGGAGACTTCCTTTGTTCCACGCCGCCCCTTGGTGGTCAGTGCATGTCATAGTGAGAGATCAAACTCCAAGTCTCCTGGTCGAACTCCCAAGGGGACAATTTGCATAGTAGGCTTTTATATACATATATATATATATATATGTATGTATATATATATGCTGCTATAAACAGTCATTACACATTTTTGTGCAAATATATGCTTTCATTTCTCTATACCTATGATGAAATTGCTAGGTCATACAGTTACTCTATGGTTAAAATTTTGAGGAAATGCCTGACTCCTTTCCAAAGTAACTGCATGACTTAGCATTCCCACCTGTTTGAGAGGTCCAATTTTTCTATACCCTTGCCAGTGCTTGTTATTATCTTACTTTTTTTAAAAAATATCTTTTATTGACTTTTGTATATCTTCTTTGAAGAAATGTCTATTCAGATGCTTTGCCCATTCTTTAATTAATTTTAGGTTGTCTTTTTATTGTTGAGTTATATATTCTAGATATCAGTCCCTTATCAACTCCCATTTTGTGGGCTGTCTTTCCACTTTCTTGATGGCATCATCTGCAGTAGGAAAGTTTTTAATTTTGATGTTGTCTAATTTTTTCATTTGTCATTTGTGCTTCCGGTGTTCTATCTAAGACACCACTGCCTAACCAAGGTTATACAGATTTACTCCTAAGTTTTCTTCTAAGCAGTTCATAATTCTAGCTCTTATATATAGATCTATAATCCATTTTCGTGCATGGTGTGAGATAGGGGTCCAATCTCATTCTTTTGCATGTGGATATCCAATTGCACTATATGCTGAAAAACTATTCTTTGAATTGTTTTGGCACTCTTGTCTAAAATCCAAATAATTTTTAAAGAATTTGTTTTTTATGGCCACATATTCCCTGGCTTTCTGAATTTGCAACCCATAATTATTGATTCATCCTCTCAGGCTTCCTTAGCTCATAATCACAGGTGCATGAGATGGGTAAAAAGCTTGAGGCAACCCTCTATTTAACTTACTTAGCTTTACTGAGTCAGGATTTCTCAAACTCTCTCCCCTATACATAGAGAGCCTATGAAAGAAGTGAAGTCAAAGCCTCTTACAATCTGTTTCTGTGCCTCTGTCATTGAGAGATAACAAAAAGCAGACTCACAAGGCCTGGATTTACTCTTCCCTCAGCTTCCTCTCTAGTTCCCATAAGAATTCTTAGTGAAAATATATCTATTTCTGCTCTGCCTTCTACTTTATCACCATTTTTGTTGTTGTTGTTCTCAGGTTTCCAGTCTTTCAAATTATCCCCAAAAGGAGTCGTATGCAATTTCTATATACTATATTTGAAGTGTACAAAAAATAAATCTACATATACTATAATTTCAAATAGCTGGGAAGGAATTACTATACATGCCTATAGTATAAAATTGCCACAAAATGATCCACTCCTCGTGGGTAACTTTTTTCCTTTCTACATTGCCTATTCATTCTTCAACCAACTCAATACTGTCGTAATATTTCTACCTCCATTATAATACTGAAACAACATATGTCAAGAATTCCAGATACCCATATCTAATGGCCATCTGTCATTACTCATCTTATCAGACTTCTTGAAGCAGCAAGTGACACTAAACATTCTCACCTTCCTAAAGCACTTTTCTTAGAATCTTTTAGGCACTTCCTTGGCTTTACTCCACATTTAAACATTAAATGCTAGCATTCCTCAACAGTCAGTTCTAAGCTTTTTTTCTTCTCACTCCATATGCTTTCCCCAAGTTTCATTCTATTCTCAAGGCTTCAATAACCTAAGAGTTATCCCTGGAATCCCTTTTCCTTATGCTTAATATCAATCTATCTCCAAGTCTTATATATATGACCCACTAATTCAGGAATCTGTCCTAGTACAGGCTATTATTTTCTTTTTAAATATTTTTATTGATATGAGAGAGAGAGAGAGAGAGAGAGAGAGAGAGAGAGAGAGAGAAAGAAATATCAATGATGACAGAAAATCACTGATTGACTGCCTCCTGCACCCCACACCCCACACCCCACAAGGGGGATCAAGCCCACAACCTGGGTACATGCCCTGATTGGGAATTGAACCGTGATCTCCTGGTTCATAGGTCGACACTCAATCACTGAACCACACTGCTTTATTTTCTTCATTTATTCCATAAATACTTATTAAACACTCTAGAAAAATAATGAAGAATAAAGCAGACATGATTTCACCTGCATTAGTATAATTTCTTTAGTAAAATGTACTCTTTCCCCTCCTCCATTTTGCTCTCCTCATTATAGTCAGAGTAATATTTTAAAAATGTAAACATGCCAGAAGATAAAATTCTTATTACAGCCTAAAGGTCCAACATAGTCTGGCCCTTTATCTACCTCTCCAGTCTAACCTTCCACCTCCACACTCCAGTCCCACCAGTGTTTGCTCTATACCTGAAATGCTCCCAGGCTCACTCCCACCACAGAGTTCTTTTGTGTACACGCAATGCCTAGAACATGCATCCCTAACCTGTTTATATCCTGCTCCTTCTCTACTCATTTGTTAAATTTCAGCTTAATTATCTCTTCCTCAGGGAAACCTTTCTTACATGCACACCTCCACACACACACTACATTTTTCGGTGTGAGGTATGCAGGAGTTAGCCAATAGACGATTCTCTCTTATCATTGATGTTCTGTCTCTCCCTCTCCCTGCCTTTCTGAAATCAATAAAAATGTAATAAAATATATACACATATACACAGAGGGGGGAAAATGACTTCTGGGGAAAAAGGATAAAATATTTGTTTACTTTATTACACACACACACACACACACACACACACACACACGCTCGTCACTGTTTTTAAACAAAAGAATTACATTATATAATACCCTGATTCTAATCCAGAGTACAACTATCCACCTAAACAACTGAGGGACCTACTTGTTTTTATCATTACCATTATCAGCAATTCCTCCTCCAGAACAATATTCTCCTTCTAAAGGATCTTGCATAGGACCTAGAGAACTGGGTGGTTTAAGTGGATGAGAATTACCTTTTTTTATTTAACTATCTCAAGAGTATCTGAATTTAAAAAACAAAAACAGCCCTGGCCAGGTGGCTCAGTTGGAGCATAGTCTGCACACCAAAAGGTTGTGGATTTCATCTTCATTCGGGGTGCATATGGGACGCAATTGATCAACATTTCTCACATCAATGTTTCCCTCTCTCTCTCTATCCATTCTCCCTCCCCACCAAATTCAATAAAACCATATCCTTAGGTGAGGATTAAAAAACAAAAAACTGCCTAGCCTGGGTGACGCCTGGTGGATAGAGTGTCAGCCTGTGGATGAAGGGTCCTAAGTTCGATTCCAGTCAAAGGCACATGCATGGGTTACAGGCTCAATCCCCACTGTGGGGTGTGCAGGTGGCAGCCAATCAATGATTCTCTCTTTTCTACCTCTCTCTCCTTTCCCTTTCCTCTCTGAAATCAACAAAAAATATATTTTAAAAAACTATTTAATGCAACTGAATGAAAAGATATTAAAACATTTCTCATTCTTTTACTGTCAAAATAATGAGGATCTATCCTCCCTCTTGAGTCTCATTTTCCAAGGGAAAAAGTTGGTCCGTTTTTGCTTCCTCTAACCACCCCTCATACCCTGGCTCTTTCTGTGGTATCTCTGAGTTGGTCCTTTTATTGCAAGAAAGGTGTCTTGACATTTTTGTAATATAAAGATCTGCATCAATTTCAATATAGTGTTTTCTATTTAAATATATTTTATCTATGAAATAGGCTTGTCAAATCACAATCACACGTTTCCATCTCCCATTTCCTAAGACCTAATGCTTCTAGATAGGAGCTTTCAATTGCACGCGTATGTGTGTTGCACAGTTCAATATAACTGTGAATATCTACTAACAAATTAGAATAATGCCGTGGTTTTGGAGTCTGGCATACCTGGGTTTTGAATTCCAGCTATGCACCATAGTAGCTATGTGATTTGGGACAAGTTATTGCACTTCTGAGACTCAGTTTCCTCATCTATAAAGTAGCAATAATTGTACCTTATATAGTTGATTTGGGATTTTAAACAATGGTAAAAGTAAAGCATTTAACAAAAAATATAAGTATTTGATAAATAGAAATATTTTCAGCATCAGATAACAATACTTGTAATTCCAAAATCCCATTTAGGACCAAAAAACCCCCCAAAAAACCAACAATAAAAAACAAAACTCAACACCTTCCTTAACTAAATCATTACAGCTGCTAACAATGAACAAGCACAATAATTCTATTTTTCCTTTCTACTGATTTTCAATAGTACATTAAAAATACGATATTAAATAAAGGAAAAGCAGAATGGAAAAAAGAAAATACAAAAAGAGTAAGTCAATACTTGAAAAATATGCTATTATTTGCAGGACTTTTCCAAAGTAGACTATAATAAATTAGAGCAAAAGTGATCTTCTCCATTATCACTTGTATTTGAACAACTAGAAGTTCCCTTTCCATGACTTGCTACTCTACCTCCTTCATACTCTGATCATAAGTTCCCTGCACCCAGGGAACTCTCAATCTCATCCTAACTAAAATCCTATCTATCCTTTTTGAACACCTAGATCAAATACCATTTCTTTCTCCCTGCAACATTCTCTAATTCTGCCAAACTGCTATTAATTTCTCCCTCTTCTGAATTCTTCAATATCCCGTCACCAAGTTGTTTATGTTTACGTCATCTCCTTTGCTTGGCTGTAAACTTCATGAGGGCAGGGTATAGTATGACTCAAATTCTCACCCCCACAGTAACTCTGCATACTACTTTGCACATAGTGATTAGTCAACAATATTTCTAAAATAAAAGGGATAGTAAGCAGTCTTCTAGATCTGTGATCAAGGATGAAAAGCATCCAACTCCTGCAATGGCAAACACAATAATTACAAGAAAAATTATATGGGGAAGAATGGAGGAAAATTGAGATGTGAGAATAAAATCCAAATGTATTTTAATACTGAAGTTACAAATAACCCACCTTTGGTTACTAAAATAAGAAAATGTATAGCTAGAGGCTACCATTGAAAAAGTCAGCCTAACTGCCTCACTGCCCTTGGTCTTTAAGGATTTGATTAGTTTTTCCAGTGTCTGATTCAGCCCCCACCCCAAACCCCGAAGCTAGAGCTAAGGCGCGTGTTTTGGAAAGGATGATAAATAAATTCATTCACTGAATAAAAAAGTAACACTGTTTTCTCAGCACAAGTTCTAAAATATTTCAAAGGCTATAATATTTTACTAGGCTTGGCCATTTGGGTTAAAATTTATTAGCCAAAACAGAAAACTTTCTCATCAGAACCCATATATTCCATTAGGCATGACACAGAATGTCTCCCAAGGTCATTATTAACTAGAAGTGTAGGTAAATCACTCTCAATATTAGGATCTGATATTTAAAGATAGAATAATAATAATTTAAAAAAGTAAGAATTGGGCAATGCAAATGCTAAGAAATTTCTTTTTGCCAATTTGCTTCTTGTTTCTTTTTCTACAACTAAAATGAATCTTACAAAGACTAATTGACTGCATTAAGCCACTCTTTTCAATCCATACCAAAAGTAAGAATATACAGAAAGTGCTACTTTTTAGAATTTCCAACAGCTCCCATTTCCAGTATTCTGTCCCCTTGTCACCAAATATCCTGGTGTGTATCTTTTTTCTTCTTCTATCTAAAACAAAAGTGGGGAGAGAGGTTACATATTCTTTGGGACACCAGCTCAAACAAAGACTATTTCTGGGCATTCTTTGGCAATGTTTCTTTCAATGGCACCTTAAAATATATCATTTGTATTAAAAGAATAAAGAAGAAATCATTCAGAACTAGAGACAATTTAAGTAAAAAGGATTCACACGAAAGAAACCAAAAGGGTAGTACTAACTTATATTCTGTAATTATGTCCTTTTGAGAACTAAAAGGCCAGCTGAAACAAACCTCAACCTGTCTTTCTAGCATTTAGACTTCAATAATTCTTCAGTCCCTCCAGGATCAATAATGCATTGATTCTGCTACCTTTTCAGCATCCCTGCTCCTCTCCTCATGTGCTCATTTCCCTCCTTACTCAGGTAGATGCAAATTCAGTTCATCAGGATAACCACTCCTAGTATACATCCTTAACTCCCTTGCATGCACAGTCTTTTTTTTAGGATACACAATAAATTCCCCAGCAGAGCCTGGGGCAATGTCCCAAAGTTAAACACATGAATATTTCTAGAGCAGAATACTTGACTAAGTGGGATAAATAAAACATTTGTGACCACTCAGATCAGATATTGACCACTCAGATCAGATATTGCCACCACAATGGTTTGCCAAACTAAAACAGAGTTTTTAGAACATTTTAAATTTCAGAATTGCACATAAGGATTATGTACCTGTACTTCCTTGGCAAAACCCCAACCATCTTAAATCTCAGAACCTACATCCACACAATTGAACTGGCTAAAGAAAAAGCCAAGATCATGTGAACTCACTTTAAATTTGTTAGCACTACCTTTTGTGGGTAAGTGCTATCTGACAATTTCTCTATAGTTCCTTATTCACTCATTCGCCCACCTCTCAAGTGACTTTGCCACACACTCTCTTCTCTCAAATTTTGCCACTTTTCACTTTTAGCCTCTTAAATTCCTAAAATAAAAGCACTCAGATTTAGAGAACTTCCATAAGCTCCCATCCCTGCTCTACTTGCAATTTTACCCATATACTCTGCCTTCCCTCCAATATCTATGGATGAACTGTCTGTCAGTCCACCCCCTCTCTACTTGTGTACTCATTAGCGATTCTCACCTCTTTCCTGAGATAAACCATTTCTCCCTTTCTACTCCATTTTCATCAGCAAGCATATAGAGAGCATACAAAATATATCTTCTCTCTTAAAACAAAACAAAAAAACTTTTCCAATCCTCCACTTGCCCTTCTGTCTGCTGCCCCATTTTCTCCATTCCTTTTATAACAAATCTCATCGAGAGCTGCTGACACAGCCTCCAATTTCTCTTTTTCCATTCTTTTTTTAAAACCCACTCCTTTACTCTACCAAAACAGTTTTTGTCAAGGTCACCAATGACTTCTGTTACTAACTTAACTTATATGATCTGTCCGCAACATTTAACATAGTAGGTCACTCTCTTCTTTAAACAAAAACACAACTTTATTTAGGTATCATTCACATGCCATGCAATTCACCTATTTAAATCACATGATTCAAGGTTCTGTATATTCGGAGTTGTGTAACCATCACTACAATCGATTTTAGAATATTCTCATTACTCCCAAAAAAAACCCATTACTCATTAGCTGTTACCCTCAATATCATCTCCAACATCCTCAGCCGTAAGCACCAATAATCAACTTCTTGTTTCTATAAATATATCTATTCTTGACATTTCATATAAATGTGATCATATAACATGTGGTCTTTTGCCAATAGTTCTTTATTTAACATAATGTTTCCAAGGTTTATCCATGTTGTAGCAAGTATGAGTTCTTTATTTCTCTTTATGGCTAAACAAGAGGACCGGTGCATGAATTTGGGCACGGGTGGGGTCCCTTGGGGTGGCTTGTAGAGATCGGGCCCCAGCTCGTGCCCCCAGCCTTGCAGCTCTGCAGCCCCGCCTGGCACCCTGCCTTGGCTTGGTGCTCCCCCCTTACCTGTTCCACCATCCCACCTGCAGGGTGATCGATTGGGGCCAGGCCTCCTCACATCCCCACTTGGCTCCCTCAGTGCTGGGGAGCTGGGCAGCAGCCCTGACCCTACAGCTGGTTGCCGCCTGCAGGGCAATCTGCGGGGCAATCGAGTCCCACTTGTACCCTCCTTGACCTAGTGCTGCCCACTCACCTGCTCCACCATCCCACCACAGTCCCACTCTCATAGGGGCCAGCAGCACCACCTCCATTGCTGGCCATGTTCTGCCCCACCCCCTGGTAGTCAGCACATGTCATAGACAGCCCAAAGGGACAATTGCATATTAGGCTTTTATTATATAGGATAATATTCTATTGTATGAATACACCATGTTTTGTTTATTCAATTATCAGTTGAAGGGCATTTGGGTTGTTTCCTTTGTGGTTATTATGAATAATGTTGCAAATATTCACATGCAAGTTTTTGTGTGAATATACCCTTTCATTTCTCTTGGATATACACCTAAGAGTGGAATTGCTGAGTCAGATAGTAATCTAGGTTTAATGTTTGAGGAACTGCCAAACTGTTTTCCACAGAGGCTGTATCAAATTAACATTCCCACTATCAAGTAAGAGGGTTTCCAATTCTCCATATTCTCCCCAACACTTGTTAAAATTTCTTTTTGATCAGAGCTGTCCCAGTGGTGTAAAGTGGTATTCATTGTGATTTTGATTTGCATTTTCCTAAAGACTAATGATATTGAGCAGCTTTTCCTGCACTTACTCATCATTTAAATATATTTTTGGAGAAATGTTTATTCAGATTCTTTGCCATTTTTTTTAACTATCTGTCTTTTATTATTGAGTTGTAAGAGTTCTATATATATTCTAAATACCAGTCCCTTATCAGATCTATGATTTGAAAATATTTTCTTCCATTTTATGGGTCTTTTCACTTTCTTAATGATAACTTTACGAAATAAAAGTTTATTTCAATGAAGCCCTAAAACAAAAGCATAGTAGGTTTTTTGTCACTGTGCTTTTAACATTTAAGAAGCCACTGCCACCGAAACCAGTTTGGCTCAGTGGATAGAGCATCGGCCTGCAGACTGAAAGGTCCCAGGTTTGAGTCTGGTCAAGGCCATGTACCTTGGTTGCGGGCACATCTCCAGTAGGGGGGCGTGCAGGAGGCAGCTGATCGATGTCTTTCTCTCATCGATGTTTCTAACTCTCTATCCCTCTCCTTTCCTCTCTGTAAAAAATCAATAAAATATATTTTAAAAAAAAAGAAAAAAAGAAGCCACTGCCTACCCCAAGGTCATAAAGATTTACTCCTATTTTTTCTTCTCAAAGTTTTATAGTTTTAACTTTTATATTTAGGCATATGATCCATTACGAGTTAATTTTTGTGTAGTATAATTTCATTCTTTTGCATGTGGATATCAAGTTGGCTTAGCACTATCTGTTGGAAAGACTGTTCTTTCCTCCACTGAATTGTTTTGGCACCCCACTCGAAAATCAATTGACCATAAAAATAAGGGTTTATTTCTGAAGTCTCAATTGTATTCCATTGATCTATATGACTAACTTTATACCAGAACAATATATTGATTATTAGGTGCTTTGTAGTGAGTTTTGAAATTAAGAAGTATGTATCCTCCAACTCTGTTCTTTTCAAGATAGTTTTGATTATTCTGGGTCTCTTGAATTTCTAAATGAATTTTAGGACTGACCAGTTAGTCAATTTCTACAAAAAGGCAGCTTGGATTTTGATAGAAATTTGTTGAATCTAGTGGTCTCCCATCTCAGTCACAGTTAAAACCAAAATGTCTTACAGAGTTCCTTCAGGACCTCTTCTCCTATTACACTCTTTCTTGCCTGGCTAGCCTCAGGAACACCAGTTTCCTTGATTTACCTAAAGCATGCTAGCCTCTTCTGTGCCGCAGAGCCTTTATACTTACCATCCATCCTCTTTGTCCCCACACTATTGCCCCAGACACCTGCATGCCTTTGTTGTTCACTGCCTTTAGGTCTCTGTTCAAATATCACCTTATCCCCTGAACATCCTATGTAAAAACAGTAACCATCCCATCTTTACTCTAGTATTCCCTTCTTCTATACTCAGTTTTATAATTTTAATATATTTTTATTGATTTCAGAGAGAGAGGAGGAGAAATAGAAACATCAATAATGAGAGAGACTCATCGATTAACTGCCTCCTGCACACTCCCCATTTGGGGATCAAGCCCACATTGGGGATTGGGCCCACAACCCGGGCATGTGCCCTTGACTGGAATCAAACCTGGGACCCTTCAGTCCAAAGGCCGATGCTCTATCCACCAAGCCAAACCAGCTAGGGCCAGTTTTATCATTTTCTACTGCAGTGTCACAATGTATTCCCCAATCTCACCCTATTTCTAAGCTAGATAAAGCTCATAAGGACATGACTTTGCTTTGTTCTAGCCCCTAACACAGCTCCAATAGAAACTTCTGTGATGATGGAAACATTCTATATTTGCACCGTTTAACACAGTAGCCACTATTTGCACATGTGGCTATTAAGCACTTGAAATGTGGCTAGTATAACTGATTCAAGAGCTGAAATTTTAATTTTATTCTATTTTAATTAAATTTAAATAACTACATGTGGCTAGTGGCTACTGCATTAAAAAGCTTAGAATAGTAGTCACTCAATAAACACATAGTAGGTACACAAATATTTGTTGAATTAATAGAAGGAAGAAAGGCTTTTCTTCTCCTTTAGCATAAAAAATTTCAGTAATACACAAAAAGCAGGCCATAGCAAATGAACCCTCAAATACTACAAGTCTTTTCTAACCTGAAATAAGTTTCAGTGGATATCTCAATCTGGCTTCTACCAGTGACTATATTCTTGAAAAATAGAGAATTTATATTAACCCAACTTTATATCTACTAGCATCTCTTAGAGGCCATTATAGGTTATGAAAAATGACCGTAGGAATTAGATCAGGTATATGTTGAGGGAAATACCAGTATGCTAATAGATGTATGAAGCATATTTGTGATAGTGCACTAGAGAACTGCATATATGTTTTTATATCAAGGACCTGACTGCTCTCTTTCACTATTTATCTTCTCCACTTAAATTTTAATAAAGCCATAGTCTTAAAGAGGAGCTAGATGACAACACAAAATTGCAGAGAACCTTACTCTTGTTAGATGACACAAATTCCCTGGGCATTGATTTTGTCTTATTAGTCTTTATAAGCCTAGCATCTGGTATAATAAATGTTAATTGAATGAATTTCATAATTGCACAAAAGTGATACATGTGACTTGTCAGAGGGCAAATGGATACACTGGATCTCTAATTTCCTAAACAGATATTAATCTGAAAAGGAAACTCTCATGTGGATTTTTATACATGTCAGGTCAAAAGGCAGCAAAAATCAAACTGGGAGCAAGAACACCTGGGCTTTAATGTCCTAACTCACTAAGTGGCGTGATCCTACACTAGTCATTTATCTTCTCTAGGCTCGTTTGTAAAAAGACAAACTGTCTTTTAGTTTGGACTTGATGGTCTTCAAGGATGCTATCTAACTTTAATGTAGTTATGTTCTATTCTTCATCTACAACACAAATCCCTTTATAAAAATGCTTATAAACTCCCCTTTTCTATGCTAAAACTTGTCCCTATAACTTACTTTAAAGAAGCTATACATTGACTATGATTTAATAAGAAGATACCATGACTACTTTAGTGAACTGGTAGTGTTTCCCATTTCTTGATGAGTGCCAAATTCTAAAATGCTGCTGAAATCCTGTGTTTAATTTACAGTCAGACAGCTGACATTGTGCTTATTAGCATAGAAAAGACAATTTTGGCCATATGTTTGCCTAGTAAACTCCCATGACCATTTGTGCTTGAAATGTTTCTTCAATAGTTCTAAGCCAATTCTTATCTCTTTCCCAGCTGGCTCCTAAAGTGTACTGTTTTAGTCTCTGTTCTGAAGTTTTGCCTTTGTTAAATAAAGTACTAGTACTGAAATCAAGCTCTGATGTTTATTAAAGCAAGGAAACTGAAAGAAATGAGGGCCATTCATGTGTACCTTCCCTTGATGCTGCTTTCATGAAATTTCGGTCAGACCTTGCATTTAAAATGTGGCTTTTGGCCTCTTGTCTGTGCATCCTCCACAACAGGGAGCCCACACTAACAAACAAATGCCAATACTGATGTCGTATTTGGGGCTAAACACTGACAGACAGACAATGTAGCACAGAAAGCAGAAAGTATCTCAAAATTTATTTGTACACATGGTTGCAAAATAATCTTGTAATTATTAAAACAGGTTTATTTCGACATTAGTATTTGGTTTGTTTTGTTTTTTTTAACACCTTTACTATACCTCAAGAAACTTGACTTAGTCTCTGCTATATCTTTAACCAGAATTGCAATTTTCTAATTTATATACTTCACTTGAATGTCTTCTCTAAAATTGCCATAAAGGCCTATGTGTAATAAGTTTTACCTAACTTTTAAGAAATACATTTCAAATAATAGCAACATTTTAAAGTAAAACGTAAAATGAAATACTATCCTGAACACAGGTATCTGTTTTCCAACAACTAATTAAAAGGAGCAGGTTCAGATAAAACTGAAAACATATTATTAACCATCAACTGAACCACTGGCACCATACATGCCAAAAGTAAGAATGTCCCATTGATTAGCATTAACCAGAGAAATGGCTTCAGACATCTCTTATTCACACTAAGATCTAAACGCATACAATTAAAGCCACCAATCACATCAACTGTCCATATTAATCACTCACCAATTTAATTAAGGTAAACCATCTCCTCAGAAAGCTTACCTCTTCTCTATTTCTTAACATTATCAACTTTTAATAGTTCACCAAATCAGTAATTACTTCTTTATAGTATTTTCAAATGTCCTGGATACAAAAATCCAATGTGTGGCAAGGTCAGTTATAGGTATGTCCTAATGGCAAATAAAGGGAGAAATTTAACCCATTAAAGTGGTCATCAAAAGAACAAAATCTATTATGCCTTCCTCCAGACATTCCTGGTTAAATTCAAAGTGACAGAACAAACCAGATCAAAACTAGAGACAGCTAGAAGCAACATCCAAAACTCTAATGAACCCTTAGAAATCTAGATATTGATCTGTCAATATCTAAGCTCAATTAGGCCTTTCAGAACAAAATACCTCATGAGGTGACAAGAAACTAGTTTGGAGTCTTGGCTCTGAGAAGAATAACACCAGTCACATAGGTTATAGCTAAATACAGTCATTTCTCAATATGGAAATCTTGTAAGGATTAAATAAAGATGTAAGCCAAGTACCTATCTAATTAGTCCAGGAACTGGCACACAACTAGTGTTCAGTAAACATTAGCCCTTCCTCAATTCTTTAAGAACTCAAATCAGGCTGATTAGGTCAAAGATTAACTGATGGCTTAAAAAATGAAATAAAGAAAAACCCTAAATGGTCATCTAGACAACACATCTTTTAAAAAGTTAATGTTAGAAAGTACCAAATAAGCCGAAACCGGTTTGGCTCAGTGGATAGAGCGTCGCCCTGGGGACTGAAAGGTCCCAGGTTCGATTCCGGTCAAGGACATGTTCATTGGTTCTGAGCACATCCCCAGTAGGAGGCGGCTGATCGATGTCTCTCTCTCATTGATGTTTCTGGCTTTCTATCTCTTTCCCTTCCTCTCTGTGAAAAATCAATAAAATATATATTTTTTAAAAAGTACCAAATAATATCATGAAAATGAAAAATAGATGTTGAAAATATTTCTTAATGGCTTATCGTTCACGGCCACTTACAACCTTCATGTTTTGTGAAATCGTCTTCTGGGATGAGCTTTGACAAGAAATAGGCCAAATGCAAACTAACTCCACTTGAGAGTAATAGCACTGCTTGTAGCAGGTGAAGTTTCCCTGATAAAAGCTTCACCCCTGGGTATACTTCAAGCTTTCAGCAATCAGGTTCCCAAACAAACTAGTAACACAACTATAAAGTTAATTTTTTAATTAGAATTGTTAAGAAATAAGAGTTCAATAAATCACTTACCTTTTAAAAGAAAGACATTACTTTCTAACACACATATTTCTTCCAGGTCTAAGGAAATGAAGCTTATTTATTCACACATTGAAAAGTAATATTATAGTGAAGTCTTTTTATGACTAGAGGATGAAATATTTAAGAAATAACAGTATGGAAAGAACAGGACTTGGTCTAAGAAAGTCTTGAGATCAAGTACTAGAGTTGCCACTTACTGTATAAGTTTATATGAAGTTACTTAACTTTTCAGGGAATCAGTTTCTTGTAAGGTTCTTTTAACCTCAAAAATGATATAATTGAAGTGCTGATACTCTTCAGATATATATGTTTGTACCTTTATTAAGTAACACAGACATATTTTAAGGTTGTAGTAACTTAAGACCCATTATGAAACAAAGGGAGAGTGAGTGTGTGTGTTTTGGGTGTTCTGACCCCAAACATTGTTCTCAGTAGTTAGAGCATTTACAAGCCTCGTGACACCTGAATTAACCAAGTAAGCCTTTAAACCCCTACAATGAAACATTAAAATTCAATGTGGCTATAATCTCTTCCTTACAAAACATGGACACAAAGAGTCTAGCTTCAAGTATGGTTTAAAAAAAAACAAAAAGGTGAAATGTATTATATTCACCATGCAGCTTTTCCATATGACGACAAAAAAAAAACCAACGCAAATGAAAACTCACAAGCCCATTGTAATACATTGTACCGCTTCTGAATGCAACACTTAGCTCAGGCTTACTACCCTGACAAATAAAGGAAAGCACTTTATGAAGCCAATTTAATTGGGAGGTGACAGAAAACATACAGCCATTTTCTTTAGCCTTATCATCGAATTGGCTTCAGCTCCAATCTCTGGCAAATCCCACTCAACAGAAGAAATTAACCAGGTCAGCAGAACAGGTGCTACGTTGTGTCTGTCAAGGGCCTGGCATCACCACAATTACTTGTACACAATGAAGCAGTAATCTTTACAGATCATCTCTCCCAAGAAACATATTGGGGAGGGGGAGGAAAACCGAAGGGAGGAGGGGGGAAGTGGAAAGGAGAGGAATAGGAGGCAAAAAGAAAAGGCAAGAAAAGAAAATGAATGTGCAGCTGCCTTGAGGCTCAGCAGATGTCGGGATGTGATGTACGAGGCTAGGATAAGCTGTCGTAGCCTGCTGCCAAACAGTGGTAAGTGATTAAAGCCTGCACAGTTCTAAGCACCATATTTAGAATCTGCGGGGTTTCAAGACTTGCACCCATTCCTTGCTGTGCTGCCAGATGTTGGCAACCGGTCCAGTTCCTACTGACTGTGCATGGATGGCAGCAGTTGGTACAGCAGCAAAGCAATCTGGAATGCTTCCGGAGATACTGTACATTAACAAGTGTCACCCATCATTCACCTTTACAGAAGGCTGAAACAACTCCAATTTGCTGCCACTTCCCTCTTGGGAAACAGCCAAGATAAAGTTGCGCCTGGCAGTCCCATTTGTTTCACTCAGGTGTTTCAGCTGCCTTGCTGACCTCTATTAGTTTAAGTTTTAATTTAGATTAACCCCAGCACCCCAATTAACTGGCAAGGGGAAAAGCTAAGATGTGACTAGTCATAACTCTGAAATCAGAATTTACCGAAGTTAAAATTATTAATTGGGATGAAGGGCCAATCAAGCAATGCTATTTCTTTTTATACAGACCTCCAGGCCAAAAAATAATTTTTTAAAAAAATCTTTCAGGCTAGGGATTGCCAGTAGAAGCAATTCTTTCCATAATTTCAGTTTATTTTATTAAGGCTATTTAACTTATTATATACTCTCCATTGAATAATGTACACTTCAATTAATGAAGACTGAAACACTTTTTATTGTCTCTCATGATCTCATACAACTATACATCATTAATATCCTATATCAGGTATTTCCTTTGACATTCTAGAACAAAATAGAGTTCCCTACTCTTCTGACAAATGGATATAATAAGAGAAGAAAAGGAAAAAGGAAAAAGGACCTCTGACTAGGAACACTTGAGGCTCCACCAATCCTCTTTCCTCTCATTACTTTTAAGACTCACTATGGTAATAATTTTATTGAACAACACAGAGTGAATAGAAAGATTAATAGAATTTTCTTTCTCTTTTTAGGACAAAACCAGAGGTATCTGCACTAAAGAATCACTTGTTCTACTGGGTTTACAGTGCCATTTTCCTAAGTTCCTTCCTTCATATTCCATGTACCTAATACAGTCACCATGGTTAGATCTTCAACAAGCAATTGCAAAATCTTTGCAAAAGTTAAAACACTAAAAATTTAGCAGAGAAAAAAATTATCTTGATAAATAATGATTCAACAAAAACTGATATATCACTGCTGAGCAACCTCCTCAATTCTTTGTAGCTAGAAAGGATATACCCTAAAGCACATTTCATTAAGTAATATGACTTATCAAGAGATCCAGGATTATAGGAAATTATCTTAGTTCTTTAGAATAGTTCAAATGTTTAGTCTAGCTCAACATTCACTAACATCATTAAAAAGAGCAGCATGCTAAGAGGTATGATGTCAGAGAAAGAATTGGGGGATGTTTGTGAAGAGATATTGAGAATGGAACCACATTTCAACTTCTTCTAATTCTTTGTCTGCAAAGCAATACAACCTATATATCTATATCTATATCTATATCTATATCTATATCTATATCTATATCTAT
>JAAGEH010000016.1:15858397-15924330 GCA_011751065.1 Lasiurus cinereus | reverse complement strand
TCTATATCTATATCTATATCTATATCTATATCTATATCTATATCTATCTAAAAGCCTAAGTGACCGTTATGACCAAAGACTGAACCGACTGAAATGACCAGTCAACCAGTCGCTATGTCGCACACTGACCACCAGGGGGCAGGCAGTCAACTCAAGAGCTGTCCCTTGACAGTCAGTATGCTCCCACAGCCAACTTCCCGTGGCTGGCCAACCTCCTGCAGCCCCTCCCCCTGTCCCTCACCCCTAGCTGGCAGGCCCCAATCGTCCTGGCCCCAATCTGGACTGGGCAAGACGGCCCCAATCAGCCCTGATAGCTAGCCAGGCCTAGGGACCCCACCTGTGCATCAAATCATGCACCAAGCTTCTAGTATTATTATAACCAACAGTGGCAATCTCAATATATATTTAACTGATTTGTCAAAAATAAATTAAAGACAAGAGACTTAATAAGTAAGAGAACCAGAACTGCAATTAAAGAATTCTGAGATCCCAGCTCTTTAGCTCCGTATTCTGATATAATAGTAAATAGAGGCCCAATGCACAAAAATTCATGCAAGAGTAGGCCTCCTTCCCCCGACTGCCGGCACCAGTTTCCCTCCGGCACCAGGGACTCAGGCTTCCCTCTGGCCCCAGCTTTATCTGGAAGGATGTCTGGTCTAATTAGCATATTACCTTTTATTATTATAGAATTATAGATAGGACAAAAACCAAATAACTAAAAAAAATCCTCCATTAACATTATCAAAATCAGTTAAGAGAAAATAGACCTGATTCAAAGTTGAAACTGTTTTACAGATAATTCAGAATCTGTAACAACTAACGAAGTAGTTGTAGCTATTTTCATTTCAAAAAGAAAATGTAAGATCAAAGAAAAGCAACAGATCCAGAACTATACAGTAAGTTAATTCTGAACACAGAAGTTTTAACTCCCTGTGTAACTCTATCCCCAAACCTTTTGATCAGAAAAGTCAATCAGCTGTTTTAAAATGTTAAAACCTGACTTGTAACAAAAGAAAAGAAAGTAAAAATCATACCTGGTGGTAAAAATCATCATCATCAAAGATTTCTTCATCCAAGTCTTTCAGATGGGCATTGGCAGGAGCCTGAGGAAGGATCTCCTATATCAATAAGAAGAAAAAGTGAATACCATTAGGTTATCAAAGTAAAGTAGTACTATAAACATTCAAAGCACTGTTTTCCTTAAGATATAAAGAGCTCTTAAAATTAAAGAACAAAAACAATCCAAATGAAAAACGGGCAAAAACATAAACAGGAACTTGACATAGTAAGAACCCCAAATAGTAAAAAAATTATTTGAAAATATGTTTAACTTCATTCTAATTATATATATATGCAAATTTAAATGAAAAGACACCATTTTTCACCTCTAAAACTGGCAACACTCAGCACTGGAAAACACAACTAGTGGGATTGGAAATTACAGCCTTTTCTGGAGGCAATTCAGCAGCATTCATAGGAGTTTAAAATGCATATTCTCTTTGATTTAATATTTCCAACTCAAGAAATCTGTCCATATGTTCACTCAAATACAAAAATATAAATGCTCAGGAATGTTTACTATAGTACTGTCTTAAAACTAAAGATTACAAAAATATCCACTGTTTAAATAAATTATAGTACACATCCATATAATAGAATACTCTAGCCATTAGGAAAACTGAGGTAGATCTCTATGTAATGATATGGGAAAATATCTGAGATATATTAAATTTAAAAAATTGTAAGATTTTATAAATACTTTATAACATTTTATGTATTTATATATGCATACATATCAATATAATTTGGTTTAAAAGAAAAGGCAAACACATTTTATATATGTATATTTATGTATGTTGCTATGTACATATCTTTGTGTCAGCAGAGAAATATATGTATGAATGGAAAAAACCCAAAAGTATGTTACTATTATGAACATTGGTTAAATCTGAGGAGTAAAATTTTCAGACTAGGGGGAATTTTACTTTTCATTTAAAATTCTTCTGAACTTAACAAAGTATTAAATATATATTTCTAGTATAAATAAAAAAGTTTCCTTTCAACAAAAGAATCTGACTATTCCAATTTAGGATCCTTTTCTGGAGTATCCAAACATCCAACATAAAGCCTAAAGAACACACTTGCTTCAAGACTGACATTTCTAAAGAAATTGCTTTAAAAATGCACTTTAAAATTTGGGTTACAAATGCTTCCATTACTAGACTTATATCAACTTCAAAATTAAGATAAGACTACACACATGTTAAGAATAGCTCCATATTTTAAAACCATTTAAAAAAAAACACATTTCTTTAACAATTTAGTCGTGTTTTTCCCACTTTCTTTCATTAATTTTTCATATCAAGAGTAATACATACAAGGAGGTGACCAGATTTTTTCAGTTAATTAGCCTCACAGAAACTGCTCCCCATAGTCATCCTGCATGCATCATAGAGTTCTTACCGGTTGCCCTGGCAAACTCTCCGGGACAGGCTGCGCTGCTGGTTCGGGTTTGCCTAGGACTTGGTAAACAGAACGCTTGGTCTGTGTCCTTCGAAGTAATCTTTCTTTGTCCATTAGAATATGATCAATCTGAGTCAAGATTGAGCGTTCAAAGGCACCAAAACCCTGCAACAACATTAACCAGTGTCAGATAATGCAGAAAGTCTGTGCTGAAGGCAGTTACATTGGTTTCTCTATCTTTCTGTGTCAGCAGAGAAATAGACAACCCTTCTTTCAAGAGAGACTTTCTGTTAAAGACTGAGTTTGTGAATGGCTGTATTTGTTCTCAGGGGGAAAAAGTGGTTAATAGATTACATTACTTTTCTACACCCAGAGTTTAACTTCTGCTCCTTTAATAATAATTGTTTAACATCAGTTCTTTTAATAATTAACATCAACTTCTTTATTTGTATTTCCAACACTTGGAACACTTACAAGGCCACAATTTCTAGAATAAAATATTCTTTCTAATAAAGTTAAAATCAGAAGTCTGAATGGTATAAGCCCTAATGGTAGGAATTCAGTAACATTTTTTCTATAGAACGACTGATTAGCACAGTGACATCCATACAAATGAGCAATTTCTTAAAACTACTTCAGGTTGCCATAGCATGTTACTCACACATGTGTGCACACACACACACACTTGCCTTCCCTAGTTTTCCAGAAGCCAGTTTGGTTTTATCATGCCACTTCTGAAGTGTGCGGTTCCTGTAAACTGTGAAGTCAGCAAAACGCTTTGCCATAAAGCTAGGATAGTCATCCATCTCCAGCTTCCTCTTTGGTGGGGCCCTTTTCTGCTTCTTCTTCTCTCCTACCAGCTCTTCATCTTCACTTGAAATCTCCTCCTCACTAGAAAACCAGGAAGAATAATGAGTCCAATATAAATAAACATTACCCACATAAAAAACTAAACTTGCATGAAGTTGTGAGTAGTTAGGCCTTCCCTATTTTGTCTACATGTTAAATAGAACCACAGATGTGAGGGTGGATTTTATTTTGTTTGAAAAGAATGTTCATGAGGTCAATCAAAACCTCATTTAACTTTTCAAATAAATATAATTGATTTCAAAATATTTCTTAAAAGGTAAGCAAATTGTAAAATTACATGAGGTTGCAAAAACATTATTAAAAATGTATATGAACCAAGCCTATACTGGTTAAGAGGGTCTTTAAAAGTTAAAACATATAATCACACTTTTATGACCATAAGTGGCTCTATTTTACTAACATTTAAGTCTGGTGTCTGCATGGAAAGGATTTAGCTTTCTTTTTCATAAATGATGGGACACCATTCAGATGAAAAGAAAACAAGCAACTCCACAACTGCATTCCTCCTTACCTTTCTGCTTTGGGCTTCGTCCCATCTACTAGGTACCTAGTGTCGGGGTATTGGAAGAGCAGCTCTTCCTGAAGACCTACCAATGACCTCAACAATGCTTTAAGTGCCTTGTGACCTGGGAAATAAAACACAGAGAAGGAACAATTATCATGGCTCCTGAGCAGCTTTGGCTCAGGGTAAGAGTGGGCCAGGCACAGGGTATGCAGGGACTAAGAACAACAACCTGAAGAGAAAGGCATTGTTATTATTTCCTTTTGCAAATTCTATTTTTCAAAAATATGTTCTTACCTGGCTCTCCTCATAGCCAAAAGGATGCATTTGTAAAAAAGTTCATCAAGATTCAGTATAGAGTCTATAGCTAAGCACTTTCAGAATAAAAACTGGCCCTCTGAGAACTGAACTCTTATCTTCTTTATCAGCCTAGTCCTACTAAAGAGGCTAATGACACTGGTCATCTCTCTTTATGTGTTGATAGCACTTAGACATCTCTCCCAAACTCAAACTTTCACATTTCCAGCAACTCCAAGAAAATCTTCACATGGGTGCCCCATCACTCCTTCATATATACCATTTCAGAAACAGAACCTTTTTCTTCCTAATACTTCTTCTGGTCTGATTTTTCTCTTCTCTGTTTAATGTGTTTTCATAGATCACTGACATTTTGGTGCCCTTAATCTATACACTTAATTGATTAAAATTGTATATTTTTCACACTAATAGTTATCTCTGGCCACGCTTCTATCGCTCCTTCCCTTTTCCCCTTAAATAAATGTAGTCCTCTCACAAGTAACCCTACTTTCATTTAGCAATCCCTACATTCATTTTTGTTTTACAAATCCACACTAACTTCAGCTTAAGTGATTTTTATAAGTCTTGTTCTATCATTTCTGCTTCTACCCGGCCCAGCATGAATGATACTATTTACAACCCAACTTGTTTCATCAATGGTACATCAACACCTGAGTTAAAGAAGCTAACTTTGTGAGACAGCTTTCTCAGATTGGTCAAAAGGAAATCAATAACCCAATAACTATATTGTATCCTTTCAAATACTCTGCATATAAGACTATATAAGTAGTCTTGTTTTAAAATAAGACCCTTAATCACAGCTTTTCTAAATTCTGTATTCTAATCTTTTTATAATCAGTATATATCTGTACCACTTGGGAACATTTGCAGTACTTAATATTACCTGAAAAATCCAAAATGCCTTGTGTTCCAAACCAAAATTCCAAATCTATTGCTCTGCCTCTTAAAAAACAACAAAACAAAATTTTCACCAAATATGGAGACAACTTATACTCATGAAGAAGAAAAAAGTAATACAGCATTATTCTTCTTTCTGTTGGCTTTCAAGAAATGGATTAAGTAGGAACAAGATGATAACACAGGCCAGAAGGAAAAATAGAATAAAGATGTAACAATTTTAAAGCTTAAAATCAGTCAGTCTAAATGTGCTAAGTGTATAAGTAGAACAACACAAATTATGTAAATATATGTGGGAAATTTTAAAAGAAAATGAGTAGAGCAAAGAACACAAATGATAATTACAAATATTAGGTCACCACAAATGGTCATCTGTGAAAAGACCCGAGAATTGATGAGATATCCCAAGTAGCTAAGGTTCTAAAGTATATATTGTAGCAAGAACATTAAGAAAATAGAAAAGATACTTATACTTGGAAGGAAGCCCATGAAAACGAAGAATTGTCATCTCATCCAAATTCTATGTATTAACCACTATTTTAAAACTTCTTTTCTAGAAATGTCTGTACCTTAAGAGACAGGGCCCATGTTTTCCAAAGTGAAATCACAAATGAATTTTACATTTGCACACCAGTTTCTAAAATTCCCAAGACTCAACTTTGAAAATATTATGCTAAGTGAAATAAGCCAATGGCAAAAGAGTATATACTGTATGATTCCACTTACATGAGATACCTAATACAGTCACATTCATAGAAAGTAGAATGGTGCTTGCTAGGGGTTGAAGGGAAGGGGAATGGGGACTTATTGTTTAATGGATATAGCTTTAATTTGAGATTATGAAAAAGTTCTTGAGATGGATAATGGTGATGTTTGCATAACAATGTGAATGTACATAATGGTACTAAACTGTACACTGAAAAATGGTTAAAATGGTAAATTTTATATCATGTCTATTTTACCACAACTAAATACTTTAAAAAATTCCAAGGCCAGAGTATAATAAATAATTCTATCATCCTAGACAAAATAATCTACAATCCCTCAATCTTGAACTCAATCAAAAAGAACGGGGGGGGGGGGGAGAAAATTATTCAGCCTTTAAAAAGAAGGAAATTCTGACACATGCTATAATATGGATGAACACTGAGGACACTATGCTAAATGAAATAAGACAGATATAAAACAACAAATACTATATCATTCCACTTATATAAGGTACGTAGTCAAGTTCATACTAATAGAAAATTGAAGGGTAATTTCCAGAGGTTGGGGCAGAAGGAAATAGTTAGTTGTTGTTTTAATGAAGTGTAAAGATTTTTAGCTTTGCAAAATGAAAAGGTTCTAGAAACTGGTTATACAACATTGTGAATATACTTAACACTACACTTAGAAATGATTAGTAAGGTAAATTTTATTATGCATTTTTTTTGCCACAATAAAAAATTTAAAAGAACAGAAAAGGCAAGTGCCTGTCCCTTACTTCCACTAGGTACCATGTGTCATGTTCTAAAATATGAAATGAAGAACCATGCAGGGAAGAAGCTGCAGAGCAGTCCATAATGTTTATAGCTGCTTGCCCCCAACAAGCAAGTCATAATTTGACTCTAACATGTAACATAAGCAAGAATTGTGAAAACATCCAATGAAAGCCTAGTACTTTAAGGGCCACTCTCAAATAGCTCTACAAGCCCTTTTATTTTGTTCAAGTCAGTTTTTAAAAATCCATTGCAGATATATTAGACAGCCTATCAATCCAACAAGAAAGCAGAGAGCCAATATCAGTAAATCAAAGTGTGCCTTTCTGTTAATACTCTCTCATATGTTCTCATTTTATACACCCCTTCACCCAGTCAGAAAGTAGCCCTGAAGTATTTAAGCTCCATTCAGGGATAGCACCACCATGCATCAAAGTGTCAAGAGACCTACCAGAGATGAAATCTGCAATTCTGTGCTTCTAACCACACCAAAAAATAAAAGTTTATCAAAGCCAACACATGGACAATGAACAACTTTCTATAAAGAGATTTAGAAGAAAGAACCCAATCCTCATTTCTTTGCATTAGGGCCACATTTCCTCCTAGTAAGATTTTATGTAAAACCTGAGGAGACAAGGAGCCAACCTTTGATGGACGTGGTAGGCCTCCTCAAAGCCACAACTGACAAGAGTGAGGAAAGATGCTCTCTGGGAGACTCAAACCTAACAGTGAATTCTTCCCAGACAAAACCAAAACAAACCCTCTTTATCATTCATATAGGGCTGAATTCTGTTTGTTCAACCCTATCCTATCTAATAAAGAGGGAATATGCTAATTGACCATCACTCCGTCACAAAGCTGGCTGCGCCCACAGCTGAGGCCAAGTTCCCATAAGGAGCCTTAACAAGCAATCAGCAGAGACCTGAGGCTATGCCCTCCCCCACCCCTGTGGGGCTTGAGAGGGGACCTCAGGCTGTGTCCCTCATCCTGCAGAGCTTGATAGGGGACCTCAAGGTGTGCTTCCCATCCTAGTGCGGGGCTAGGGGACCTCAGGCTGCTCCCCCTGCCCCAGCACCAGGCCGGGGGACTTCAGGCCATGCCCCCCACTCCAGCACCAGGCTGGGGGACCTCAGAGTGCATCTCCCGCCTGGCAGGGTTTGACAGGGGACCTCAGACCACACCCTCCACCCCAGCACTGGGCCAGTACACCTGAGACTGTGCTCTCCTGCCTAGCTGGGCTTGACAGGGGATCTCATGCCATGCCCCCACCCAACAGGGCTTAATGGGGGACCTCAAGGTGCACCCCCAGTGCTGGGTTGGGGGAATTCAGGCCACACCCCTGTCCAGCGGGCCTTGATGGGGGGACCTGAGGCTGCGCCCCCTCCCGGTGCTGGGCCGGGGGAGCTGAGGGTGAGCCCCCGCCCAGCAGAGCTTGATGGGGGACCTCAGGCCATGCCCCCCACCTAGGGGGGCTTGATAGGGGACCTCAGGCTATATCCCCCACCTGGTGGGGCTCGACAGAGGACCTTAAGGCATGCCCCCCGCCCAGGTCTGGACTGGGGGATCTCAGGCCACACACTCCTGTCCTGGCGCCGGGCCAGGGGACCTGATGCTATGCCCCCTGCCCAGCAGGGCTTGACAAGGATGGGACTGGCTGAGTCTGGATCTAGCCCAATTGGGGGGGGGGGGTGGCTGGCCAGGTCTGGGTCTCATGCGATTTTGAGGTGCTTGTGGGTGGGCAGGGATTTGACTCTGGGCCCTGTGGAAGGTTTTCATATACATTTTACTAATTTTCTTTCATCTCTGACAC
This sequence comes from Lasiurus cinereus, assembly GCA_011751065.1. Lineage (NCBI taxonomy): Eukaryota > Metazoa > Chordata > Mammalia > Chiroptera > Vespertilionidae > Lasiurus > Lasiurus cinereus. The sequence continues at coordinate 15,915,992 of JAAGEH010000016.1, read as the reverse complement.
TTCTATTACAGAGAAAGGGCAAATAGCAATATTAAATTATTTCCTCTAATCCCTTTTAATGTGCACGAATTTTGTGCAATGGGTCACTGGTAAATTATAAAGAGAATGGAATCAACAGTTTCTAATTCACTCCTAATTTTTTACCCATTACTGTTACAGTTAAGTTTTTTAAAGCAGCAAAGATACATATACTTTCTTCTCTCTCCTTCTTGGCAAGTGGTTACCAAAAAAACAAACAACAACAACAAAAATAGAGACTGTCAAAGATATATGTTTATTTTGCTCTCTATGGTCAATTTCCATAAGAGATCAAGAAGAACATATGCCTCACTGTGTTACCAGGATTCAACCTAAGCATCTAGGCATCAGCTTTAGAAATAATTTTCCAAGCAGATAATAAATAGAAAGAGTGCTTTACTAAGGGTCAGGAACCCCACATCCTAACTGACACTATCACTAATTAGTCATTTTATACACTCAGTGGACCAATGTAGTCTCTTTGAGTCTCAATTTTCTCATCTATAAAACATAGATAATCCCTTGCTATTTATCTCACAGAAAAATAACAAATGTTTTTTATATATTAAGGTACTTTAAAAAGTTTTAATGTTATAAAGATGGAAAGACTATTACTATAAAAATCATCATTTCACATGGTGAAAATTCTTAAGCTCTGCTTGTACTGATCTATAGCACTAGGGCTGAGCTAGTACTCACAGTCCTATATTAAGAATTCATTTGCATGCTACCCATATGCAAGCATACTATATAGAAAATGTCACCAATCTAAAAACCATTTTCACCTAACAGCTTTATTTTTCCCCTGATTCATCTAGGCTGTCCAACAAAAAACAAAATTGTAGGCAGAGAATAAGTTTGGACATGGGTGCACAATTCATTTATTAGATTACAACCCAATAAGTAAAACTTTGGTAAAGGGGTGGAGGTGGAATGGGAAGAGTGAATATATAAAGTAAAATAAAACTTACCTTATCAGTTTTTAAATATCTATACCATTATTTTAAAAATAATATGCAAACATACAATTATTTATGTACAATAAACTGCCACATCCCTATTACCCCCAGATAAATATATTGAACTAGAATGTACATATTACAAGAGCATTATTTTTTTTCTCCTTCAAAAGTAACTCTAGAACTAGAGCTAAACTATAGGTCAAAATGACACACAATATATTGGCCTGAGAACAATACTTTTCATTCAAATCCACACAAGCCTGCCACTTGCACTAGTCATCCCCGGCAATTAATCCCCCAAGAAAGACGTTTGATTAAATCTTTTCAAGCAAATCCTTTGCTTTGCTTTTGTTAGTTCACTTCTTGTCAACATCTATTAAAATATGCCTTTAATTCTCCCACAATCTTAAAAAACACCGATTCCACTGTCTTCAACTTTAATCAACTGTATGGCCGGCATTTTTCATTTCATAATAATGTGCTGCTTGGAATTCAAGAGGCAGGCTCAGCATCAATCATCTGGTAAGAATTTTTCCACTGCAATAAATATGCAAATGAGGAGAGCCAGTCAGTCGTATTTCAGGCCCGACTTGCTAGTGTTTTAAAAAAGACACAAATTTATTAATTGCCGGTGGCCAGAGGAATCCTATTACTTTGGGCATTGATTACAAAGCTGTGTGAGTGATTATTGTGCAACTCGCGGGCTACCCAGGCATGAGGAAAAATTATTAAAGCAAGGCAGAGATTATCAACTCAGAATAACAATAAGCCTTAACATTTAGGCCCTAACTTCTTCAACAAAGAATTACGTGAAGGCTCCACTGTATCATAATTCCAAATTCTGTCAGTATTACTGTTTGGGCTTGTATGTACTTTATTCCCCAAGCAGAATGGTGTTACCAGTAAGAAAGAGTACAGCAGGTAACAAATCCCGTAATGCTAACCATATGGATGAGTTGTTACCATTTCCAATACGTGTCCAACTAGAATTTTTATATATCCATGTATGAATACATATATACAGATGTGTGCACATACTGATTCCCAGATACAGATACATGGCTGTGTTATTATTGAGGACTGTGGTTTTAAACTGGAACAGTATAAGGAGTTCTGTCCCAGTGTGTTGGCTGGTTCTGTGAACCAAAAGCAGAATTTTTTTTTAATGGTACAAAATAACCACTAGGATAACATTTTCAAAGCAGAGCATGGAGACTTATATTCTAAATCATGACGGCTAAGTCAAAAGCAGACTTGGGTTTTCATACCTCTGAGGTTACCGCAGTAGAAGGCATGCAATCTATGCAGAGGTCTATGGAGAAAAAGGTTTGATAGGCTAATACGGAATGCAAAGTGTTTTTGTGAGAAACATTCAGCCCAAGACATATTAAATCAAATCAGAAAGAGGACTCAGTGGGCAAAACTTATTTTTTTCTCTTAGAGAATGATGTGGGGAGTTGGGGGAGTAAATGGGAGTTGAAATAAGGGAGAGATGAAGAGACACATGATAAAATATATTGGGTGAGTCGTTCACAGAAAGAAACAAAAAGAAAAAATCCTTAACATTTTACATTACTGCCACACTAAGTTACATGATAGATAGTGTGCATTTGAGTTCTGTGGAGGGACATCCCACTCAAGCTGTAATTTCTGACCAGGCATGAATTTATAAGGAGGGGAAAAGAACTGCAGAATTTCTTAGGTTTCCCTGAATACTCTCTCAAACACCTTGATGAAGTGTGTCAATAAATCCTTAAAAAGCCCTATAGGACACAGCAATCTAACTGATCAATGTACTTCCCGAAATCCACTACAGTTACCTTCCACTTCATAGTTCCTAGACAACCTCCATTGCTCTGGAGTACTTCCCTAACAAGGGAAATTGATTACCCACCTTTAAAAAGAAGGAGTAACTGCTCAGAATATGAGGTACTTCAAATCCAAGTTTATTTACAAGTAATTGTTTAACTGCCTAACAGGAGTTCCCCAGGAGAGGGGGGATACTTTTTTATCCGATCAGTTATATTATATGCATATATTACTTTTATAATTTAAAATACTATTTAAAGTTAACTTTAAAGTAAGAAAACTTATTAAAAATAAAATTAGAACCACAATCCAAGTCACCCTCTCTTTGATATAAAATAGTTTGACCTCTTCACATTAAAAAGCCTTTAAATCAGTGGTTCTCAACTTTTTAATGCCACGATCCTTTAATACAGCTCCTCTTGATGTGGTGACCCCCAACCATAAAATTATTTTCATTGCTACTTCATAACTATAATTTTGCTACTGTTATGAATCATAATGTAAATATCTGTGTTTTTCAGTGATCTTAGGTGACCCTGCTAGCGGTTCTCAACCCGTAGAGCCTAAGACCATCGGAAAACATAGATATTTACATTACAATTCATTAACAGTAGCAAAATTACAGTTATGAAGTAGTAACGAAAATAATTTTATGGTTGGGGGTCACCACAACATGAGGAGCTGTATTAAAGAGTCTTGGCATTAAAAAGGTTGAGAACCACTGCTTTAAAAAAAACAGACTCTTAGGTAGTGCAACTATTCCTAACTAAATGCCAAAATTCTCCATAGAGTACAGGTCTGGAAACAATTCCTTTGAAAATGGAGATTCAGAGATTACCTTTCTGAAAATGAAGATTCCCATGCAGAATTAATCACTGCTTTCTCAGTATCATTCATGTCACTGCTATCACACTTATACTGTTTCATGAGTTTGACTTCACTGCACTGTTAGCAGCTTCAGAACAGAGACCTCACCCTATCACTCTAGCATCCAACACATCGCCTGGGCCATAAAAAAATATCCCACAGTATTTTAATTCCAGAAAAAGGATGCCTAGTCACATGGCAGAACATCTTATTACACTATCATTTCCAAATCTAATGCTGACAAGCAAACAAACTGTGGACTCCGTATCTGCTGTGATAAATATGTATCCTCCACAAGCTGACCTTTGTTAACAGAAGCAAAGTAATCAAACTGAACTTTTCCCTTATTATAATACACCAACTTTAATTGTATAGGTTACTCCTAGGAGTCTCAAAACCATTTTATCAGATTGAAGAACCTAAAATTGTTACAATGTATTCTTACAAAGATTTAGTAGTTATCACCACTTAAGAGGGATAAACTAAGGCTCAGACAATAAAAGTTAGTTTTCCTTTTATTAATATTAGGAAAACTAAGCATTATTTATTTGCCGACTCGAAACACTTGGAGAGGATGATTTCATATAAACAAAAAACAAAAAAATACTTAAATGATTTATGATTTAAAAGTGGTTTACCTATCTATCTCTACACCTTACAATGAGCTCCTTGAGGCAAGGACTATGAATCTTGGTATGCTTGGTATTGGCAAATGGTGGACTCTATGTTGCTGACTGAATAACTGAAAAAAATAACACTGTAATATTTTTCTTGGCACATACTTTTTGTATATGCATTTCAAGTCATCAAAGAACTAACTGTTCTAGTTAACTGCAGAATTTATTTATATAACCCTTTTAGGAAGAAGGAAACAAATACTTTGGCCATAGAACTACAGTCTAAGAAAACACTGTACTATCACTATGAAGATTAACAGTTAAGACTAAGAACCTACTAAGTAGCAGGCACTAGCCCCTAAGCACTTTGTATGTATAACTCATTTATTCCTCACAACAACCCTTTGATTAGATACTATTATTATATTACCACTAGAGGCCTGGTGCATGAAATTCATGTACATGTAGAGTTCGTAGGCCTGGCTAGCGATCAGGGCTGATTGGAATTGGGCCTCTCTCTCTTCCCTGGCTGCCAGTTAGGGCCTTCCTTCATTCTGTGCAGCCCCCTGGTGGTCAGTACATGTCATAGCTAGCGATCAAACTCCCAGTCTCCTGGTTGAATTCTTGAAAGAACAATTTGGATTTTAGGCTTTTATATATGTAGATAGAAGATTACTGGTATACAGATGAAGAAAATGAAACACCCCTACAAATTAAAAAAAAAAAAAGCCTGCACATTTTTCATTTTCTAGGTCAATGTATATGTATGGGAAACTACCTAGAAAACAAAGTAATAAAATTTCAATTACTAAAAAATGACAAAACTGTCCTCCCCTTACACAATTAAATACACACACACACACACACACACACACACACACACATGTAAGGCTCTGTTACAATGTTAAGTCCAGCCCTAGCCAGTTTGGTTCAGTGGACAGAACATCAGCCTGAGGAATGAAGTATCCCAGGTTCTATTCTGGCCAAGGACACATGCCCAGGGTTGCAGGCTCAATCCCCAGTAGTGGTTTGCAAGAGGCAGCCAATCAATGATTCTCTCTCATCATTAATGTTTCTCTCACTCTGAAATCAATAAAAATATAAATAAAAAAGAAAAGATAACAAAGTATTGCTTTTAAAGAAAAAAAAAGTAGAGCTGAAACCGGTTTGGCTCACTGGGTAGAGTGCGGCCTGCGGACTGAAAAGTCCCAGGTTCGATTCTGGTCAAGGGCATGTACCTTGGTTGCAGGCACATCTCCAGTAGGGGGCGTGCAGGAGGCAGCTGATGGATGTCTCTCTCTCATTGATGTTTCTAACTCTCTATCCCTCTCCCTTCCTCTCTGTAAAAAAGCAATAAAATGTATTTAAAAAAAAAAAGAATTTATATTCATTAACATGGGAAGATATAAAGCATAATCTCATTTATGGCTTTTAAAAAAGTTTAAATTGACATAAAGTATATGGAAAGATATATACCAAATTGCTAAATATAGTTATCTCTGAAGAGCACTATAAAGACTAGGGAAAAAGGGTACTTCTTTAATCCATGTTACATATTTCAGTATAGTTTGAGGGCAGGGGGCAGTACTATCTGAAAAAAAATTTTTACTATAAACAAATTTTATTTTTATGATTTTTTAAAAGGCAATGAAGATTAGATAAATATATTTCAAAATTACAGAGCAGTCTTCTAAGGTAGATGTAATTCTGTCAACAGAAAATTAAACAGGAAGAAACATTAAAATAAAAGCAGGAAAGATTAGAGGTGGCCAGAAGATTGATTGACAAGGAGACTATCCACCCCTAAAACTAGTTTAAAAATTTCCCTGTATAATTCCCAAAGAAATACCAAAAACCAATAAATCTAAGGTAAAAATTGTTTATCCTTATTAAACACTGGGAAATATAAATTTTTAAAAATGTAAATTAAAATAAGCAGAAACCATTTTCCATTTATCAAAGTGATAAAGATGAAAAAAATAAGATAAAATTCAGTATGGACAAGGAAAAGGGAAACTTACACTCATATAAAGAATGTAAGAATGTGAACTAATATAACTATTGGAGGGCAACTTGGTGATACAGATCAAAAGCCTAAAAATTTAGTATATCCTTCAAACACATACTAATTCCTCATACAGAAATTTATTTTATGCAATAACAATCATGGATGTGAATAAAGATTTAGTAACAATGATGTTTATTGTATTATTTATAAAAATAAAAAACTGGACACAATCCAAATGTCCAACAATAAATAATTGGTTATGTGATGGAAAGTCTATGCTAGCATTAAAAATAATGCCTTACAGCCCTGGCCAGGTAGCTCAGTTGTTTAGAGCTTCTTACCCATACACCAAGATTTCGGTATGTGGTAAGGGCACATACAAGAATGAACCAATGAATATAAATAAGAAAACAATTTTCTCTCCTCCCCTTCTCTCTCTCTCTCTCAACTCAATAAAAAATAATAATAATAATAGTGTAGAATAATATTTAATGACATGGAAAAATATTCATGATCTCTATTAAGTAGGAAAAAACAGATTGCAATATAGAATATAGTTCCATTTTTGTTCTAACTACACACTCACAAAGGGGGGAAAAATAGAAAAGATACACATACTCACACACCAAAATATTAAAAGTACTTACCTCTAGCTGCTGGGATCAGAGAGCATAATTTCCTTACTTTTTTGCTTGGCCATTTTCTGAATTTTATATAATGAATATGTACTACATTTATAAGAAAAATAAACCTGTTTATCTATTTCTTTATCACTTAAAAAATGTCATACCTGCCTATAGCAGAGGAACTAGGTTGGGTGATTTCCCGAGGGTACTTCTAGCTCTCTTACTGAAAAAATAGTATACAGAAAAATGGAAGGATGCATTTATTACTGGCACTCTAAGCCTCTGTTTTACAACAAATTCATCTCCGTAGCACTCCTGACTTCATTCCTTTAAGCTTTGACTTTATTCCTCACACTTTCTTGGAAAAAATAAAATAAAATAGTTAAACTATAGGTATAGTGATTGGCCAAGAGCAAACCTGTTTCTGTACTAGCTTTACATCTAATGGTGTAACCTTAACTAGTTACTAACCTGTCCGGGACTTGATTTCCTCATATATGCAGCATAGTTATTAGCACCTATTTCACAGGCTGCTGTGAGAACTAAATGAGACATTTGTGAAGAACTTAATACAGTACATGGAGAGTAGTGCCCAACTAACAAATGGAAGCTATTTTTATTATTTTTAGTGTATATGGGCATCTAGCATTATACTTACACAATACTTGTAAGATGGATGTAAACTGATTATCCCAATTCTCAAAATATCACATTTGATGGCTTTCTATTCATGTTCTTTTATCTTATTAGAAGCCTCGGACATGAATTCATGTAGGAGCCAGCCTACCCCAATCATGGCTGATCAGTCTGGGCTGGCCAGGGGGATGGGGTGGGCGATCAGGGGTGGGGCTGGTCAGAGAAAGGGGCTGGCCAGAGTTATGGGCTACAGGTAGTTGGCCAGCTAGCCCCACCCCATGGCCAAACTCCTGGTTGAACTTCCAGTCAAGGAAACAATTTGCCTATTAGCCTTTTATTATATAAGCCTTAGAGTACCGGTGCACGAAATTCATGCATGGGGGGTGTCCCTCAGCCTGATCTGCACCCTCTCCAATCCGGGAGCCCTCAGGGGATGTCCTACTGGGGAGTAGGCCTAAGCTTCAGTCTGGCCTCCCTCTGCAGGAGGTGATCAGGCTGATTAGGGGAAGGCGCCACCCCCATCACCCCTCTGCTGCCACTGCCAGTTGTTGCAGCTGCCAAAGTGTTTTCATCAACACAGACTCCAGTTCCTTCACCATGAAAAAATGACAACTTTCTTTAGGCATTTTTCAAGATGTCTCTTTCATAGGATATGACATCTCTTTCTTTTTTTATCCTCAACTGAGGATATTTTTCCATTGATTTTTAGAGAGTGTGGAAGAGAGAGGGAAAGACAGAAAGGGACATCAATGTAAGAGGGACACTTTGATTGGTTGGGCTCTGGGCAGGGAGGAGCCTGCAACTTAGGTACATTCCCTTGACCAGAATCAAACCTGGACCCTACGGTTGGCAGACCGAGGCTCTATCCACTGAGCCAAACCAACTAGGGCAGGATATGACACTTCTTAGCCCCTCCATCTGTGGACCTTCATTGTTTTCCTCTAGGAATGAGGTGGAAAAACCCTAGATCACCTTCTTGGATTCTTATTACTCAAGTTACCGAGAACACTGAGGGTGGCATACGGGGAGCTTAGCCAATGACCGGTCAGAAAAGGTGTTTTCTTTGCAGCTCACATGCAGAGGCAGGATTGCCGGCATGCATGGCTGGCAGGCCCTGTTCTCTCCTGGCCTGCGCCATCCATGGCTTGCCTCACCATGCACGCAGTCCCCTCCCACCCACCTGCACACACAGCCTCCTCCTGAGCGATCATGACATTACAGTGTCCTGACTAATTTGCATATTACCTCTTTACTTATATATATATATGTATATACATATATATCATACTGAAGACACCAGAAATACTTTATAATTACTGGAGTAAAACATTTGTCTCTGCCCTTTTCCCAACCCTCACTATAGCTGACATTTATGTAGCTTAGATTATGTACCATCTGTAGGATGTAAGAACCTTTAAAAACTATCTGAGCCCAGCTGGTGTGGCTCAGTGGTTGAGCATTGTCCAATGAATCAGGAAGTCATGTTTCAATTCCCGGTCAGGGCACATACCCAGCCAGCTCCATCTCCAGTACAGGGTGTGCAGGAGGCAGCATATCAATGATTTTCTCATCATTGATGTTTCTCTCTCTCCCTCTCCCTTCCTCTCTCTGAAATTAAGAAAAATATAGTAAAAAACTATTTGAAAAAACAAATAGTTTCTCTATCTCTAAAAATTCCCCTTGTATAAAACAGAATGAATAGCTAGTAAAAACTTCTCTCAAAATAGTAGCAATTTGGATTTATCTAGAGGCAAATTTACTCAACTGCCCCCAGGAAAAAAATCTGGTAGATTTGAGACTAAACATTCAGCAAAACAATCAATGTTATATGAAAAATAATTAAAATTTATCAAAGAACTCAACTACAATCCAGTGTTGTCCAAGTACAACAAATTTTCAAAGCAAATCATCTAGGCAAACTTATGTGGGATAGGTTATAAATAATAATTATAATAATCAAGAGAGAATTATGTCTTAAAGGTATCATGATACAGACTTTCTCTAAGATAATTCATAAGTAACATTATAGCCTTTTTTCCTCCTCACACTGCCTGCTATCCCCTATCCCATCTCCTCTCTTTGTCAAACTTCCATTAAGACTTAAATAAATAAATAAATCTAGTGAGAGAAAATATATACACATTAAAATGTCTGGAATAGCCGAAACCGGTTTGGCTCAGTGGATAGAGCGTCGGCCTGTGGACTGAAAGGTCCCAGGTTCGATTCCGGTGGAGGACATATACCTTGGTTGCAGGCACATCACCCGTCGGGGGTGTGAGGAGGCAGCTAATCGATGTTTCTCTCTCATCGATATTTCTAACTTTCTATCCCTCTCCCTTCCTCTCTGTAAAAAATCAATATATTAAAAAAAAAAACAACATCTGGAATAATACACCCCACAGTGTTTTCTCTGAGGAAGAGGTGGAGGGATTTGGAAAACTGGGAGAACTTTTACTTTCTCCTTTACATATATCTATATTGTTTATATATTTTTTAAATTTTATTTATTGATTGGCTTTGAAAGAGAGAAAGGGAGAGATAGGGGAAAGAGAAACAGTGATTTGTTGCTCCGCTTATTTATGCATTCATTGGTTGATTCTTGTGTGTGCCCTGACTGTGGATTGAACCCCCAACCTTGGCATACCAGGACATCAGGACATCACTCTAAGCAACTGAACTATCTGGCCAGGACTCATATATATACTATATTAATGGAAGAGCATGAGGACAAACTAAATCAGGTTCTACAAAATCTCTAGCAAGTTTATCATTTCAGGGGGGAAAAATGTCTCTATACTTTTGAAAACGCTTTGCAGCTTCATATAGTATTTTTAAAGATAGACTGGCTACTATTAGAAAAATACATTATGAGTAGATAAGCATTAGCCATGGTTAAAACTGGAAAGAAGGAACCTGATGAACCAGTGAACTGATTTCATGTTTCCAATTGCTATTCATTTCCCCTTTCTTTCTTAACTGCCTTTCATTCTTCAACTCCCTTTATTTTTAAGAATAGTTTATTGATTTTTTTAGACAGGGAGAAGAGAGAAACATCTATGTGAGAACATAACATCAATCTCCTGCCTCTTGCAGAACCCCTACTCGGGGGTCAAGCCCACAACCCAGGCATGTGCCCTGTTGGAAATTGAACCAGCAACTCTTGGTGCACGGGACAACACCCAACCAACTGAGCCACACGAGCCAGGGTTACATTCCTTTCTTACACACCAAGATGGAGAACACCTCTGGTGTAGACCAAGTATTCCATACACCGAGAAACTTGCTTCTTGCACTTTTACCATGTAAATAAAATGCACAGATCCTGCGGGAACATGCCAAACACTAGGATTCTTAATTAATGGAGCTCTTTAATGTGCAAATCAGGAACAAATTGCAAGTTCTGACTTGCATTGATTATGAAAACAATGGAATGAGCAAGACCCTAGAAAATACCTACACACAACAGAATCCTAAGTCTTTGAAGAGACCAAAAGAAGACAAAGCTCTCAAACCAAGTCTGACCAATGTCCAAAATGCAAACCTAAAACAGTGCTGCTCACTAGTACACACTGAATTAAAAAAAAAAAAACAGAAACAAAAAGCCAACAGTTTAATCAGAAAGCAATCACTATAAAAGCATCTAATCCACCAACACTTGCATTAAGCAGAAAAACGAGTGTTTACTCCAGAAGCTCATACACAGTTTTAAAGAAGGGAAAAAACACACTCTCTATGTCCACACTTATATGTATGTATATAGGTATAACAAAACAATGCTGTCTCTTTAAAAAGAAATTCATCCTATATAAATTATAGCCATAAACTTTTCCTGCAGTGCAGCCTAATTAATTCTTGTTCTATACACAAAGGGAAATGCTGGGTGACAAATGGGTGTGAGGCCAGAAAGCTGCCAGGTCTGCAAAACATTTTCTACTTCAATTTATAAGCAATTTTGCAGTAAATCATCAACCAGAACCTGGAATCTCAGGAATCTCTGAGTGTCCAAACCACATTATATCATATCACTTATCAAAGAGAGAAGGAAAAAGAGTTTAAAGACATCTCATTTTTCAGTTCTAACCCACATCAAAATCTAGAAGCTCTGTGTAATCTATTATTCTCTTCTGGGTCAGGTTTTAGTACCAAAGATATATATTTCAAGCAAAAATGACAATATAGGTTGATACAGCCCATTCTTCCATCCCTAGAAGTACTGTATCACGTATCCATTACTATAAGAAATATTCCCAGAGTTATCTGGGAATCAGCACATACCTATTTATAGCCCCTCCCTCAATCCAAGCAAAATGTTCACAATCAAACCAAACTGTAGGGTTCAGCAGTGAGCCACTGTGGAAAAACAGGTGGGATATACTCCAAGGAAATGAGGCTACTGAAGAGGAAAATAGAAACTACAAAGAAGAAAGCAGAGCTGCCCCTATATAGTCAAACCCTTCCCCCACTCCTAACCTCTGTCGGCTCTCTATCCCTTTTCGATATAATGCCATCTGAATGGAATTTTAAAGTACATAATTTATTTTTTTATTGTTTAAAGTATTACATATGGCTCCTTTAAAGTACATAATTTATTAAAACTGGACTCTCTCACTGCCCTAACAACTTTGACATTCAACAAGTTTTTGCATTTATCATGTTTATTCCTTTTTATAGCTGAGTAATGTACCGGAATTGGTTTACCCATTCGCCACTGAAGGATATTTGGGCTGTTTCCAGTTTTGGGTGATAATCAACGAAGGTGCTATAAATAAGAATGTACAAGTCTTTGTGTGGACATATGTTTTCATTTTTCTATGGTAAATATCTAAGACTAGAACTGCTGGGTCAAAAAAACACAAATTGCTCAACTGTTTTCCAAGGTGACTGTCCTGTTTTGCATTCCCACTAGTAATAGATGTAAGTTTCAGTCCCCCTGCATCCTTGCTAGCACTTGGTGTTGTCAGGTGTTTGTTTTTAGCTATTCTAGTAAGTATGTAGTAGTATCTCATTGTGAGTTTAATTTGCATTTTCTCAATTCTAATGATTATGTTAAACTTTTTTCATATGCTTATTTGCCATCATATGCTTCCATAGAAAAGTTTCTGTTCAAATATATATTTAAAAATGAATGGAGCTGTAAGAGAAACAATGATATGAAAACAAAACATCATTGGCTGCCTCCTGCACACCCCCTACTGGGAATCAAGCCCACAATTTGGGCGTGTACCCTGCCCAGGTATCAAACCAACAACTTTTCGGTGCACAGGACTAAGCCCAGCCAACTGAGCCACACCAGCCAGGGCTTTAGTTTTCTTTTTAATGGGTGTTTTTTATTGTTGGGTTTTGAGAGTTCTTTATATGTTCTAAACACAAGTCTTTTGTTGAATGCGTGATTTGCAAACACTTTCTCTAGGCCTCTAGCTTGTCTTTTCATTCTGTTAATATATCAGAGCAACATTTTATTCTGATTTAGCCCAATCATCAATTTGTTCTTTCATGAATTGTACTTTTGCTGTTGTATCTAAGAAATCTTTGCCTAACAAAGTCATGAGGACTTTTTCCCCCATGTGTTCCTCACCCTATACTTTTATGTTTTATGTCAATGATCTACTTCATGTCAATTTTTGTCTAAAGTGTGAGCTATTGATTAAAGGTCAGTTTTTGTAAGGGAATGTACATTGTTCTAGCACCATTCCTTGAAAAGACTATCCTGTCTCAACTGAGCTGACTTTGCACCTATGTAAAAAGTCAATTACCCATATTTCTAAACTCTCTATTCTATTCCACTGATTAAAGTAGCTTTTAGAATAAATAAAGCCCACAATGAAAGGACAAAGTATGAGAAAGGACAAACTCAGTTTGGTAAGCTAAAAAGCCAATTGACTAAACAATTATGAGAATGTCTAAAATTAAAAAGATTGACCATATCAAATGTTTATGAGGATGTGATGCAATTGGAACTCTTATACAATGCAGATGAGATTTTAAAATGGTAAAACCACTTTGGAAAACAGGTTGGCAGTTTCTTTAAAATTTAACATATAAATATATATGTACTAGAGGCCCAGTGCACGAATTTGTGCATGGGTGGAGTCCAGCAGGGCCAGCCAAGGGAAGAGGCTGCAGGTTGGCCAGCCAGTCCTGCCCCCTAGTCAAACTCCTTTTGGAGGGGACAATTTGCATATTAGCCTTTTATTATATAAGAAGATATGCATAGCCCATGGATACAGGTATAAGATGGTGAAGACTGGAGGAGGGGGATGGGTAGGAGCTGAGAGTATGGGAATAAATGGGTAGAAAATAGGAGAACTGATAGGGGGTGGTGAAAACACAATACAGTGAACATATGATATGTTGTGGTATTCTGCACCTGAAACCTGTATAATTTTGTTAAACAATATCACCCCAATAAATTCAATAAAAAGGAAAATACTCAAAGAAGAAATTGAAAAAGAGCTAAAGAAATTGTCTTAGAATGTAGAACCAGAGATAGAGAAGAAAGAGAACTGAAAAAAAAAAAAAGAGAGAGAGAGAGAACCAGAGGAACAGTCTGACACTAAATAATTGACCTTCCAGAAAGAGAGAAAACAGAGGTAATAAAATCACTAACAAAGTAATTTCAAGAAACTTTTCCAGGATGGGAAGTTATGTTTCCAGACTGAAAAGACCCTGCAAGTACTCTGTACAATGAATGAGGATACATGTACACCAAGGGGCAGCATCATGAAACTTCAGAATTCTTCAGATAAAGAGAAGTTTCCAGCATCCAAAAATGGAGGGGGGAAAAGTAAGATCAGGAATCAGAATGGCTTTTGACTTGTCAATAGCAATTTTGTAAGATGAAAGGCAATAGAATACTATTCTATAGAATTCTATATACAAACAGAATTGTGATAAGTGTCATTACAGAATAAAGGTATTTTCAAACAAGCAACGTCTAAAAAAGTTGATCTCTTATGCACCCTTTCTCAGCAAGCACAAGAGAATGTGCTTTACCAATATAAGGGGATAAGCCAAGAAAGATGCTGGAATATGGAGAAGATCCACAGAAGCAAGAAGTGAAGGTAATGCCAGCACATTAGCTGGGCACAGAAGGTTAAAAGGCTCTAAGAGAGACTTCTGCAGGAAGATAAATCAGTAGAATATCTGATGCACCTGAATATTCTGGGGAGATTTAGACAATCAGAGTAAAGTTTGGGCTTGAATTACTGCCTAGAAAACAAAATAAATAGAAATGGAACAATTATTAACTCTAGAAAACAAAATGGAGTATGGGAAAGGAAAAATAATGATAGTATATATATTACTTAGCTCAGCTGTGAACAGTGTTTACACAAACATAATATTGTAAACACTGACTATTGATCTAACTAAATTACAATACAACCATGAAGAGACAAGGAGGTGTGTATGAGTGTTGCAGGAAAGCTAAATCCTCATTTTCATAATGAAGAGTCAATAGATAATGCCTAGAATGGAAAAATCAAGTAGAAACAAACATGTTAACTAGAGATATAAAGATAAATCCTTGGATTCCCCCCCAAAAAGAATTAAAAATTTAATTTTTGCTTCAGGAGAGTAGATTATGGCAAGGGGGTGATGTGAAAGCCAGCAGAATCTGGTTTTCGTAACAAGTTTTGTCAAATTATTTGACTCTTCAAATTATATACATGTATAACTTGGGTGAAAATTTAAAAGTAAGGTAAACGGTCCAAGGTAAACAGAAAAGCTGGTGGAGATAGGAACAATTTTAGGAATTAAAGTGAAAACAAAACCAAAAAAAGCTTTAAATGTACATAATATATTCTAAGCATATTACTTATACTGAAAAGGAACATTCAGAAAACAAAAGAGGTTAAAAATATAATTAAAAAAAAAATAGCCTGGCCAGTGTGGCACAGTGGTTGAGCATCAACCTATGAACCAGGAGGTCACAAGTTCAATTCCCGGTCAGGGCATATGTAGGAGTCATGGGCTTGATCCCCAGCAGGCGAGGTGCAAGAAGCCAATCAATGATTCTCTCTCATCATTGAAGTTTCTCACTCTCTTCCCCTTTCCTCCCTCTCTGACATTAATAAAAATATATTTTTTAAAAACTGCTCATTAAGATCACAGATGACCACCATGCTGCAAAACTAAATGTTCAATTTTTAATCCTCATTTACCTATCCTGTCAGGCACATTCTCATCTTTCATACCAGAGAATAAATAGAGACATAAAACAAAGTATCTACAATTACAGGAGTAAAACAGAAACAGAATGAGACTAAATATAAGGCAAAGAACTCTTGTCTTCCAGAATGCTTCTATACTGTTTATCATATTCAAGTATAATTTTCATAAAATGATTTAAGAATAGGTTTTAAGGTAGAGAAACCAAGATGACGGCATAGGTAAACACCTAAACTGTTGCCTCGCACAACAATACCAAAACTACAAATAAAGACAAAACGAACACCATCCAGAAACACAGGAAAGCTGGCTGAGTGGAAATCCTACAACTAGAAGGAAAGAGGAAAGCACATTGAGACTCAAAAGGAGCTGCAAAAGGCTGAGGTACAGAAATGCGTGTGTGGAGAAGACGGGCGGCTGAGTGCATGGGTAGCTAAGTGCATGGCTGGCTTTCTAAAGCAGGAGGGAGATGGGAGGGAGATGGAAGTTCCTGAATGCGCTGAACTCCAGTCCCGGACAGGACTCTGGAAAACCAGACTCATTTGGGGGGAATCTAGACTGTAAGGAAAAGAGAAAGCACACTGAGACTCAGGGGAGCTACGGAAATCAGAGGTCTGGAGGAGCACATGCACTCATGCGCAGAGAGGACTGACTGCTAAGTGCACGGGCAGCTGAGTGCATGGCTGGCTTTCTAAAGCGGGAGGGAGATGGAAGTTCCTGACTGTGCTGAACCTCAGTTCCAGGTGAGTTTTTGGGAATCCAGACTTATTCGGAGGGAAACTGGACTGTCTGGCAGCAGGCAAAACTCAAGGGCGGCTTTCTCTCAGAGGAGCTTGCAGCGATTACTGAGGGACACTGAAACCCAGGGGCCTCATAGGGCAGGGCTGACGGAAAGCAATGCTGTCAGCTCCACCCTGAGACTGCACCCCATCCAAGCTGAGCACAGAGGCTTTTGCAATTTTGCAAGTCTTGTCTCATAAGGGTGTCTCCAGCACAGAAGTTTTCCCAGTGTAGACACAGCTGATCCTCACAGCCAAATGGCCTGGAGGTCAATTCCTCCCAGTGATACTAACAACATTCAAGACTTAACTACAACAAGGCTGTGCACACAGTCCACAAAGGAATGCACCAAGAGTGTCCACCTCATGCCAAAACCGGTTTGGCTCAATGGATATTGAGTCGGCCTGCGGACTGAAGGTTCCCACGTTCGATTCCGGTGAAGGGCATGTATCTTGGTTGTGGGCACATCCCCAGTAGGGGGTGTGCAGGAGGCGGCTGAGCGATGTCTCTCTCTCATCAATATTTCTGGCTCTCTATCCTTCTCCCTTCCTCTTTGTAAAAATCAATAAAATATATTCAGGGAAGCAGCAAAACAAAGAAATAGATCACAAAAAAAAGAAATGGAGGAAAGCAAACAACTGGATATAGAGTTCAAAACCATGATTACAAGGTTTTTCATGAATTTCCTAGAAAAGGCCAATAAATTGAGCGAGACTCAAGAGGAGATGAAAAAGGACAAAAGAGAAATTAAACATACACTGACTGAAATAAAAAACACTATACAGAGACCTAACAGCAGACTAGAAGACCACAAGAATCAAGTCAAAGATTTGAAATACAAAGAAGCAAAAAACACTCAACTGAAAAAGAAAAAAGAAAAAAATCCAAAAATTTGAAATAGTGTAAGGAGCCTCTGGAACAACCTCAAGCATACCAACATCCAAATTATGGGGGTGCCAGAAGAAGAGAGAGCAAAATACTGAAAACCTATTTGAAGGAATAATGACAGAAAACTTCCACCACCTGGTGAAAGAAATAGACTTACAAGTCTAGGAAGCACACAGAACCCCAAACAAAAATAATCCAAAGAGGATAACACCAAGACACATCATAATTAAAATACTAAGAGCAAAAGACAAAGAGAGAATATTAAAAGCAGCAGGAGAAAAACAGTTAATTACTTACAAGGGAGCACCCATACAATTGTCAGCTGATTTCTCAACAGAAACTATGCAGGCCAAATGGGAGTTACAAGAAATATTCAAAGTGATGATTAGCAAGAACCTACAATCAAAATTACTCTACCCAGCAAAGCTATCATTCAGAATTGAAGGGCAGATAAAGAGCTTCACAGATAAGAGAAAGTTAAAGGAGTTCATCACCACCAAACCAGTAATATATAAAATGCTGAATAGGTATTCTTTAAGAAGAGGAAGAAGAAAAAAAAGGTAAAGATAAAAAATTATCAACAACAAATAATATCTATCAACAAGTGAATCTAAAAATCAAGTGAATAAAAAATCTGATGAACAGAATAAACTGATGAATATAAAAGAATCACCATCATAGAAAGGGAGTGGACTGACAATTCTCAGGGTGAAAGAGGTATGGGAGGTGCAGGAAGAGACTGGACAAAAACGGTACACCTATGTATGAGGATAGTGGGGGGAAAGTAAGGGTAGAGGGTAGGGTGGGAACTGGGTAGAGAGAAGCTATGGGGGGGTGGGAGAGGGAAAGAGGAACAATTGTAATAATCTGAACAATAAAGATTTATTAAATTTAAAAAAAGAACAGGTTTTAAGACATAAATAATAGAATAAGCATTTTATGCAGTGGTTAGACTCTGAAATCTGAAGTGTGAGAATAAAGCAAAAATCAAGTTCTAACAAAACTACTTTAAAAATCCCTAAATCTGCCCATAAAGTTCAGCACCATGCTGTCTTTCCACAAGTTCAACATATTCAGTTCCTCCCCTCAAACACTAGAACACGCAGCTACTTCATTGATTAAACGAATAATTGTATTTAGGACCATTATACAAAGACTACATGCTGTCACTTCAGTGTTTTCTGCTTGTTGTTTTTTTGCATATTATAACTTTTTAAAATATATATTTTATTGATTTTTTACAAAGAGGAAGGGAGAGGGATAGAGAGTTAGAAACATCGATGAGAGAGACATCGATCAGCCACCTTCTGCACACCCCTTTCTGGGGATGCGCCTGCAACCAGGATACATGCCCCCGACGAGAATCGAACCCGGGACCCTTCAGTCCGCAGGCTGATGCTCTATCCACTGAACCAAACTGGTCTCGGCCATATTATAACTTTTAACACTAGATTCATACATAGTGTGTCTGATGAGAGGTATTCAGGAACAGAAAATAATTGATCCAGGTGCCCTCTCATGCTTACTTCAGGGCACTTACTCACTCACTCAATAAAATGGCAAGCAAAATTGCTGGTACTATTTAAGCTGTTCCTCTCTCCCTCTTTTTCTTTTGGCCAGGAATATAGTGAAAGGTTAATTAAATGTCCATACAAAGTTCCCAATATTCAGTGTACAACTTTATTGTGAATAACAGAGTGATCCTACCTGGAACTCCTACTACTAGCCAGGTTTTCTGCCTTATCTAACTCATTACTATTAAATAAGTTACTAAGTGTTTCTAGAGATAAAAACAACCCTAATTCCTAACAAATCCTAAACAAAACAAAACAAAACAAATTTCCATAATTTTGAAGCTTTCACAGCTCCATTCTCATCTTTTCAGGGCAAGAGGAATCACTGGGGAAGTCTGGCACTCTGCTCCTGGTTGCACTACTTGGTTATTTTGGAAAAGCATTTGCTTTACTCTCTACATAATGTAAGTGCCTAATTAACCAGGTTGGACAAAATAGGTAGTAGTTCAAGAGGGACCAAATGTCTTCCTACACAGAGCTCATTCGCTAATAAATAAGACAAAACATAGCATATATTTCAATGCTAAGTCAACAGGTATGATGTAAATATCAAATAGAAAGTTTTCAAGACATGATTGCTTTCATTTCCCACCTAGGAAAAAAGAAGAGATCAAAAAATAATATTCTGGAGGCTAGGGGGCAATAGGATAAGGACATATATGTAATATCTTAACAAATAAAGAAAAAAATAATATTCTGTGGTGGCAGGAGTGCAGGACATAACTTACAGAACTATTACAATTCTTCTAGGGCCAATTTCTCAACATATTCCAAAAGCCTTTTTAAATAAAAGGTACCATACAATCCCTGTCCTAGCAACTCCATTTCCTGGAAATGCAGATCTGTGCTGTCCAATACAGTAACCACTTGCTACATGTGAGCATTAAGCATGTGAGCATGAAAGGTGGTTAGTCCAAATTTTGATGCACTGAAAATGTAGAATACACTTTTAATTTCAAGACTTATCATGGAAAACTACATATAAAATACCTTATTTGTAATTGTTAAAATTATAATAAATTTTTTGCTATGTTGGGTTAAATTTTACAAAAATTAACTTTGTCTCTGTCTTTTTACCTTTATATTGTGGTTACTAGACAATTTAAAATTACACATGTGGCTTGCATTACATTTCTATTGGATAGTGCTACTTTTAGACAAACTACATAGATATGTGCAAAGCATGCTTTATAAAAGTGAAAAACTAGAATTTAAGCATCCATCAATATAGATTGCTTAGACAAATTGCAGTAAATCTATAAAGTGTAGTATTCTGTAGCTACTGAAAATGCTGATGTACATCTAAATATACTAACATAAAATGATAAAATAGAAAAAATAAGTTTACAAAATAATACATATTTTTAAGTGTCCAATTTCATTTAAAAAAGGGGTGTGTGTGTAAGCACAGAAAAAGGTCTGAAAGGTATTCATCAAAATACAACTGTGATTATCTCTGGGCAGCAGGATATAGGTAATCCTTATTTTTTTCTTTATGCTTTTACTAGAGGCCCAGTGCACAAAATTCAGGCACAGGTAGGGTCCCTAGGCCTCGCCAGCAATCAGGGCCAATTGGGGCCTTCAGGATGCTGGCTGGGACCTCCCTTCCCTGGCTGCTGGCCTGGGTCTTCCTTCGTTTCATGCCACCACTAGTGGTCAGCACACATCATAGCAAGCAGTTGAACTCCCAAGGGGACACTTTGTATATTAGCCTATATATACAGATATATTTCCTGATTTTTTAAAGTAAGCATAACATAATTTTATAATTAGAACAGTAAAGCTATTTAAAAAAACGACAGCCATCATCTGAAACCAAAAGATCAATTTTATGTGATCTTGCCTAAATGAAGTCCACAGTGATAAGGTCCTTAATTCTATACAATGCTACTCTTGGAGAAACATGCAAGTACCTTCATCCCAAGCAATACTTAAACCAATTCCAAGTAATTAAAAATATTTCAGGGTTCCACAGACTATTTGTAAGAACTCTGTCATGAACCCATAAAGTGTTAATTGAGAGAGAACACTGAAATAAGTGTTCATGAATTAGTCACCTAAGGCAACTAAGTAATTAAAGGGAGGAGTTCCGCTAATAACATCGGTTGCCTATGGGGTAGAGAATTGGAGGTAGGGATGGTGCAAGAATGGGAAGGAAAATTCTATGTAGTTGTTAGTATCTTTGGAATTCTGAGCCATGTGAATGTATTGCCTACTTAAAAATAAATACAAAACAACAGAAACATGATCAAGACATTGTGTTTGCCCATGACTTATTCAAAATTTTAAAAGTTATCCTTTAAGGTATCTAATTAGTATTGAGGTCAATTAAGAATGAAAGTTTTCAGTCTATTCAAGTCAAAGTAGTTGAGGAGCCAGGGGAAGGACCAAAGAGAGATGAGAAGATGAGTATGAATCATATATGGAGAGATGAGGGTAAGAAAACAAAATGTGATTTATTAATAATGGAATTTGTTTTTACACTCTTAGGCAAGCAAAATATTCCAACACTGCCTCTATATTTATATTACATTATACTGTGTTCTTGGATTTTTTTGCTTATGGGAAATATCAAAATGTCAACCATTGTTTCTATTAAAGGTCTTTAATGATATTGCATTTTGGACCTATAATGAAACATGGTGCTCACTGCAGTTTGTAATGCATCTCATTAAATACATTAATAACATGCATTTCACTAAAAGGTCAACTTATTATGGCTGGAGTTTGGCTTTCCTTTAATCATTTCATTTAAAGCTATAGAGCAAACTGAAAAAGACAGTAGAGAGTGCCTGTTACAAGAATGTTCTCTCAATTCCCCATTCATTAAAATCAGTTATGCTTATTAAGAAATCATTGTTAATGTTTTGATGTGAAATAATGATGTTGTGATTTTTTTTTTTAAAAAATCCTTTTATTTTAGAGATACATGCTGATTTACTGATAATAGAATGTCTGGTATTTGCTTCAAAATAATCCAGAAATAAGGTGAGTTAGTATAAGTACAGCTGAAGTAAGATTGATATTACTTAGCTGGTAACGGTATGAGTTCACTGTACAATTCTCTCTACTTTTATGTAGGTTTGATATATCTCATAATGAAAAGTTTTAAATAACTCATGCTGAGTTTTTCTTAAGTAGCTTGCACTCTTCCCTATATATCATTGCTACCAACATAAAAGACCTTTCTCCTAATACTGGAGAACTTTTTAAAAGAAAATCAGAGGAAAAGCTAATCTCTTTAGAGAAATGGTTTTGTATACAGAAGATCCCTTAATTTTGCCAAGATTACCTCATGGTTTACCACTATGCTCCTACTAAGATATTTTAAAAATGTCTTTGAAATTACTTCACAGTTAAAGAGTTAATTACTAACATGTAACATCAAGCTGATTAGGGACTTAGTGCATATGTGTGTTGTTGAAGGAAGGAGATATTTGTTTAGTTTCTGAAAAGTAGACATTAGGGTACTGAAAGTAGAAAGACATGCTCAGAAGTTTACTGTGGCTAAAATACAGCTGGAAGTTTATACTATTGTTAGGACTATGAGGTAAATGATAGTGCCAAGGAGAGAATATATCAAGAAAACACTACTTGAGAACAGGATCCTAAATGCAATGAAACTGACATTGGGAGCATAAAAGAGTCTGAGATGAGAAGAAATCCGAAAGGTAGAAGAGCCGAAACCAGTTTGGCTCAGTGGATAGAGCATCGGCCTGCGAACTGAAAGATCCCAGGTTCGATTCTGGGCAAGAGCATGTACCTTGATTGCAGGCACATCCCCAGTAGGGGGCGTGCAGGAGGCAGCTGGTGGATGTTTCTATCTCATCAATGTTTCTGACTCTCTATCCCTCTCCCTTCCTCTCTGTAAGAAATCAATAAAATATATATATAAAAAGAAAGAAAGAAAGAAAAAGGAAAAGAAAGGCAGAAGAACCCAAACAGCATATGTAATGTCACCAAAGTCAAAGGGAAATATTTCCAGGAAAAACTGAACATTTCAGGGAGGCAACAGGCTGGGTTTGGCAATAATATCTGTTCACCTTTCCATAGGCATAAGCTGAATTGTAAGTATTATCTATAATAATAAAAGGGCAAAATGCTAATGAGACCAAATGTCCTTCTGGACATCCTTCCAGACAATGACCTTCCCAACAAAACTGGGGCTGTGAGGAAAGCCTGGTCCCGGGTGCCAGAGGGAAGCTGGTACCGGCAGCCCAGAGAAGGAAGGCCTACTCTTGCATGATTTTGTGCATCGGGCCTCTAGTAGTCGAAAAAAACACTACCCACTTTCCAGCACAAATGGTTAATTTAGATTATATAGGGAATATAAATACTAATAAAAAGTCAAAAAACACTGAAGACAGTGGGGATAATTTGTTATAATGATGCCCATCATTCACATAGCTGAACACTGCCAAATCTCTCTTTTAGCAGAAAAAGATAA
Source organism: Lasiurus cinereus (assembly GCA_011751065.1). Lineage (NCBI taxonomy): Eukaryota > Metazoa > Chordata > Mammalia > Chiroptera > Vespertilionidae > Lasiurus > Lasiurus cinereus. The sequence goes on along the minus strand of JAAGEH010000016.1, from coordinate 15,892,591 downwards.
TACACATCCCTAACATTTGTGGTGTGCTATGTGCCAGACACTGTGCTAAGGCTTTATATTATGTCCTTTAATCTCACAACCTTATCATCACCATTTTAGTGTGATGTTAAGTAACTTGCCCAAGGTCACAGAGATGGAATCTAAACCCACACAATCTGACTTTAACTACTACAAAACCAAGCAAACTGAAAAGAGATTTACTTAAAGACAGTTAAGTTCCAGTGTTTACTTGAGGTCAGAGCAAATTCAGCTTATGTTCCACACCAGCTTTACTACATAGTATAAATTCTTCATTCAGAGTAAAATAGTCAAGACATTTTTCTTAAAGTCTGTTTACCAAGACAGGCAGGTATATAACATGTTATGTCATATTGTCATCAGAAGGTTGAAAACAAACAAAAATTAACTGTAAGATGTACAGAAATTCTGGTTATCAGAAAACTCCCCACTCTCCCATCTTAAAATAAATGATATCAAACAAACATTTCTTTCTTCTCCTTCTTCCACCTTAGCCTACCTTGTCAGATATCCATCAGATTAACTGGAGTTCAACAATAAGGCAAAAAGGCAATTGGTTAAATACAAAAAAAAATCGTAACTGCTGTAAAAGTTAAATATAACATTAAAACTGCTAAAGATATTAACTTATATCCAAGAAAAAAATATATACCCAAGAATAAAAATGTGTCCATTATACATGATACTGATTCTTAAAATATCAATATTTTAAGATGACTTAAAAAAAATGGAAAGGCTCAAGCAAGAAGACTATTAAGTAACAAAATAGAAAAGGCCTTTAACAAAAACATTTCAGATAGTCTAGGTCTCATTCCAAGGCAAACCAGAGATTAAGTCAAAGATAGCAGAGAAATGCTCCAAAAATCTCAAAAATTTTGAAAACTGGCCATCTATCATTTATTTAAGGGAGGAAGGGGGAAAAGCTGGGAGAGGGATATAAAAGACCCAACCTCACAGTATCTGCAGGGTTTCTGAAGGATTAACCAGGACTTTCACATAGGAAACAGACTTCAAGTATGCCAGGACATATAATCTAAAGACTGGACTCTAGGAAGTAATTTCTAATTAAACCATGTTTTCCTATGTGAAGGGTCCACAAAATCTCCTTCCCTAGAAATCCTACCTATTTATTTGGAATGGCTTAAGCTCCCTAAAGGTAGATATCAAATCCTCCTCAGCTCCCTTCCAATCCTAATGCTATAAAATAAAAATAAGTTTTAAAGAACAAATGAAAACACTAAGCCTCAGCAGGTAAATGAGGAATAGAGATCCCAACCACAGTGCACTAGCCCCAAATCTCTACCCGTCGTTTGGTGCCACTGAGCACACAGGCACACAGCACACGGGAGGCAGAAAAGCTGGAGTTTTCTCTCTGCCTTGCATGTATAAGCTCTGTGATTCTCAGTAACTCATGCTCTCTGGGCCACAGTTCTTTCATATGTAAAATGAGGGGACTGGGAACCAAAATATTTCTAAATTCCTTTTCTGCAAAAATTTTTGGCCTTCACAGCTCAGCAATTCTCTTCTAAAACTTTTTTCCTCATTCTGCAGTCATCATCTTGCCTCACTCTATGCAACTCAAAGGAAGATATGAATAAGATCTTAGCATCTTCTAGAAACCTCACAATTAAAAAAAAAGGCATCTTTTAAGTATGTGATACAACCAACTTAAATGAACTGATTTTAGTCATTCCTTCTCTCCCTTTCATTTTCTAACAGTAGATTTTCAGCGAGTGTTCTCTGATGATTAAAAGAAGTAATTCAGAAAGCCAAGGAGCAGAGGGGGAGGTAAGAAAAACAGCAGAACAGACATGACTCCAGCACCCAATCCATTTCAACCAAAGTTATCTTCACTTGATAAAAGAATTATATTGCTTTTTTTTTTTGCGTTAAAAACTACTATTTTATATCATGTTATCGTGAAAACCACATCTTCTCTTTTTCAACTCTGTGATGCTGCAAAGTATCCTAATAAGTATGCTTACTATTTTTTAAGGCGCTGGCAAATTCTGGGCCTCCCTTCTCCTTGAAAACAGGGAAAACATCTGGTTGAGGAAGCTGATTGGTAGTCAACAGAGCTTTTTGCAGTTTGATTCTTCCTTCCAAGAGCTGGTCCCACAGTGCTGAGAAAGAAATAATAATTCCATTCCTCAGTTATACAATCTTCCTGGGGAGGGAAGGGGGGAAAGGACAGGAAATCACACCAGTCTCTCTCTAAGCAACACAGCTTTATCACAGTTTTTCATGCCATGGAAACACTCTCTGTTATAGAAAATAAATTCTGTATCTTGGAAGCAAATATGTGCTATACGAGAGAAAATGCTAAAGCCCAAAGAGAGGAGAAAACACTCTCCTCTTCAATCTTCCACAGTTGCTGGAAGTACTAGAGCAGAACCAACTAAGCAGCTCAGTGTAGAAATGGCTGGCTAAGCATAGAGGAATGGGGCTTTAGGCTTCCAGGTAAGTGGGGCATGTCACAAACTTAATTGGAAGGACACAGGAGAGAGCGAACAGCCAAAAACAAACAAACAAACAAAAAGGACATCAAATGCAGACACTTAGAAAAATAAGCAAACAGCAAACCATGTACAAACCTATCTGATTCTTCACAGCTCTGCCTTTCTCCACTTCCTCGGAAACTTTGACACTGGAGAAGGTCATCACCACACCATCATCTTCACTGTTCCTGTCTTCAGCCCTGTCTTCTTCACTGGCATCCTCTAAATCTTCTTCACCATCCCCTTCTTCCATGCCACTCTCCTCCTCTTCATCTTCCTCATCATCACTGCTACCAAGGTCATCCATTCCCTCAGTAAATTTTTCAAAGTCACTAATATTCTGGATACTGAAGCCTGATGTTTTCTCAGGGTGGCTTCTGCTCCCCTTCTTCCAGGCCAGACTATTGTCCCCATCATCACCACTCTCCTGTTCCTCAGCAACACTCATGGCATCCTCATCAGATTCCTCCAGACCCAGCCCCTCTGAATTGCCATCTCCAGACTCTTCCTCATCAGATATTTCCTTGTCTAAAGGGAGAGAAGAAGGAAAGAAAATGGATGTTACCTTGAGGCAAATATCAGCCTGTATTTTTCATTTCATCTAAAAGGCCATGGCAGTTATTTTTTTTTAAAAGTACCAGTATTATACATTGTACTCAATCCAATAAATATTTATTACACATCTATTATCTATAAAATGCTAATGAAGAAGCAAAGATGAAAAAAAAAACATAAATCCAATCCTAACATAAATGTTCTAGTATGAAAGATCCATAAAATTATAATACAGAAAAGACTTAAAACCTTTAACAAAGTCTTGATAAACCATAGAAGAGGGAAATTTTATCTGTGGGACAAGTGAATGTAAGTATACTTAAATAGGAAGAGATAGTCCTTGGTCTGGACCTTGAAGAATAGTTAAATTTCAATGGTGTGAGGGAATTACCAGTTTTCTCAAAACTGCATCTAAAATATATATATATTATCATTATTCCAAATGCATAATTTCTAACACACAAATGTACACAATTTAATTATATACTTACTAGAGGCCTGGTGCACAGATTCAAGCACAGGTGAGGTCCGTCAGCTGCTTGGTAATGCTGCTGCAGAGGCAAAAGAGACTCCCGCCACTGCCGTAGCTGCATTCACCAGCTGTGAGCTCAGCTTCTGGCTGAGTGGCGCTCCCACTGCAGGAGTGCACTGACCACCAGGGGGCAGCTCCTGCATTGAGCATCTGCCCCCTGGTGGTCCATGCACATCACAGCAAACAGTTGACGGGTCATTCGGTCTTAATGGTCGCTTGGGCTTTTATATATATAGATATAGATTAAGCACCTATTATGAGCCACGCATAGAAAAATGCTAAGGAATGACAAATAGAATGTGATACCTATGAGGAAGGCTTCATAGTCTGGTGGGAGTGGTAGATATGCACACCATTAATTATGTTACAGTGTCATAAGGAACCACTTAACTCACCTGCAAAGGTGAGAGATGACTTTATATGTAGGAGGAAATATTACAATTTTACTTATTAAGTGTAAGTAACAGCTCATCATATAGAGAAAGGGGAAAGAGAAAGCAGCATATACAAAGGTCCAGCACCATAAAAGTACAGTAGAGTGCAGAATGGTAGGAGATATGCCTACAGAGTTGCTATCAGGGGAGTTTTACCTGTGAGGGGAAGGAGTTTGAACTTGATCCTACAGTAAATGGAATGTTAATTACAGCTCCTGATTTTACTTTTCCTTAGGGTATCATCTGATTAGGGATTTCACTGATTAATCTATCTCTTCCATTGTAGAACATAAAGGTCCCATGTATACCAAACATAATTGTTAGACACAGGGACCAATTAGTTACCAACAACTTTCTTCAATAAAATAAGGATTTCATGAAAACGTGGAGAAGCCTTCAGTACTTCTTTTAAAAACTATATATAAACTAAAGACACAGGGAAATCTGTCAAATATACAAATACAAAAACTAAATGCAAAGTTCTTTAAAGGTATGCAATTTTTCAGAGTAAGAAACATTCGTACAAAGTACGAATTAAGAGTACTCTTGGAGTCTGGGATCCTCCACTTACTACCTATGACTGTAAACAAGTTACTTAACCAATCTATCCCTCCATTTCTTTATCTGTAAAATGGGAATAAATAGTATCAACCTCACAAGGCTATTGGGAAGATTAAATGAAATTATGTAAGTAATGATAATGGTGATAACATTTTTTGAAGACTTACTGGGTCCCAGGTTCTTGGAATTTAATTTAAAGCGTTTTCTACTGGGCCTGACACATGGTGACAACACAATAAGTACTATAATATTGGTCTCATACTGGTTTCCTTAGCAGACTCTAGGCAAAAAAATGTGAAATGAGGTTATCAGGAACTTGCAGAACTATATCAAGGACTAAATCATATATATATCATTACCTAAATGAAAGTTTCTTTTATATTATCTGCAGATTCTCAACATAGCACCTCTGATCTCTTTAATGAAAAATAAATGGCATCCACTCAGTAATCACCATATGCAACCACTTCTTCTACTCTGGTCTAAAACTATAAGCTCACATTTTCTAACACTCCTGCAGGGAATAGGGAAGGATTATGTTATTTTTGTAATGGCAAAAGATGAGTTTCACAAATTAATGTCATATAGTGACCCAATGTAAGACTGAAAAACTGAAGGAAAAGGATCAAAATCCCTTAATAGCAAGCTTATCAGAGGCAATGCTTTTTCAAATCACAGTCTCTTCAGTGTACAATATGCATTGCCTTTTCTCTTACTCCATTTTATAGTGAACTATTAATCTAAACATAAGGAGTGTAGCAACTTAATACCTTCAGGCTTTTGATTCCTTAATGAAGTGAAATTAAGTACCTCTAAGGCCCTTTCTAAAGCTAAATCAATGATCTCTCTTAAGATCATAGGTGGGGGTACAGAGACTACTCTTGCAGAATTAATTAAAAAGGGGAGGAGGAATTTTAACCCTAAAAATTTAGGGAAGAAAGAATACCATACCAAAAAACAAACAAACAAACCCCCCCCCCAAAAAAAACATGCAAATGTATCCACTCACCAGAAGAACCTGATAGAGGGTGCTCCCATTGGTCTTCCTTCCAAGCTTTTCTAGAGGTGGTCTTGCCAGAATACCTTTTGTCTGTGTCCAAGAGGGAGGCTGCTGCCAGTTTTCTAATGTTACCCACAGCCGGGAAGTCACCTTCCCCATCTTCTCCTTCCTCAAACCTGTCAATCACTCTGGCAGCAGTGGCTGTGGGTGAGGGGGAAAGTAATCAGAATCCCCAACTTTAATGGTAACCCTGTCCAACCCTTTCAATTCATACTTGAATGTCCCCTACGGAATCCCTACCAACTTCCAGGCACAGGTAACTCATTACCCTCCCAAGGTAGTCCTCTACCTTATTGCTGTTCCTGAACAGAAAGCCAACTCTGTATCTACTAAATAGAATGTGTTTCCATATTTCTATGCCTTGGATCACATAAAACCAGGGCGATTCCTCTTCCATGTATGACAGTCACTCAAATATTCTTTGTCAGCCATCATCATGTTCTGTCCTCACTCCATCCTACCCTTGGGGGAGTTTTTGGTGCTGATTTTTGTTTGTTTGTTTTGTTTTTTCCCCTCCCGCTTACCCTGGCTAAATAGCCCCAGTTCCTTCAACTGATAGTCCTAAAACGCAGTCCAGCACTCACATTTATCCTTCATTATCCCCCTTTCCTCACCCTTTCTGACTTAGGTCTAAAGCAGGACCACTCCCAACTAGACCTTGCACCTGAGCGCACAGACCTCGGTCTCACTCATCAGCCCCTGAGCAAGTGTCCTGAGGCCTGAAGAGACTAGAGCAGCCCCCCGGAGAGACATCTACTTCTTCATTCTCCAAGGAGGTTCTTAGGGACAGGCAGGGGTTTAGAAAGCGGAGGAGACTTCCTTCTCCTCGTTTCTAACACAGTTCCCGCAAGAGCTTCCTGAAAGTAACTCCCAACCTGCGCCCCGGCTCCGGTTCCCGGCGCCAGCCCTGGACCCACAGTTGGGGACCAAGCCACAGTCCGCGGGGCGCCCCGCCCACCCGAGCTCCGAGTCCACCGCAGGCAGCACGTCCGCAGCCCCGCCGTCCCCCGGGGCCCGGGGCAACCCTCCGAGCGGGGGGTGGGGGGAGGTGGGGCGGGGGGGAATGCAGTTTTTCTCCACACTTAAATAACGAGGCGGCCCTCACACGCGGCCCGGGCCCGCACGTGGCCTTGCCCCAGTCACCTCACCCTCCTCCGGGTCGGCCTCTGGATCCGCCTCGCGTGGTCGCGGGTTCAACAGCTGTTCCAGCTGCAGCGCCAGGGGTTGCGACCCCGCCATGGTCCCCAGATCCCACTCCGCTCCGGGCCGCGCACGTGAACGTTTTGCGGCCCCAGCTCGGGACGCGCGGTCTCCCTCCGGGAGAGGTCTCCCAAAGCCAGTCAGCAACCGCGCGGGGCCCGGAGCCCAGCTCCCGGCGGGCAACTTCCGGGAGGGGGCGGGGCCTCGGCGTCCCTACTAGAATGAAGGCGGAAGCGCCCGCGAGGCTGAAGGGATGGGCGCCGTGCGGCCGCGCGTGCGCGTGCGCGTGCGCGTGCGCGCGTTGAGGGGGCGTGTTGGGCGGCGCGGGGACGCGCACGGGTGCGTGGCGGACGCCGACGCTCAGCGGGGGTTGCGATGCGAGCCGTTGTCCCCTGGAATAAAATATTCCTCAAGATTTGCCCGAGATTTGCTTGGAAATAAAGTGTAGTGTAGCCGTGACCCGTAGTGGCTGATTTGGGAAGGAGGGAGCCTTAGCGTGAGCGTCTCGAGCTTCAGGTGCGCTTTCGGGCACGCACAGACTGGGACTGCAAGCAGGTCTGGCATTTCTCCATTTGGAGGGGCCGGGTTTAAGACTTTGGCCCCGCAGCAGCCAGGACTTGGCAATCCTACACCAGAGATGAGTGTGTGTGAGTGTACGGCAGACTGCTGGCATCTTTACTAATAGGGATAATTAGAAGTCGCTATGGTTGTGCATAAAGATCGATTATGCAGTTTCTCCAAGTAGCCTTGTCTAAACAGGGGAAAGAGGGTGGGGAGGGGGTTCCTGCTATTCACACCCATCCCTCTCGATATCCCTGCTGTTCAAAGATGAGGTCGTCCTCAGACACTTGGAACTGATACACAAACACAGAAAACCTCAAATCTACCATTAGACTCGGAATATAAAGACTGAATAGATCAATGTAATTGCATTCAGGCACATGGGAAGATGCAATCCTTTAATATTCTCTTTCCTCATCAAGCATTCCCTGACTGCCCGCTATGTGGCAGGCACTGCTAGAAGAGATGCAAAGAGGAGTAAGTTAGAAGTCTCTCCTTGGTGATCAGCCGAGAGGGGCAGACAAGCTTGTAAATAGAAGCAACAAGAAGAGATGAGTGTGATTACAGAGCCATCTACCCTTCCAGGATCTGTTTGAAGTCACTTGTAGAGAACTGAAAACCCCTAAACAGAAACTGCCTCAAAAGGATCCAGAAAACAGACTTTCCTGGGAACAGCCCAGGCTAATTGCATCCCACAGCTGAACTTCCTAGGGAACCCTCAGCTCCCCAGTGTTGACTGAGGAAGCCAAGGGAAGTAAGAATCCCTGACGTTCACAGTCCTCATATGCCTTCAAGACCAACGAGAGACCACCACCACTTTGGTGTGCCTTGTCATACAGATGTCCCTTCCTGAGTGGCTGCAGAGGGGAAGGAGACCTGCGGTAGGATTGACCTCCCCCACAAACATGGAAAGGAATGAATGCCAGGCTAGAACCCGAGCACCCTGGGACTCAGGCAAAAAAAAAAAAAAAAAAAAAAAAAAACCAACAACAACAACACACACACACACACACACACAAACCCTGCTTTTTACTGCCTGCAAGAAAATTCAAGCTAGAAAATAGCTTTAAAAACAACAACAACAACACACAACATACCCCTGGAATTGCAGTCTGGTGCCCCTCTCAGAGCAAAAGCATACTCCTCAGGCTGTGACAAGGGTCCATTGCCCTGGGCTTCGAAGGACAAAAATGTTTCTCTAAGTCCACATTTAGGAAATTACCTCCCGCAATCCTCTTCCCTTCCTATTTCCGATACATATTGCTTAAAAATCTGCTCAAGGGGTAAAGAAAAAGGGGGAGGAAGACAAGGCAGGTCAGAGACCACCTCTAAGCTGTCATGCAAACAGGACACAGCCACTCCTGTCTCATACATCCCGGGCCCCCAAATGTTCCCCTGCTTCCTTACCCCATACTGAGGGTCAGGAGGGGATTCCAGGAATGGAGAAAAGAGGGAGAATTCTAAAACATACGATGCAACTGAGAGAAACTGAGGCATGGGACGGGAGAGCAACCTCCCATGCTTTCTTTGTCCCCTGCCCTCTAGTTTCTTAAGAAGGAAAGAGGGGTTTCCTGGTGGAAATGGGAAGGAGATGGAGGGTGGGCTAAGGGAGGACATATTTCAAAGACTTCTTCTTCTAGAAGAAATGCAAACCTCTGACTGCTCTGGAGATGAGAACAGATGAGACAGGCAGAGGGGTGGGAATAAATGGGAGCACACTCCCAAAAGAATAGTCCTCTCCCGAGAAGGTCAGGGGGTCTCCCTCTGCTTGCTGCCTCAGGGCTGCAAAATGGCAGACAGATGTAAGGATACCAGAGTATGGACAAGGGTGCCATTAGCTACCACCCCACCCCCTTGTCCCAATCAAAACGGCCTATCCCCTGACCAAGAGTTGGGGAAACCAGGTTCTTAACTGCCTCTCTTTTCTTTTCCGGATACTATCCATCTGCAGGTCCCAGGCCCTGCCAATGCCTGCCCCGGCTTCCCATGAATAGTCCTCCCCAACCTTGTCTCACCTTAAAGTAGACCCCCAGATTCCCACAGCCTCCCCCAGCCTGGAGAAGTTGGGTGGGTGAGTTTCACCTCCCTCCCCCAGGGCAGATGGCGACTCTGCTGCTGGCACCCTGAGGGCAGGTGGCAAAAGGCACAAGCAGTGGCGGCTTTAAGATGGCTGCAGGGAGAAACCAAGCTGCCAGAGGAAACTGCCCTCTTAGGCGGGAGGGGACTGCCTCGGTGCTCCCCTCTGCCTGGCTGGCCATGTCTTTCTCTGGGAGCTCCTAGCCCCACTGGAGAGGGGATGGAGAGGTGCTTTTCTGCACCTTAGAGCTAGAGGTGGGCAGCGAGGGTCTGATGGAAAGAACAGTTCGGGACATTTCTAGAGTTTCTCTTCTCAGGCAGCTCCAAAATTGACAGCTAAGCTTTGCCACCTGTTCAGGTATTCGCTAGGGTTCAGGGGACAGCGCCAAGGCAGAAAGACGGAGCTGCTGTCTCAGAGTGCCCAACTCTAAAACGATTCCTATCAAGCACCCGATTCCACAATAAAGCTGCTAAATAATTCAGTAGGCTTGATAGGAAAATGCAGCTTCCCCAATGAGGTTCAGTTAAAGGAATGTCTTTAAAGGGGGTGGCTATAATAAATAAGTTGGCTATGACTTAACACAAATAAACGCTAAACAGGGCGAGGGAGGGGTGGGGACAAACCCATCCAGTGATTGCATACAAAGTGGATACAGAAATGTGCTGTGTGCAGAGGCGAGGGGTTTCAAGTCTCTCCTGTATTTCATAAATTTGGATTTCTATGGGGACACCATCAGATTCCTCCCTGGAAGTCCTCCCCATTCGATAAGCCATCATATGAGTGCGATGAAATATTGCTTATTTTAAAGCCTTCTTGTCAGGATACAGTTGACTGTGTCTGAACAAAATATGGAAACAACACTAGAAATTACATGCCACTTAATGTAAAACCCTTGATTTAAAAAAATGGGGGGGAGGGGAGTAAATAACCCAGTGTGAAATCTAGGTGATACGGAAAAGAAATCCTGGAACTCTAATAGGGTTTGATGTTAACACACACACATGTATTTCATAGTAGATAAAATATTTAAATTCCTTCCATACTTAATGAAGGCTTGGAAGGGACTGAACTACTTTTCAGAACTAATGGAAACTGCCAGTTGGCATCTGATTTCTATATTGGTTATTTTTTATTCATCTCTCAAAGAAATGTAATATGTATCTGTACCAGCAAAATAATTTTCCTTCCGGGGAGCTTCAAATGTAACAAATACTATAAAACAACTATTTCATATCATTTCTGTGAAAGAGATTAAAGTATTTCACTTGTAGCTGTACTGTACGTTCGTTTTACATTATCTTTCAAACCACCAAATTAGAAAACAGGATTATCTACAGGAAATGAATTGAAACTGAAAAAGACCACCTCTAACTATATATTTGCAGCTGACACTCACAAGTCCAGTCTTGTTTGTGTAGGGGCCGGGGGGTTGGGGGAGGGAAGAGTACATGTGATCTCATACCTAATCACAGACTAGGGTCATTCATTTTGAGCCATGGATTTTATTTCTATTTCAAATTCTGTATTAACTTATCAGCAAGTATCTCTCCAACTGTACCCGTTAAATCCACAGAATGCAAATCTGCAGTTAATAACAGCAGGAAGCCATGGAGAAAAGCTTGGCGGGCATTAGGAATGGGGTTCAGCCACAGCCAAGGTGAAAACAGATAACTCAGTCCTGCCTCGCTTCTAAGGGGTCATCCTGCCTCCCTTCCAGATCTTAAAACATCAAGTAACACACCGATTATCTAAACATCAGATTTTCTATTTTTATTAAAAACTCACAAATTTATTCAACATGTTTTCTTTCATACAGTGAATGGTCTAATATGCACTGGAGGTCACACAAGCTTAGGTTTATCAGAACAATAAAAGACATATGAGAAATTTAATATATAAAGAAAAAAGTAGCAGCTACGGACTGCATATTTGACCATAAAATTTAAATATTTTGGACTTTTATTTTAAAGACACAAAAATAAAACCTGTGTGGGTCTCTATAAGTCATATTAACAATTCCATGAATGTTCAACAGGACTAAAAATTAGCAAAGATGTTTCTTTCTTAAACCTTGTAACACTTTTTTTTAATTTTTATTTAACACTTTCTCAGGTTGTGGTGCCAGGCACCTTTACAGTAGTTGTGCTATAATTATTCTATTTGGCAAGTGTCTGAATATCGGTTTCCTTTTTGCCTTGTGTAAACAACACCTTTTTACATACTAGCACAGTGAGCTGTAAGCCCTGCAAAAATCTGTCAGAACATCTACAGGAAAAGAAAAGGAACAATTTTGGTTGACTGCTCAAAACGTTTTGCTTTTTGAACAAGAGGTTTCAAAACAGGATGTATTCGTAAAACACTGAACTCCTGAATTTAACATTATACGTAAACAGTTGACTGTTTTTTAGTTCGTCTTTTTTAAAACTCTGTGTGCGTGTGTGTGTGTCTGAAAGTAGAATACTTTTCTTGTACAGGTGATGTTCAAGTCATTTGACTGAGAGGTCTGGCTGGAGACCATCCTATCGGGTGTGTCTGTGTGAATAGGTGTGCAGAGCTTTGTGAAGGTAGAAGAGTTGATACTGAGGGCTTTACATTTAGAATTTCGCAATTTTGGCAAGAACAAAAAACCCAAAAACCCAGAGAGACAAAATATATATATATATATATATGTATATAGTCCCACCTGATGCACAGCAGGTCGTCGTTTCTGAAGCTACCATAGTTTGTTGTCGCTGTTGCTGAACTGAGACCCACACTCTTAGGTTTCCCACGGTCAGAACCCTCGTGGCTGGCCCGGGAGCGCCCGAGGGCCGCGCACCTCCGAAGCCCGGCTGTGGGCGCAGCCTCCCTCCTGGGGTCACCATTGAGCAGTGCGCCCCGGCGCCCGGCCGTCGCACCGGCGCTGTCCATCCAGGGGGTCGGGTGCAGGTGGGAGGGGAGGAGAGGTCTGTTTCCCTCCGAAGCTCAGCCTGGCACCTGGCCGGCCAGCCAGCTCGCGGATCCCCGTCCTACCTCCAGGCAGATTGGAATCCCACTTCGTGTTTCCCTTTCCCCGCCAGTCTCCCCAGACGGAAAATGGTCCCCGAGGCTGGAGGAAGGTGGTGGTGGTGGTGGTGGTGGGGTGTGTGACTTGATTTTTTATGATTTTCCCCCCTATTTTTTCTTAAATAAAAGTTCATTTCTGTACAACCACGAACTCCGCGGACCGTGCGAGACCCCGCTACCACACGGCCGCCTCGTTCATTTCGGGAGGGTGAGACAGGTGGTTCCCGTAGCTCGCCCCGCCGTTGACCGACAGCGACGAGAAGGGCGGGCTGGGCCCGAAGACCTCGGCCGACATGGAGTGCAGGGGCCCGGGCAGGCTGGGCTCGGGACTGGGCGAGTCCCCGGGGGGGTGCGCCAGGATGTCGGTGAACCGCTGCGCCTCGCTCGACGGGTGGTGGCCGGGCAGCGGGTGCTCCAAGCCGCCCAGGGGCGTCCCGGACGGCCCGGACGAGGGCACGAAAGGTAGGTCCACTGGGGTCTGAGCCTGCGAGGACGGAGGGCCTTGCGGGAAGAAGTCGTAGTTGCCTCCGGGGCCGTAGTACTCGCTCTGGTAATCTGCAGAGCGGCGGGGAGGAGGAGGAGGAAGAGGAGGTCAGGGCGGGGCCCGGGGTAGGTTGAAATCCGGGGCAAGGAGGCACCCTGGCCAGCCGGCTGGGGGGGAAGGGGTCCCTTCCAGGCTGGGACTGGGCGGGAGGCTGGCGCACACCCTGGAGCTGCTCGCTACCTGCCCACCCGCCCCCTTCAGGGTCAGGGATTCGGCCTCCGGGGCTACTACCTCCCCCCTAATGTAGTTCCCAGCCGCCCCCACGTCTCCAGTCTGAGCTGCAGAATGAGAGAAGCGCCCGCGGCTGCCACCCGCTTCCAACGAAGCCGGCCCAGGCCTGCCCGAGCCCCGCGCAGGGCAGCGCACCCACCTCCGTAGAAGGAGAAGGGCCCGTTGGGGAGGAGCTCGCCCGGCTCCAGGCGGTCCACGAGCGGCCGCATCCGGCGCGGACTGCGGAAGAAGGCGTGGCGCCGGGCGCCCAGCGCGCTCAGCTGCTTCATCCTCCGTTCCTTGGAGCGTCGGTTCTGGAACCAGACCTGAAGCACACACGCCACGGGGTGAAGCCACGAGACCCCACGCCCCATTTCACCCACTCCCCATTTCAGGGTCCCTCATCCTCCAACAGCCTAGCTCTCAGAGCTCCGTGTGTGCCTGTGTGTGCGCGCGTGTTCTGTATGGTGTTGGGGGTGGGGTCCTCTGAGCAGGGCAGCGAGGGGCGGCCCCTGAGCCAACGGGGAACAGGATTCCCGCCTGGAGGAGCTGGGCAAGCTGCCCTGCCCAACGTGAGGCCGTTGGAGCTGCTTCTAACAGCCACCGTGTCACAGTTACAGCTTCTGGGGGCTATGCACACAGAGATACTCCACCTCCCCAAGCGGTGTCAGACACCGTTTTCCTCCGGGGTCCCTGGCAGCTCCCCCTGCCCCATGATAGCAGACAGAGAACTAAACAGTCTCCTGTTGACACTCAGTCTCGAAGCCATAGTGACACCAAAACGCACAACATCCTTTTCCCACCCACACACCATCTTCCAGCGCCAAAGATACTTATCCACAGCGGCACACTCAAGGTGACACAGACAGGCAGCCTACCATTCACGTGTGTGCGCTTTGGCACAACCTCCCAGGCGCGGCGGGGCCTCCCTCCGAGGCAGCTAGCCTGCGGGTGCACACTCGGCTCCCAGGCGCAGCCACCCACACCTTGGGAGCGAATCCCCGCACATCAACTGGGGCCAGACACGCCAGGCGCAGCCCAGCCTTACAACACCAGCACCGCTGCCCGGATGGCCACCTCCCCTCCCCGTCCTCCTGGGGACCCTGAGGGAGGGCTGACTGCCAGGAGACTGACCCCCTCACCTTCTAACCGGGGTCCCCACCTCTCTCTGGAGGGGAAGTCGCTGCTCTGGGACTTGTCTAACTAGGGCGAGAAACCCACCAAGTTGGGGTTAGGAATGCAGAGAGAGATCTCCTTGTGCAGAAGTCAGAGGAACCATTAAGTTCCATAGGCACGGTGACCTCTGGGCTCCTTCGGAACAGGGGTAGGCGGTGCAGGAAAAAAAGCGCCCCAACTCTCCCTGGGGGTCCCGCCAACCTCCTGCAGAGCTTCCTTTCCCTCCGCCCGCCACCCCCCCCCTCTACCACCACTATCACCTGGAGACCTAGGGGTTTCCAGTCGTTCTAAACCTCGGGCAGAGCTTCCAACGTCCAAAGGGGTGAGGGGGTGGTGTGTCTGGGCTTCTTCTCACCCCGAGACCAGCCTCCGCGACCTTGCTCCGCTCCTGCAAGCGGCCCGGAGGAGCCCAGTGGGTCTGGGGGGAACTGAGTGGACCCTGACCTGAATGACGCGCATGTTGAGGCCCGTCTCCTGAGCCAGCTGCTCGCGGATATGGCGCGTGGGCTTTGGCGTCGCGGCAAAGGCAGCCTTGAGCGTCTCCAGCTGCTTGGCTTTAATGGTGGTGCGGGGCCCCCGCCGCTTGGCGCCCAGATTCTGGTCGTCATTCTCATTGCTGCCCCCTTCCTTGTCCGACACGTTGGCGCTCTCCGAGTCCTTGGCGTCGTCCTGCGACGGGTCTTGGGAGTCCGGAGACAGACTGGGGTCACTGCCCGTGGTGGCTGGAGAGAAGGAAGGGACAGACAGAGAGGTGAGCGGCGGCCTTGGCCGACCTTCCTCTCCCGGGACCTGCCCCCCGCCCCCGCCGGTGAGCCGGCCGTGGGGGCCTCACCCGAATGGAGGCTGTTCTCTTTGGCGACGCTGCTGTTGCTTAGGTAATCCTCTTTGCAGACGAACTTGTTCTCGTCGATGATGTAGAGCTCCTCGCCGGTGGAGAGCTGCTTGTTACACATCATGCAGGTGAAGCAGTTCAGGTGGAACACTTTGCTCCGCGCTCTCCGAACCAGGTCGCTAGGGGAGATGCCCTGCGCGCAGCCCGCGCATTTTGTACCGAAACACCTGCAAGGGGGGTGGAGGGAAGGGGCAGAGAACACAAAGGCAGGGGAAAGACAGGGAGAAATAAATAAGCAGAAAATGGAGGAAGGCGAAAGGGGAAGGGGCAAGTGAAGAAAGGGAGAAAGAGAGAGCGCGCGCAAAGAAAGTAAAGAAGGCAGAATGCGGATCAGGTAGGCAGGAAGAGAGCGAGCGCGGGCACCACGGAAGGTCGGGAGGAGATGCGTTTGGTTAGCCCAGCGAGGGAGCGCGGAGCCCACGCCTAGCCTCACGCCCAGCGTTGTCCCCGAGAAGAAAAGCGCGGCCCCGAGAAGGCGGCCAGGCGGCGAAGGGAAGGGGGAGAGGCACTTACTTTCCGGTTAGATTTCAGAAAACAGTCAAATTCTAACTAGAGCGCCTTCTAAACGCCTCCCCAGCGCCGCTTTTCTCTTCGAGCGCCCTGTCTCCTTCACCGCCAAAGGACCCGCGCACTGGCGGGGTGGAGGGGTTGGCGAGGTCCAGTCCCGCTGCAGGTGAACAAACAGGCTGGGAGAGCCCAGCCGGCCGCAGCTGGACCGCCGCCACGTTCAAGCCCAAAGACAGGCAGGTTGGCGCAGGCGAGAGCCCAGGCTTGGCTTTCGACACCGGGACGCACTTGGCGGGAGGGCCAGGCCTCTGGGGGCCCCTGGCACGGGTCGCAGCTCCCCGGCTGGGTTCCAGCCAGCCAGCCAGCACCAGGGAAGACGGGCCTGGCCTGCAGAGGCTCAGAGGCTCAGCCTGGGCTTCTCCTGGCAGCACCAGCCTGTACAGCGCTTTGCCCCAAGTCTCTCTTAACCAGAACCTCGCGTCCTGGGGTGACATGGGGGACCGGTGGCTTTGAACTCCCACCCCCTCTCCCAGTTTGATCTGTCAGGACAGACTCCGAAGAAAAAAGAGATCTAGTCAGCCCGGTAAACTGGGAGATTTCAAGCACCGCGGGTGTAATTACAACCCGCGTTTGCTCCAGGTCTCTGTTGACTTGTGTGTGTGTGTGGATTTCGTGACCGAAATAGTGAATTTAAGAGAATACAATTAAAAAGCTAGATGGAGGGGTGTCGGGAGAAGTCCAGGCTTTTCCCCGAAGTTTCCGCCAGGAGGTGGCTGGGCGAAGGGCCGCGCTTGGGAGAGAGCTCGGAGTGAATTCCCCGCCCCAGAGCCAAAGTCCGCGGAGGGCGGAGGCCAAACCTCCCGCCATCCCGGGGCAGCGGGGTGAGCCGGGGAAAGACCTTCCTGGGGGCTGCAGCCTCTGGGCGTTTCACAGCGACGGAGAGGCAGTCTGCCTAGGCCAGCGCGGGGAGGCTGGTTGGGGTTTAGGGGACCCCGGGATGTGCAGGATGGGGGCGATTTCCTGCCGCTGCCTAGGCAAGCGGCCAGGACACGCCAGGCGTCAAGCTCTGCGGTTCCCGCCAAGACCTCTTGGGGACCTCTAGCCTCCGCGCACGGAGCTAGCCCGGGTTCACAGCTCAGCCTGGAGGGCAAGCAACCCCAGAGGCCGGGAGCGTGCAGCTGCTGGAGAGCTCCGCGCGCTGGGACCGAGAGCAGCCGGGGGCTGAGGCCGCGCTGCCTTCCTCCAAGCCTGGAGGGGTTTCGGGGCCGGGAGGGCGGGCTCGGACTCTTTCTTCCTAGGCACGTGCAGCTAAGCCCCGAGACCCACAATTTCCAGGACGCAAGCAGGGACCGGTCCTGGGGGCCCAGCGCGCCAAGAGGCGGGAGCCGGCGGGACTGGGCTGCCCTCTCCAGAGGCAGTGCCTCCCGCGGCCACGCTGACCGCTGCTCCGTGGCCGGCCCCGAAGCGCCCGCGGGAAAGGCCCGCGGGGGCAGCACTCACCGGAAGAAGTCGTTCTTGCAGTAGAGCTTGCCTTCCCGGGAGAAGCACTTCTCGGTCAGGTTACATTTACATTCGCAGCACTGCACGCACTTGACGTGCCAGGCCCTGTCCAGCACGTTCAAGAGGAAGCGGTCCAGGATGGGCCTCTTGCAGCCGGCACAGTGCACCATGGTCTTTGGTTTAGCCGGGGGAGGCCCGGAGAGAGAAGAGCAGGTAGAGCCGAGGGATGGACTCCCCCAGACGACCGGAAGGAGCTCCCCAACCCTTCCCCCAAAAGAGGAGTCACACACACGGCGGCGGTGCCAGCCAAAATCCGCACCAGGAAATCAAAAGACGGGGCGCGCCTCGGCGGTGTGCAGCCTGGAAGTCCCAGGGCCCCGGGGAGCGGCAGCGCCACCACAGCTCCTGCCTGGGGAGGAGGAAAAGAGTCTCCGACGGGGTGCCAAAGCGACTCTTCTGCCCAGAACCCGCGGCGGAGTGAAGGTCACCGAGCCGGGGAGGGCCACGGGATTCAGTAAATAAGAGCGGGACGGCGAAGAAGGAGGAGGACGACGACGCGACGCGCTATCTGCCGGGGAAAGCGCCGCCGAGTTCTCCCGGGCTTGAGGTAGAGCTGTCAGAAGTCAAAGTGCATCTGTTGTGGTCGGAGGAGGAGGCCGGGTGGCGGTACGTGTGCCCGGCTGCCCGCCACCGGGATCCCCCCTCCTCTTTGTACAAAAGGAAAGGACAAAAATGAGTCGAGAAGCTTTGGATCCTAAGCTGCAGGCATCGCACAGCGGGGTCGGGGCGTGCGGGGCGCCCAGGGTGGGCCGGGGGCGGGGGCGGGGGCTGACGAGGGAGGAGGAGGAGGAGGAGAGGAGGGGAGGGCGGGAGGAAGACCTCGTCGTTGCCGGCGCTGGCGGAGGTTTCTCCCCTGTTGGAGAAGTGTTTGTGTCGCTGGAGAAAGGAGGGGGACACCTCCGGGAGGACGCAGCCGGGCGCGCCCGCGAGCTCCCCACCGCCCCAGCCCCGTCACCTCGGCCCCGGGCCTGCCTGGCGGCCTCCGCGTGGTCGGGACCGCCCTCCCGGCGCCGGGACTCGGTCGGGAGGTGGTGGTTCGGGCGGGCTCCTCACCGCGCCTGGCGGTGCATCGTGGCTCCAGGCACGATTCGCGGCCGCCTGGGCGCGCAGCCCCGCATCGCTGGCCCACGCTCCGGCGGCAGGCGTCCAACCCCACAGCCGCTCGACTTTTTCTTGTTTCCCTCTTTTTTCGTTGTGGCGGCAAATCTGGGTTTCCTTTCTAGCCTCTTTCCTTCCTTTCTTTCCCCCCCCTTTTTTTCTTTTGCAGCGGGAGGAGTCGGGAAGAGGGGGAGTAGCTGAGAGCGCTTTTTTAGAACGTCCTGGCGCAGCGGCTACAGTTCTGCGCGGCCGGAACTGCTCGGCACCGGGCCGCCGCTGTCGCCGCCCGGGCCCGCGGTTCGTGGCTGGCTCTCCCCGGACGAGCGTCCCTCGGTCCCTGGTCTCCGGGCTCGGTGCGCCGCCCCGGCGCGTCTCTCCCCAGCTCCGGCGGCGCGGTCACTGCTCCCGGCTGTTGGCTGAGCTCTAGAAGCCCCCTCGCCTTAATGCAGCGCCCGCCGACGTCACCGCGGCCGGCGACCAATCAGCAGCTCGCGGTCCCTCTGTAAACCATTCTGCATCCCCAGGCCGGAGCGAGTGCGGGGGAGACCGCGTTTAGAGGATCAGTGGCGGCGGCCGCCTCGGCGGCCCGGCGCGGGGAGCGCGGCGAGCAGCGAGGTGCCCCGGCCCCCTCCTGCTCCGGTAAGGCCTCGGTTTCGGGGGGAACGCGGGAGGAGGAGGTCAGGAGGAACAGCTCTGCTGGAGGCGGAGGTGGGGGGGGGGACGTATTCCAAGATCACACCTGGTTGAAGACAGGAGTGCCTCTGGGTCCGGGACCCCCCGCGGCCCGAGCTTCATTCATTGGGGGCTGGCTTTCCCCCGGCCTCCTGGCCATCTTGGCCCAGAAGTTTGGCCCGAGCACCGTGCGCGCGTTCTTGGGGGAGTGGTGAAGGGGGGAGGGCCCTTGGCCGCAGGATCTCCCTCCTCCGGCCCTTCCTCCTGTCCCCCCTCCCCCAGTCCATCCAAAGTCCACAGGGTCCCGGTCGCTGGGAGCTCGAGGTGTCTGTTTCCCGCGGCGCCGTCTTGTCAAGTTGCTTCCGGCGGTTTCCTGATGGGGGCGGGGGAGGCCGGAGGCGCGGCGCCCGGGAGGGGACGGGAGTGGGTGGGGAAACGCCTCGGGTGAAGAGTTGCAACCCGGACGAGTTGTTGTGAGAAAACTGTGATCCGGAGACACCTTTTACACATAAAAACCAGCGCCGCGGCGGGAAACCGCCGGGCTGCGGGGGCGTGCGGGGTGGAGGTGCCGGTGGGAAGGCGGCCGCGCACTGGGGTGTGCAGCGCCCGGGCCGGGGGAGCCTCGCCACCCGCCCGCCCCTTTCCCAGGCCTCGGGCTGGCCCCAACTTTCCCGGACAACCTCCGGGGTTCGCTCTCAGGGAGCCCTCATGCCTCACCGACCCCCGCTCCGAGTATAAACTCGGGGCCACTGTCCCCGGGGGCGGGTGAGCGCGGACATGGCGGGGTCGCTTCGGGGTCCTGAACGCCTTGGCTTCGAAGCGTCCTCCTGGCTCCCTGGCCCACACCAGTCGCACGACAGACCCCGTTTCCACGGCTCCGTCTCGGTGCAGTGACTGGGCTTTCTCCCCAAGTGAAATTTGAAGGCGACAGAGCTAGGCATTCCGGCCGTTTTGCTCCCCGTTTTGTGTTTTGTTTTCCTTCCGGAGAAGGGGTGCCAGGAAAGAGCCTCCGGCCCTAGCGTGGGAGGAAGTAAGGACAGGCGCTCAGCCCGGGCCAGCCGGTATGTGGGGACTAGCCTTTCTACCCCAGGTATTTGGGACTAGCCTTCCCACACCAGGTCCGGGGCTCACGAGGGGGAAACGAACCCTGAACCCCACCTGCCCTGAGCCGGGGGAGGGGGGGCAGGGAATCCAGCCCTTTGCAAGTAGAAGACCCTCTTCCAGCGAACCGGCAAACCGCTGCAGCGAATTTGGGGTGAGCCCCGGTGGGATGGGGGTTTTAGAGTTCTGCTAGCGCCCCGGGTCTGCCTCCCGGTCTCCGCGCGCTCCGCCCCACCGCCCCGGGGCCTGCGGGCTGCCCGCGCCCAGCCGCCGGCCACCTTTCCGTGGGAGGCCCAGCCCCGCCGCGCACCTCGGCGCCCCGCCCACCCTGACCTCTAGGTGCGCAGCCCCTAACGCCTTCGCCTTCCCCCTGCCGCCTCCGCCGCGCCCCTTCATACACGCACACACACGCACACACACATGCACACACACACCTGGGTTCGGGCTTCTGACTGCGGGCAGGGCCGTGTGGAAGGAAGTTGGTTGTCTCTGGGGCTAAGAGCGTGACCAGGGACGGGAGGCCGTTTTCCAGCCCGGCCCGCGGGCTCCGGAGGCTTAGACCGGGCTTTGTGCCGCCCCCCCAGCCCCCCTTCATGCGGACCGGCACTTCAGGAGGAGCCGGCCGACCGGTCCCCGGGACTCCAGGACCCCGGAGACGCTAGAGACGCGCGGCGCGGGATCCTCGCCTCCTCCCGCGGGGCCTCAGGCGCCTCCCCAGCCCGCCGTGCTGGGCAGGTCGCGGGGAGGGGCCGGCCCGGTGCCGCGGTCCCCACGCCCCTCCCTCCCCCAGCTGTCCGGGTTCTCGCCGCTAGTGCCCAGGACCCAACCGCCCCTTTTCTGGGAGCCGTAGCTGACCGGGTCCCAGCGGCTGGCCACCGCCCCCACCCCAGCTGGGCCGCTTCTTATGCAAAGCAGACGGGCCGCGGGGGGTTGGGGAGGGCGGTCGGCGGGGGACCTGGGAGGTGACAGCTGGACCCGGCTGCGGGCCCCTCCTGAACCCCACACCCGCCGCCGCCGCTCCCGTTCGGGCGGGCAGGAGGAGGATGCCGCACGCATCTGGGGGTTCGGGGGACCCTCTGTGTGTGTGGGGGGGGGGCAGCCTGGCAGAGAGCGGAGGGTGAGGAAGGATGCGGGCTGGGCTCTGGGACGGGCAGAGGCTGGTCCCTGTGTCCAGATGGCCGGTGAACACGGCCGCGGAACCAACCGGGCGCCCGCTCCCGGCGCGCCTCCTGGCCCTGGGTTCTAGGTTTCAGGTCCAGATTTAAGGCCTCCAGGGAGACGGCACACCAGATTGATGTTTTGTTCGTTTGCACCGAGTTTTTATTTTAACATGCAACCGGGCACAGAGACGTGGAAAGAAAACGGGGCGAGCTTGAATCCTCCGAAGCCGCTCGGCTCAGCATTGGAACCAACGGCTGCTCCGCAAAGAGCCGCAACCTTCCCTCTGCGCACACCCACGGCTCCCTGGGGCCCGCGGGCTCTGCACTGGGAGCCCCAGGGTGCTCCCCCGGCGCCCCAGACCCTCTGGGGGAAGGCGCAGACGCCGGTTTTCCCAGGATCGGCTTTCCTTCCGGGCGCTCTGGGTTCTGCCAGCCCTCCCGGCCGCTCTGCAGTTTGGGGGGTTGGAGGAGGGTGGGAAGGGGCCCGAACCAGCCCTATCTTACATCCCCTTTCTCACCGCTGCCTTCTCAGTTCCGAGCCCACTCCGCTTCCCTCCCCCACGGTCTCGAGTGGCTCCCGAGGCCCAGGACGCGAGTCTGCTCCGCTGCCGACCTTCCAAGAGCGGCCACCGTCCGTGCCTGCGTCCTCCTCGCGCTCGGCGCCCCATCCAGCCATGACCCCCTGGAACGCGCGGCGAGGCCGCAGGGCCCGGGAGAGCGAGGAGGAAGGCGCTGCCCGACCCGCGAGGACGCCCGGTGCCACCGGGAACCGGCCCGAGCCCCGGCCTCAGTTGCCTTCATCTTTCTCCCTCATGCGCTCCTGGAAACGGCCTGCTCGTGTGCAACCCTCTGCAGCCCTGGGTCCCCGGGCCCACACCGTGAGAGCGGGGTCAGTGTACCCCCTGCCCCTCCCCCCAGGAAGAAACCCAAGTTGGACGGTTTGCTCCAGATCCGTTCGTCGGGGCGTGACGCAAGGAGAGACGTTTGGGGGGCTGTCCACCTTGCCCCACCTCGCACTTGGCCTCCGCTAGGTTTTCCCAAGCGAAGGCTTGGGGGTGGAGTGTGTGTGTGTGGTGGTGGTGGTGGTGGGGTGCCCAGGGGCCAAGACAGCATCCGGCGGGGGTTCCCGGTGAGCGCTCGGCTGGGCACAGTCGCCCGGCTTCCCCCGAGGCTGGCGCGCCCCTGGGCGCGGGGAGCGGAGCGGGGTCGGGCGAGCGCGGCAATCTCTGCTGAGAGTCGGTGCTGCGGAGCCGACCGGGGCGGCTGTCTCCGAAGGGAGGGGGCTGGTGAGGGCGCGGCGCGGGGAGAGGAGGAGGACGGACAGCCGGAGCGGAGAGGAATGCGGAAGAGTAAGCCCCGATACCAGGCGAGCCGGGGAAACGCGTGGAAGAGGAGAGGAAAAGGAGGGCAAGACCCGCAGCCACAACCACCGGAATAAAAATAAAATGAAAGGCGGCGGGGCCCGGGCCCCTCACCCTGCGGGCGGCGGCCTGCGGGCCCGGGACGTGGGGGGCGGTTTGGAGGGGGGAGTGGTGGTGGTGGTGACAGGCGCGCGCTCAGGCGGGAGGAGAGGAGGCGGTGTGTTTGGTGCGAGACTCCGCGCCCGTGGAAAAGCGTGTGAGCGGCTCTGGGCAGGAATCCAACAAATAAATAAAACGTCTAA
This sequence comes from Lasiurus cinereus, assembly GCA_011751065.1. NCBI lineage: Eukaryota > Metazoa > Chordata > Mammalia > Chiroptera > Vespertilionidae > Lasiurus > Lasiurus cinereus. The sequence continues at coordinate 15,869,467 of JAAGEH010000016.1, read as the reverse complement.
GACGGCGTGACAACAATGTGTGTTTGGGTGCGTGCCCGTGTTCCCCTGTCTGAACACACACACCCCGTAAGGAAGACAAACGGGGCTCGTGCCTCCGAGTAATTAATCCTCCCACTAATTGACTCTCTCCCCTTACCTAATGGCGGTGGTCATTGCCGAGATCTGGAGAGATATCAAGTGGAAAGAGAGACCCCCTCCCCAAAGCTCACTACCTTTGGGCACGGGATTGAATTATTTCTGGACTTGGCTGCTCTAAGCCCTCCTCCCCTCTTTTTTTGGGGGGGTGGGGGGCAGAGTTCAATAGAAGGTGCTGCTTCACCAGCCCCTCCATGTTTGCATTAATAAAAATCTCCTCCGATTAGGGGTGACCAGGAGCCCTACACACACACACACACACACACACACACAGGCCCTTCATCAATCTCAGAGGCTGAAAGCCACCCACTGCCCCTCTGCTGGACATTTCCTACCTCCGGGCAACACCAAATCCCCCTCTCCCCTGCTGCTCCCCCAGCCCCAGCCCAGACCCTGCTCCCCTTCTTTCAGTCACTGTTTTCCTAGGACCTGAGGTGTGTCCTGCAGCCCTGGCTGGGAGTGGGGGAGGTTTTGAATGGTAGGTGGAGAGAGGGCTGCAGGAGGCCTGAGGTCAGGGCAAGGATGGGAAGAGTCTCCTGGGACAGACCCACCCAGCAGAAGTGGGGAGACACGGAAGCACAGTGGAGAGGGATGCACATCTAGCAAGAGGGAGGCCTCGGGGACCAGAGAGGTCGCACATGTGCCGTGGGAGAGGGCAGGAAGGTGACCATGTTTCTGTGTTTGTGTGACTTAGGGAGACAGTTCTATGGGTGTGACCCTGGGGAAGGGCTCCTCTTTTTTTTTTTAAATATATTTTATTGATTTTTTACAGAGAGGAAAGTAGAGGGAGAGAGAGTTAGAAACATCGATGGGAGAGAAACATCGATCATCTGCCTCCTGCACACCCCCCACTGGGGATGTGCCCGCAACCAAGTCACATGCCCTTGACCGGAATCAAACCTGGGACCCTTCAGTCCACAGGCTCTATCCACTGAGCCAAATCGGTTTTGGCAAGGGGCTCCTCTTAATCCCCCCACAGCAGCCTTAGTTTTCAGGACTGGAAAAGGAGGCAGGAGAATGGGGGACTTGGTAGGAAGGGAGGGCCCCAAGGCTTGTGGGCTGTCTAGGATGCAGTTTTGAGGCTTGGGTTTGGGAGGTGAATGTTAACTTTCACCCCCTTGGAGTTGGCAGGTTTGGCCTGTTGGCCTCCTCAGAGATTAAATAAATAATTGTTGAGATCCAGAAACCAGGCAGCCTAGAGGGAGAGAGGAAGGAGAAGGGAAGCTCCTCAGTTAAAAAAAAAAAAATCCACCCCCCACCCCACTAAACACATTCTTAATTGTCCCTTGGGAACATTTATATATTTGACCAAAGCAAATCCCTGGGCAGTAACAGCAAAATTCGTCATAGGGGCTGGCAGTACAGGGAGAGTTGGGGCCTAGAGAAGGGGGAGGTGGGGAGATGGCGGGCCTGCGTGAGAAGGTGAGAAACTTGGCTCTTCTCTCCCTGTCCTTCATGCTTTAGAAAGAAAGTGAGCAGGAGGAATAAAGTTCCAGAGGATAGAAAGAGAAGGGCATATAAAAGGCAAATTCAAACCAGAAAGGAAAGGACAGGAAGAAGAAAGAAAAAGGCGGGGCGGGGATGTGGGGTGGGGTGGGGGGGAGAGGCTAATAAAAAAGGGTGAAGGCGGCCCCAGGAGGCTGGGCCTTGTCCCAAACCATCCGTCTTCATTGTCTCTGCGTGTGCAAAGGCAACTCCAGCATAAGGAAAAGCCACTATTGGAGCCGCGGCTTTATTTTATATCCTATACATCAGGAGGGAGGCAAAGCTTTATTTTCGCCAAGAGACAGATATTTTATTTCTCTCTTACGGTTTTATGTGTGAGAGATGTCAGGTTGCCACAATGGATGGCTAATGCATAGGCAAGAGGAAGCCGTGTTGGCATGCTGTGTGTCTTGGGGTCTTGGGAGGGGGTGAGTGGGTCTGGGATTTAGGGCTGATGGGACACTCTGGGGGATTTCTGCTAAAACATCTCTCTTCATAAATCCAGAAGCATGGTCAGCTCAACAGGGAGAAGAAGGAGTTTTAGAGGGAAAAGAGTTGGGCTTAGTAATAAACGAACACACAAAGGAACCGCTTACCTTCCAGCCGGCTCGGGCAACCGGGGCAAGGCGGCCCTGTGGAAAGGCAGAGACCCGTGTCCGACTACACACTCGCCATTCACGGGGAAGTATTTTTTTTCTACAGAATACGATGTCATTTAACTCCCTATCCCCGTTTTATAATTTTCTGCCTTCCCCTTCCCCATCAGAAATCTTTTTTCACCTCCTTGGAGCCTTGGGGGTGGTGGTGGGGGGGGGGGGGGAGGAAGAGCTATTAATTTGCAAATCATCTGATCTGTGAAGGGATCAAGGTGCCTGTTTTTCACCGTTAAATCCAATGTCTTGAGCGGACACACACATGCACACATGAGCCCGTCATGCTGTGAATCCTGATGGGGGGTAGGTGCCAGATTTGAATCCAAGAAAAGGATGCTTTCTCCTTCAGGGCCTGTGCTCAAATTAAGCCTTAGATCTCAAACTGCATCCTGCTCATATTTTTAAACCTGGAGAGAAGGGGGAGATGAGGTGACAAAGAGACAGAGGGGGAGGCTCGGGAAGTGTGTTAATTAACATGTTTCATTTAGGGCTTAGACTGGTCTCCCCTACTCCCAACCTCCCCCTAACCCCCGTCAAATAATTTCTTACAAGAATTACCTTTATTCGTGCTCATGTCCTATTTTTGATTTTTTAATTTCTTGGCTTATGGATCCACTGTGGAGCCAAAAGATGACCCTGCTCTTTCCCTCTTTTCTGAGTATGAGAGGCGACAGAGTCTCTAGACAATGGGGACCTGGCCACACTGTCCTTAGCTGTGGCCTTTGGAGAAGACGTGTATCCTTCCTGGCCTCAGTTTCCCTCTGTGTCACACAAGGGGACGGGGCTCAATAGTTGCTTAGATCCCTTCCAGCTCCAAACTCCTCTGACCAGAGGAGATAATGTGTGAAAACACTTGGTGAACTCTAAAGCCGGACGAATGGGGGATTATTATTACGATTCTAATCAATCCTCTTTTCTCCACATGGATCTTGGCTGTTTAGCACCAGCAAACAGGCTAAAGAGGGCTGGACGCGAGAAAGCTTAGCGGAGATGGAAAAGCTCCGTGGCGTGGACATAAAAAACCCTGTGTCTCCAGAAACATTCTGTCTCGGTGTGGCCCCCAGGCCTAGTGGGAGGGGGTGGGGAAGAGAAGGAGGCCCAACTTGGTCTGATGCCTTTCAGTCTACAAGGAGGCACAAAGTGCATTTCTTCCAAAGCATCACTTGTCTCCAAGGGACTGACATAGGAACCTGTTGTGAAGGAGATTTGCAATTGTGTGTGTGTGTGTGTGTGTGTGTGTGTGTGTGTGTGTGTGTTTCCAGATAGAAAGGCAAAAAGCAAGTGTAGCTGATTAGCAAGTTAATTATTTCAGTACCCCAAGGGTTCCAGTACGGTGGTAAGTTGTCCAGCCCTGGTGTAATTTCACAGTTCGTGCATTTCCCTGTGAGCACCTGGGGTGCCGGGTCTGTCTCTCTCCATCCACCTGCCTTATGTCTTCCTGACACACCTGGGGAGAGGAGTAAGGGCTGGGGTGATAGATAGTACAGGGTATGTATTTGGCCTAGGCTGCGGGGGGTGCGGGGCGGTGCATGGGGCAGACAGAGAACAGAATGGAGGAAGCCTCTACCTCTTCTGAGTGTTAATTATCTGCCCTTCTTTCTCCTTTAAAAAAAATCTTTTTAAAAATAAATATTAATGAGGCGAGTTATCGGGAAGTGGAGCTGTGGGGAGGTTATTTCCCAGACTTAGCACAGAAAGAAACGGGGTGTGAGCGGCCTCCTGGCCTCTCACCTCCTCCTAGCCCCGGCTGGCTCTCAGTGCTCTATTTGCTTTCCCAACTCCGGTCACCACTTGGTCGGCTGTGACCTCCTCCAATCTGATTTCAAGATCTGATTTTCCCTTGGGGCAGAGGAGGGCGGATTGTGTGGTCAAACGGACACCTCCCTCAGAGAGATAAGTTGGGGATGTGAACATTAGCCTCAGAATTAGCAGCTTTTGCTGCTCTCTGTTCTCCTGGCTGGTAGTGCTGACTCCCTGCTGCTCCTCCTGAGGTGGACAAGGGAGGGCTCAGCAGTTTACTTAAGAGTGGTCCCATCTGCTCGGCCTGGCCTTTCATAAGGGGAGGGATTTATGCAGTGTCCTTGTGCACAGACCTGGGATTTGCCTGAAAACCTTGGGCCTCTGAGAATATTACCGAACGCTAAAATGTTCAGCCACGGAGATGATTCATGATTTATCTGCAAGGACAGGGTGCGTGCATGTGTTCGTGTGCGTGTGTGTGTGTGTGTGTGTGTGTGTGTTTGGGTGTGTGTTGGGGAGAGGCACACTGATGGGTACTTGTCACCGTTCTTACTTCTAATCCAAACATTAGGAATATTTTTTCTATATTCACGCAGGAGACAGTGCATGGAGAACTAACGACCTGACTGGAGCTCTATGAAGATGATGCCATGCTTTTTGGTGCAGGTTGGCTGGTATCCCTGCTGTCAGAGAGGGGCCAGGGGCTGCCTGGAAAGACGGCTCTGATGACTGCAGAACCTATAAACATTGCGGGTGGCAAAGGATTTGGGGAGTGGGGTGGATCCAATCAATGTTCAAATTCTGCTTGGCCATCTTTAGTCTTTACGTCTCAGTAAAGAGAAGTTAGAGAAAATTAGAATTCAGGAAGGCAGGTGTAGGGAGTCCCCTGTTTCATGCCCAAAGGAAGCCGAGTGGTGACAAACACACCCTGGGGAGCTGGGCTTTGAGGTTCCGTGTGCAATTTCAGCCCGGGTCCCTGCGAGATTAAGAAGCCTTTTCTAAGTTTTGGGAAGGCCTGCATCTGTCATTTATTCATAATCTTTGGGAATAAGTGCAGCCTCTCTCACTGCCCCATGGCTGGAAAGGGAGCATTTTCAGCTGGTATGACCCTCACTTGTGGTTCTACCATTTTCTTGCTCGTGCTCCATTCTGCGCTGTTGATGAAGACCCCAGCTTCCCAGCTCCTGAGATTTTCTTTTCTCTCGGGCCATGCATTATTCAGCCCACATGCTAGGTCGCTGGCCAGCACACATTTTGAAAGGTGAGATGGCAGACCTCTAACTATGTATGTGTAAGATCATCCTCATTTGGGCTCAAGAAAGGATACAGTTTGACCTTAAAAAAAGAGAAGCAGGGCATCATTTCTATGAACCTTTTAACAAAGAATTTATTACTAATTTCATCGCACTTTTCACTCATTCTGAATGAATAACTTTGTCAGTCAACCCAAGGGCCTGCAGAACCTATAAAAATGCTTCCTTTGGTCTCCTTCTTTTAACACATGCTGGGGCTTGGGCCTGCCTCTGACAGACTGGGGAGGAGTAGAAACATTCCAGAGACCAGGTCTCAGAATGTTATCTCTTCTCCCACCCCAAATCCTCACCCTCCATTTATCTCTCAAATACAAATGCAGGGACCTCCTAGGGAAGTGTGAAGGGATGGATTTTAATCAGGTTTGGGGAAGGAAGGGGGATGCGTTGAGCCCCAAGAAAGATGGGGACAGTTGGAATTTTTTAGCACTTCTCTATTAACACTTCTCATGTGTTGTATATTATATCTCACAAAATATGCGTTTGTTCTGGTAATCTACAATGTGTACATGGCGTTTGCCAAATGTTGCTTGGTCAAAACAGTGTTAAATAAAATTGTAAGAAATGCTACCAGGGCTTTGCATGGGTTATTTAATTCTATCAATGATAAACAATGTTAATGGGTAGCATCTCAGTTGGCACAATAATCATGTTTCATTTGTATACGCTGAGATATAGTTAAGCATGAACGATACAGTTTTCCAACACATATATTTCCCAATGATTACTTAGGAGAAATGTGATGGGAATAGCAGAAACCTCTCTTCTCTCCACATTTACTTGCACCCTGCACACACAGACTGCCAGTCACACACATTTGCATGGCTGACCAGCCCCGTATGTATCATCCTATGTATGTCTCCACTGGTAAATATAAAGTATAGATTCTCTAAAGGTTGATCTAGCTTTTTGCACCTGAACATAATTACAGACACACGTACCAGCATTCTAGACACTTTGGTACATGTATACCTATTTCTCACACACTCACACTGCCTCATAGGCGATGCTGACATGAACATGCATACCATCCCACATGTGGCTATCTATGTGCACACATGTAAGTGCTCTCACTGCAGATGTGAGAGTGCCCATATGCAAGAGGATCCTCTGCTCAGGCTCCTACGTCAGTGTACATCTAGGAGCATGTGCACTTTTGCACGCACATACTCCTGCACCCCTGCTCTGGGGCATCTGTTGATGCCCACAGGCCAAGGTACCACAGCTGCCCCATTACTCTTAGAGGTCCTAGGGCTATGGGACAATATTTGAATTGGGTGTTTGCCCTTTATGAGTCCCTGGGCATTCAGGATAGGAGGCCAGAGGAGCAGGATCAAGATGCCAGCCTGCCTGGCCTCTGATGAAAACAATAGGAAAATGTGGGGTGGGAGGAGGGAGGAGGGATTTGGGTAGCTGGTCTCTGCAGATAAGGGTGCCTCCAAAAGAGGATCAATCTTTCTTTGCTCATTTAACAAATGAGTCAGGGTACCTTCTCTGGTCCTGGTTCTGCTACCAGTTAGTCTAGGTAAACTGCTCTCTCAACCTCAGTTTCTACCTCTGGAAAGTGAAGTACTGGCCTGGACTGGTGGTTCTCAGCCCTGGCTGCTCAGTAAGATCATCTAGGGAGCTTTTAAAAAGCACAGGCACCTGGCTCCATCCCAGACCAACTAGATCAGAATCTCTGGAGGTGGGTGCCCAGCATTTTATTATTAAGAAAAAAAAAAAAGCTTCCCAGGAGGTTCTGTACATATTCAACCAACATTGAAACCTACTGGCCTAGATGATCCCAAGGCCCTTCTAACCCTTAAACTCTATGTCATGGAGGACCTTTTATATATAAAGCATTGTGCAGGGCACTCTGTTGGAAGTTCTAAATCCACTCATCCTATCTAAAAAAAGAGTAATATGCAGATTGACCATCACTCCAACACACAAGATGGCTGCCCCCATGTGGCCAAAGATCCTGCCCCTATGTGGACACAAGATGGCCACCACGAGAGGGCAGTTGGGAGGGACTAGGACTGCAAGGGAGAGCAGTTGGGGGCAATCAAGCCTGCAGGGGAGGGCAGTTAGGGGAGACCAGGCCAGCAGAGGAGGGAAGTTGGGGGTGACCCGGCATGTAGGGAAGGGCAGTTGTGGGGGAGGGGGACTCAGACCTGCAGGGGAGAGCAGTTGTGGGGGGGACCAAGCCTGCAGGGGAGGGTGGTTAGGGGTGACCAGGCCTGTAGGGGAGGGCGGTTAGGGGCAAAAGGGCTGGCAGGGGAGTGGTTAGGGGATGATCAGGCTGGCAGGCAGAAGCGGTTAGGGGCAATCAGGAAGGCAGGCAGGCGAGCAGATGGGAGCCAGCAATACTGGATTGTGAGAGAGCAGTTGGACATCTCTCAAGGGGTCCCAGTTGGAGAGGGTGCAGACTAGGCTGAGGGACACTCTCCCACCCCTGTGCATGAATTTCATGCACCGGGCCTCTAGTGAGATCATAAAAAGTCACTGAAATTATTCTTTTAGTTTAGGAAGAGGATAATTTTTGAACAAGCTATATTTGTTCTGGAAAAACTCGTGCCTGCATTTCCAGCTATCTCTATTCCCTTCCATCTTTGTTCCAGTCTTCCAGCTTCCTGATTCACACTCATCGAACATTCATTATAATGCCATATATGCAAATGCTCTAAGCTGGTACCTGATCAATGTGGTAGAAACGTTGCTACCTGCACATATTTCCTGGCTAGCTCCTCACCCAATCTGCTGCTAGCACAGTATTTTTAGTTGGATAAATGATAAGGCACAGGCCCCCGGGGGGTTCCTCCCTCCCCCAGCCCTGAGACAGAGAATGCCGGCCCCCAGGCCCGTGCCCCAATTCTGGGGGCTGGCATGGTGGCTGACAAAAGCCTTGAGCTGCGTGTCCTAGAAAGCTGCTCTCAGACTTGGCCTCTGGGAATTGTGTGTTAATATTCTCCAGCAATCCTTCCCCAGGCCGAGCCAGTCCTCCTTGAAAACATATCTGCTCTCAGCTGCACCCGCCAGAGGAGGCTGAGCCCAGGTGAGACATGGTACCCACGTGGCAAGAGGAAGGCAGAGCTGAGGCAACATGGGTTGCTGACCACCAGGGGCCCCTTTCTCCCACTGAGGATGCTGAAGAGAGCGTGGAGGAGGGGCTCTGCCCTTCCCCTGGTGGCGGGGAGGAGGGGTGTTCATTCCGATGGAGGGTCTCCACTTCTCACTCACTAAGGGGGATGCTCAGGGCCTCCCAGGGAAACACAGAACAGAGTCCGGTTCTCTGGCATGCTGAGCCCTTTTGAGCTCTCTCTGGCTCGGCTGGCTGATTTTCTCCTGAGGGCAGTTGCACTAGTTTTCTTCAAGAAAAGTTGTCCTAAGGTGGCTACCATTAAGCCACCATCCGAGAGGGCAGTGGAGGTAGTGATGAGGCCTGAGACCTCCGGGTTTCTCGGCTCTAATCCTCTCATCCGCTCATGCTCACTGTTTATTTGCCTCTTTATCCCCCTCCCTGCCCCTACTCTTTCATTTTGTCCCCTTCTCCCCAGATCACATGCCAGGCACATGTGACAGAAAAGCGACAGAAAAGTTTGCTGCTGGCTGGGCTGGGCCCAGTCCTCTTTCCCCGCCCCTCACTTCCCTGCAGGGGGGCTGGCTTGGTGCTTTGGAGGGAGCCCTAGACCCAGCTCAGGATACTCCGAGTCTAAATCTAGACCCAGAGCCCAGCTTCCCAGGCCTGCGCCCCTTCCCAGAGCCCACCTCCCCTTGGGCCTGGGGAGCATCACACCCAGGACGTGATGGATTCTCCAGGCACCTTCAAAGGGCTCTGCATTTGTTTGCAATGCGGACCTTGAATCCTTCTCTGGTCATAAACGTTGTTTATTTTGACTAGGACCTACTGAAAGGGGATTGGGGGTTAAGGAGGGCAAAGAGAGGATTCCTCTGGAAGATCATAAAACCATTAGCAGGGCAGGGCTTTACGGGGTCACAGGATCATAGAGTTTTCTGACTGAAAGGAACACAGGCCATTAGGAAGGTCACAGATGACCACTTTGTCAGCTACAGGCTCCTTAGGGGCCACACGGGGCTGGGATGGGGGCCTCTTTCTAGAAAGTGGACACAAGGTGTGGGGGCATGACCCCACAATAACCTTACACCAGGCAGGGGAGGCCAATAGTTGCCGAACATGATGGATTTGCCCTCCCAGTGGGACGACCCAGTTGTTTGAATGTGCAGTAGAGACTCTCGTTCTAAGGAATGGGCACAGCTCTGGGCAAAGGAAATAAAATCGCCTCTCATTCTGCCTCCACCATGATTTTAAGCAGCTAGTGTGTAAGGTGCTATGCTTGATGCCCTTCCAGCACTTTCAAAAACAATTTTGAACGAGATATTATCTTCATTTTGCAGGGAAGACAAACTGCACTCAGAGAGGGGAGGTGGTTTGCCCAAGGTCACACAGCAAGGTAAGGGGTAAGGCTGGGACTAGAGTGGTTCTCAACCTTTTTTAATGCTGTGACCTTTTAATACAGTTCCTCATGTTGTGGTGACCCCCAATCTTAAAATTATTTTCGTTGCTACTTCATAACTGTAATTTTGCTACTGTTAATGAATCATAATGTAAATATCTGTTTTCCGATGATCTTAGGCGACCTTGCTAGCAGTTTTCAACCTGTGGGTCGCGACCCACAAATTGAGAACCGCTGCTGTAGAGCCTAAAACCACAGGAAAACACAAATATTTACATTACAATTTATTAACAGTAGCAAAATTACAGTTATGAAGTAGCAACGAAAATAATTTTAAGATTGGGGGTCACCACAACATGAGGAACTATATTAAAAGGTCACAGCATTAAAAAAGGTTGAGAGCCACTGGCACTAGACCTTCAGACTTTAAAGTCTTTAAATCTGATCTCCTTCCCACCTCCCCATCTGCTATGGTCTGGTCCCCTGCAGCCAGAGAGACTGAATAGGCTCCCTCTCTCTGAAGCTCACATTGGGGCTGAGGAAAGTTCAGCAGCAAATCTTCCACTCGGGAGAGAATTGCAGAGTCTTAGGCTCCTTCCTATCCCTGGCATAGACCTGGCTCACTCTGCAGAGAACATGCTCCTATAAATCCAGCTGGTCAGGAAACCAACGTGGTTGCCCGTTCCTGCTGTGTGACTCACAGCAAGTCACTTCACCTCTCTGAACTGCAATTTCTGGATCCATCTTCAGACCTGAGGTCTCGGTGGAGGGTGAGGTTAGTGGAGGTGGTGGCATGCTGAGCCCTTTTGAGTCCCTCTTTGGTGTCATCGCTTTGGGGGTGAAGGGAAAGGCGCCTTTGTTTTGCCCAAAGGCTGACTCAAGTCACACACACAAAAACCACCTCAAAAGCAGGCAAGGCAAGGCTCGCTAAGATCCCTGCTGAGAACACGGGAAGCTGAGAGCCAGGGCAGAGGCTGGGCTGTGAAGAGGCAGTTTAAGCAGCGAGTTCTTCCCTGATCCCCGGATGGACGGAGTAATCCAGTTGCTCAGAGAATGGAAAATCCCTTTCTCCTCACCAACCCCCTCCTCCACAAAAGCTTCCTAATAGGCCTGCCAGTTTTGGGCACTTATCTGCCCAGACATCACATTGGAAGCAGGTTGCCTGGGGTCCCCATCCTCTGTGGGAAATGGGGAAAGCTGGGAGGGGCCAAGAGTCCAGGATTTGGGGTGGGGGTTGGTAGAGGGGAGAGAGAGAGAGAGAGAGAGAGAGAGAGAGAGAGAGAGAGAGAG
>JAAGEH010000016.1:15820345-15858387 GCA_011751065.1 Lasiurus cinereus | reverse complement strand
GAGAGAGAGAGAGAGAGAGAGAGAGAGAGAGAGAGAGAGAGAGAGGGAGAGAGTCTGCTGCTCTCTGGCCTTCCCAAGGATCAGGGACACTAATGAGCCTCTGTTCTGAGGGAAACTTCAGGAAACGGGACAGGGGCACAGGACTGGAGGGAGTGGGCAGGAAAGATGGGTTTCAGGGCAGCGATGTCTTGGGTGGGGCTTATATTAATCAGCCCCGTTATTTCAGCCGCCATGCTCCTCTTATTTTTATTTGAAGATGGCTCCCTCCCCAGCACCTTCGCCTCCCACCTCTTACACTTTCACTCATCCATCCACCAAGCTGCTGACAGCTGCCCTGCGGGTGAACTCCTGATCCTCAGGCCAGAGCACGTCCCCTCCAGCCCCGAGCCCCACACACAGACTCCCTCAAAACTGTGCCACTTCGGCTCCCCTGAATCAAACTGATTTCTGAATACCTACTTTATGCCAGGCACTTTGGCTACATTATCCTCAATAAATCTTCATACATACAGTGTTAGGTGGACATTCTATGTCTTGCATTGACAGAGAAGTAAACCAAGGCCCAGAGAGGTTAAATAATATGCCCAAAGTCACAGAGCCAGGAATTTGAGGTGGGATTTGCTCAAAGCCCATGCTGAATCCCTTAGGCCATGCTCTCTCTTAGGTGATGATAGCTTAATGCTCTCTACTATCACCCCATTCTCCACCCCCACCCCATCCCCATATTCCAGGGATTAGATCTGAGGTACCACCTGCCCCAGGCTGTCCAGGATTGATGTTGTCACGGAGAACCCAGCTAAGTGGAATCCTTTGACCATGTCCTGCTGACTTCCACCAAAGACCCCACAAGGACAAGGGTAAGACCCCCTGCGACGCGGAGTGATTTATCTGGCGAAATTGTTATTTTATGGGATGGGCCAAAGAGGTGTCAGGAAGCAAGTTTGCTGTAAATCTCCTCTCTCTGCTCCCTTTCCCTCTGTGTGTCCTGTCCTGGGATTTATGGTGGAAAATGTTCAGAGCTAGGGACTTGGGGCTTGGGTTCAGGCTTTGGGTGGGAAAGCAAAGGACAATATATCTTCCTCCTCTGAGGTCTGCTAAACATGTGTGTGCGCATGCACCATCCATGCTCCATCACAAGTTGACAAAATCTGTATGAAGATCTCTGAGGCATTCAGTAGCTCTGCAGACAGAGCACATGGCCTGCACCAGAAGTATGTCACGGGGGCCAACCCACTAGCGGTGCCCCACATGGACCTCCCTTACCGGTGGGCCTTTCCCTGTGCTGAGCCCTTTCCCCATCACAGGGCTCCTTACACAGGTCTGGTGGCCCCCTCCACTGCAGGGGAATTTCCCCCAAAGAGTCTCTGGCACCTAGAGGGCATGTCGTGGGCGCCCCACACTGCCCGCAGTCCCAAGCCCAGGGTGCATGTCCTTAGGGAGCACTCAGTGAATCTGGCTGAATGAGTCCAGGAGAGAAGAGAAGACGTCACTCTCTGAGTGAACATCAGGTCACTCGCCCACCCCGCCCCCTCCCGGCTCCTCTCCTGGCTGCCCGAACCAGGCTGCACTGTGTCTCCGGTTAAATATATGGAATTATCTATTACAATACTTCAATATTTATTACATTGATTTCGCTTTAAATGCTTTGTAAATCATAGCAAAAAATAATGGCCTTCCAACAGAGAGTCATATACCGTAATCAACTGGAAGAAAGTCGGCATTGTAATTTAAAAAAAAAAAAATCCTTATGTGAGTCTCTCGTTTAAATTAAGAGACAGGACGTGATTCAAATAATAAGACCCAAGTGAGGCTGGTTTTTCTTGGCAAATTAGTAGAGGTTTTAACTGGAACTGAAAAGGTGTTAAGGTGGAACAGTGACCTTATTAGACCTTAATTATTTTCTGTTGTTACATTCCTGGAGCTGAGGTTTTTTCCAAAGTGGCCATGTTAAGCCTCATCGCAGGAACTTTGACTTTTAGAGAGGTATCACTTCTCAAGAGGCATTAGTGGGATATAAAGCAGACATTTCGCTTGAGTTCCTTTTCTCCACCCCGGAGTTTCTAGGGCTCCCAGAACTCCTGGTTTGGAGGCCACGTCCTTGTCCTTGAAAGATGAGAGTTCCCCACACTGTGCCCCTGGCTTCTGACACTCAGTCTTCTCAATGGCAGCCTCCTCCCTCTGGCTGTCCTCTGTGGACTGGTGAAGCCAGCATCCATTGTGTGTGTGTGTGTGTGTGTGTGTGTGTGTGTGTGTGTGTGCGCGCGCACACACACACACACACACAAGTAGCTCTTTCCTCATCTCTTACTGTAACCTTCCTGCTCTACCTTCTATGGTCAAGTTTGGCTGATTATTGGTCCCAATGCTAGCCCAACCCTGCCCAAGATGCTCATGGCTCTTAGAGATGAAAACGGAGCCAATGCCATCTTTTCTGAATGGAAATAATGCAAGTAGGTGGCCTAGCCCTGTGCCAAGTATATGGTGGGTATCCAATAGTGGTGATTTTATTTTTGCTAGAAAGAAAGGTAGCCAGAAAGTGGTCTTTTCAACTTGCTTCCAGATTCCGCCCCCCCCCCACCCCGAAACATATCCCACTGGCCCTGGGGTGGGTGCAGTGGTGGGAAAGAAATACTGAGCCCAGGAAGGCCCAGTGCATGTCACTCCAGGAAGATAACCCAGCTGAGCAATGTTTATTAAACACTGTCAGCTCCATTCCTCCCACTGGCCTTCCAAATCGACTTTGAATTTGACCAGAGTGAGGGAGACTTTTTCTGAGGTCTGGTGTCTTGGGGACCAGGGCTGGTGGTTCATTCTTCCTGAGGGAGGTCTGTGTGGGAGTGGAAATGATATAAGAGCCTTGGGAAATGGCTGGGGGTGGGGAGTGGGGTGGAATCCATTAGGCCACCACAGGTGGGAGGGACCCCCAAAGAAAGAGGGAAATCAAGGCTATTTTTGATTGCCCATTAACCATGTAGTTGCTCCCAGATGTTGGTGCATATGCTGCAGTACATTCTTCAGAGGATATTAAAAATCTTAGAATACCAGGTTCAAAAGGGCTTTAGACACCATCTAGGCAGACTCTTTTGCTTCACAGAGGGGATGCTCAGGCAATCTGAAATGATCAAACAACTTGCTGAGGACCCAGGGGGACAGAGTTGAGAGGGTGAGGAAGGGGACAGAAGCTTCAGGTAGGTGCTGTGGTCTCTAGCCTGGGTGTGGCTGGCCCAGCTGAAGAGTCCTGGCACCTCAATACACAAAGGTGCACCTTGGGCCATTCCCCTCACTGGTGGGCCAGCTCCTGCTCCTGCCAGAGGGATGACCTTTCTGGACCCCATTCACACAGAAAGGCCAGGGATGGAGGAGGATGTGCCCAGAGGAGCTGGAGGTTTGGGTTCCAGTCTTAGCGACATGAGCCAGGAGCACTTCCTCTCTCTGAGCCATTCCTCCCTGCCCCTCTTAGGTAACACAGCGTGGGGGTTATTGGCTTGCAGGGAGGCTGGTTGTGCACTGGCTTTATAAACAGTGAAGTGCAGCGCAGGGCTTTATACACAGTGAAGAGCAATACAGGAAGTGGGGGCCTGTGGCCAGCTGGGTTGTAGAGATCCAGGTGTGGAGATGATTTAATCAGACTTTTATTTGTGGGCTCAGATTGAGTTTTGTCTCCTTTTCTCCTACCTTCCTTGTAGCTTAACTCCAAATTCTGCCTTGGCAAGGGATGGGATGAGGAAGGAAGCTTAATCCTCCTAATAACAGGACTATAGGATGAGTAGGAAGGTATTATTATATCCATGTTACAGGTAAGTACACTGAGGCCCAGTCGGTCAAATACCCTGTTCCCATCCCCAGCTGCTGAGAGGCAGAGCAGGGATATGAACGCATATCTGATTCTAGATACACCGCAATCCCACTGGGAGGTAAAGACAGTGGAATATGAGCTCCATGGGCACTGGGGTCTGTAGAGGATTGCTTGTTGCTGTTTCCCTAGCCCCTGGAATAGTGCCTGGCACGAAGTGACCAGCAAATATTTAAAAAATGAGAATCAACTTTAATGGAAGGTGTGGTATAGCAAAAGTGAGTTAAGAATGAACATCCTATTGGGGCCTATAGCTTACATCACAGTTTCAGAGAAGGTTCTGTGTGGGTAGAAAATTTGGAGTAGCATTTCCTTATTCATGGTAGCCCCTTCTGGCTGTTTTTATAGCCAGTTACCGCCATGATGGGAGCTTGGGCCTCAGTAGTAGTTAATTGGAAAGGAAATAAAAGAAATAAAATTAGGAAATGGCAACGCTGGCAGTAAAGTAAAATCTCCATAGACATACAAAGATTATATTAAAATGATGTCAGAGAGGCAAATACTATCTTGCTCTTTGGTAGAGCCCTTGGGAAGACCTTATGGAGCAGAGAACACCGTGTGTTTTCCTAATCAATGTATCCTGTAATGTTACATCTAAAGACATTGGTCCTTTCCCTAGCCAGCTTGGCTCAGTGGATGGAAGCATCAGCCTGAGGATTAAAGGGTCCCAGGTTTGATTCTGACCAAGGGCACATGCTTGGGTTGCGGGCTCGATCCCTAGTGGGGTGTGTGCAGGAGGCAGCTGATCAATGATTCTCTCTCATCATTGATGTTCTATCTCTTTCTCCTTTCCTCTCTGAAATCAATAAAGAAACATATTTAACAAAGACATTGGTCCTTGATGCAAAGGAAACAACTTTTCATTTGGCCAGTTTTTACTGAGCACCTACTGTACACCATGTACTGTGTGAGGCCCTGGCAGGTACAGAGATGCCCGAGGGATTGCCCATGGCCCTCAGGAGCATAATCAAGGCCTCGGGAGGTCAGACTTGTCCAGCAGCTTGCTTGATCCAACATGGCTCTTCCTTTTCTCCAATTTGGTTCATAGAGACTCAGTATCTTGCTATAGGAGGGTCTCTCTCCCCACTCCCACCCTCACTTCCCACTCTCCATCCCTAGTTCCCTGGCTGACAGAAAAGGTACAAGAGGGAATCTGAAAGATTCTATGCTGTTTGTTTTGGGTTCAATGTAATCTCATTTACACGTGTTAATTGCAACTAATTGGCACTAATTGGATGAACAGGAAACCCTCTGGGAGCACTCATACCTTTAATTTGTAGTAAATATCATTAATTAACATATGCTAATTAGAACCAATTAACATTGATTAAGGGTTTCCAGCTACTTGGAAAGTACAACTGTGTCCTCCTCCCTTGATTGCCTGAAGTCAGCACAAAATATGATACGAGGAGTCTGAGCAGGGAGAGGACCACCCTGCTGGCTGCATCTCCTGATGAGGGGCATTGTGGCCAGCAGCCCTCACTGAGCTGGGTGCCTGGAGGGCCCGCTCCTTCCCTGGGACAGACGGGTCTGCAGGGGAGGGGCTATATGGTTAGTGCTTCTCCAGGAAAGGGAGGAAACAAACGATGGGAGGTTCTGGATGTTGGGATGTTCTCCCCTTGCTTCCCAAGGTGGGTTGAAAAGCCCTAGAGACCAGCCTGACAGGGAGCCCAGCAATGTTTGGACTGAAAAGGTGCAGATGATGCAGGTGAGACACCCATTCAAGAGTTCTGCTTGGTGCGCGTGCGCACACACACACACACACACACACACAAACGCGCGCGTGCACATCTCCATCTGACACACACACAGGCACATCTCCATCTGACATGGAGATGTGAATGAATACCTTCTAGATCTGACAGGCACATAGATCATGGGACCACCTCTGCAGACATCTCTTTTGCCCATTTTGGGATTTTTTTTTTTCACTCAAAAAAAAAAACACAAAAAAAAACCCCAGAGTATTGGTGTCAGATTACAAAAAACAACAAAAAACATTTGCCTGAGAACCAGAAGGCTTTTAGGTATACGTTCGGTTCTAATACTAATTAGCTATGGGACTGTTGGGATTCATTGAAAAATAGATAAATTGTTCTCTTTGAGTACTTTTAGGAAAGAAATAAATGTTTAGTGCAGACGCCCTACTGCCGCCCCCAGGATTGCCCTTTCTGTGAGAGGCTCCCAAGGCCCTGCCTTCCCTTCTCTGCAACAGTCGCGTCATTGTTTCATGTCCAGTGTCCATCTTCAACAAGCTCTCAGTTCCTTCAAAGCAGAGTCCGAGTCTGGCCTGTTCATTGTGGCACTCTTTGAGCACGAAAAAGGCTGCTATTGTAGTGTGTAGGGTGAAAAAAAAAAGCGTTGAATGAATGAACACATAAAACAGAACCATCTGTAATTTTAACTACCACAGAGAAAACAGCATTTGGGGTGTGTGTGTATGTGTGTGTGTGTGTGTGTGTGTGTGTGTGTGCATTTACATATAAATAAAATATGTTATATATAACATAAATATCCCAAAAGGCTTAGTGCAGTTTTTGCTTTAATAACTTCAAAAGTGTAAGTGCTACAAACTTTAAAAACCAAAGAAATCATTTAAAACTCGATATAGATTTATTATACACTTAGTCAGTTGTGTGAATTTTGACTAATTT
Organism: Lasiurus cinereus; assembly: GCA_011751065.1. NCBI lineage: Eukaryota > Metazoa > Chordata > Mammalia > Chiroptera > Vespertilionidae > Lasiurus > Lasiurus cinereus. Next base: position 15,851,880 of record JAAGEH010000016.1, on the reverse strand, counting down.
TAATTTCCTATTTCAGTCCCTCCAAATGAAGGCAGCAAAGAGTGACTCAAAAATTAAAACTAACATTTTATTCCTATAATGCACAAGACCGCATGTATATTTCTGCCAGCACTGAGAACAGTTTTTCTCCTTTCCACCTCGGGGCCAGTGAACCTTTCACTATGTACCTCTCCAGACCTCTCAGGTGGGAGGAAGTGGGTGATTCTGTAACCCAAGAAAAGGTATATTTACCAGGTCACCTGAGAAAAAAATAGCTTTATAGCTCCCAGATCTGAGCCACTGGCTCTGATGGAAAGAGGTGTGGGTCCAGGTAGGACAGAACCTGGCAGAAACTTCACCTCCAAGGCGATCTCTGTGGTAGATTCTTACCCAACTCAGAGCAACAGGGTGCCCTGGAGGGGTTTAAGGTTCAGGCCAATGCACATTGCAGGGTTGGAAAGATACCCAGTGAGGAGCTTGACCCCACCGGGGAAAGCAGATTAAAGGCCCCTGTGGTGTTACATGTATTCATTCACTCACTCCTCCTACAACCCAATGATGTAGGCACTATTATTATCGCCATGACACAGATGAGAAACCTAAGGCTCAGAGAGGTCAATTAATGTGCCCCAACTCACACAGCCAAGTGGCAGGGCTACAAATGGAATTTCAGTTTAGCTGCTAGGTGCTGCCCCCTCCCTCCCTCCCACCCACATTTTTGGTACCTGTAGAATGGCTCCAGGAAGCTGTGGCTCGGGGGTGGAATCCCCAAGGCAGGGAGCTCCTGGCCCTGCCCAGGCCTCCACAGCATGGCTGAGTGAACCCCGATTCCCAGCTCCCTCCCCATGGAAATCTGAGGTCTGAGGGAGAGCTGCTGGCGAGGTTCACAGCAGCTTAATTACTAACGTGATTTTAATTTGTTTTTGTTAATTGAAATCTCATTAAGCTGGTAATTTACTCCAACACAGCTCAGGAGTCCACAATTCTATGGGTGAGGAGGCTAGAGGGGACTCGCCTTAATCTGGGGATTGTGCCGCTCGATGCTGTGGCCTTTGTGGTGGGTGCGCACATGTGCTCCTGTGGAAGGGTCCTTCCTCCTGGCTGCGCACTCTTTCTCCTTCTTGGCCTACACTCCCCTGCCCCAGGGCCCTGGACCCCACCTGCCTGCGCTGTTCCCTGGAACGTGAATTCTGAATAAGGAAAAAATGAACCCAAGCCATCTCTCTGTAGAGCATGGATGTATTCAGGTATGTGGCATGGTGTGCATTGGCCTGAACCCTAATGTTAAGGGGAAGACACTGTCTGGTATTTGCCCATCTTTGGGCCAAACACTGCTCAAGGCACAAACTGGAGATGCTGGGGGAACAAATGGCACTTTTAAGGGGAGGTCCTTTCTGAACCCCGCGCTTTGTTAGTTCACCCGCGAAATGTCCCGAGTCCTCTTTCATCACGGGCATCTCACGCACCGTCAACCAGTCTTTGCCACTGTCATCCTTCTTGTCGACTCTAAGAAAACAGGGGCCACTTGGCATCTTCATGGCTGTGGCCCTGGCTTAGCATGAGGTTTCTCCTCTGGGTGTGGAGTGGACAGTCCTTTATGGAATGGGACTGCTCTGGGCATTGCAAGTCTCCTAGTGTTCCTGGCTGCCTTGCCAATTCAGTCCCGGGAGCATCCTCCCAAATAATTAAGACAACCCAAACATGCCCTCCACATGCTTCCAACCTTGCTGAGCAGGGTGGGGACCTGAAACCAGTGGATATGCCCACACACTTGCCTGGCATGTAGCAGGAGCTCCGTGAGCATTTGTTGGGTGACTGAGTGTATGAACTGTGTCTCTGACCTGGTCCATGTTTCTCCACAATGTGTTTGCATGTGTGACTTTGAAATGTGTGTGCTGCTCTTCTGGCCTCTGTACCCCTTGGGTATTCTGTCACGGGCCAGGCCTCCGTTCTCCAGGGCTCTGTCTGCACCGGGCATGTTCTCTCTCCCTTTGTGGCCTCATCCCCTGGCTGCCTCTTGAAGGCCCTCGCCATCCAGCTACCTCCTCCTTTGCCCCTGTCTACAGCCACTTGGTAGTTTTCTAGACCTGACATTTCGAACATGCAATGCCATATGTATTGCCACTCTCAGGTAATTATCACGTAAAATTAAGCTAGTCTTGTACATGAAACCAGCAATTAGCCAGGGATTGAAGGTCAGGGAGATCTCGTTTATAGAGTCGCTAACAAAATGTTAAGTGGAAGTGTGTGTCAGATGGGCTAGGAGGCTGGATTAGCCGGGGTCGCAGCGGTGGGACTGGAGAGCCGTGGAGACTCCTGGGCTCGGCAGCGCCGGGCACAGCAGGAGGAGCTGGGGATTTGTGGCTCACACTCTCCTCTTCCAGCTCTCAATCTGGGGCACAGCTTTGAAGGAAGGTTGCTAAGTCTGCTAAATCCTAGTGCACACCGATGCTCCGTCCCCATTCATCCGGAAGCCAGGGAGATCCTGCCTAAAAGCCTGTGTGTCAATGCCACCTCCTGCCTGGCTGCCCACCACGCCAGCATTTTACACCGGAGCCTTTCCTATCTGCTTTGTGTATCTGAAGAAAGGATGAGCTTTACTCAGAAACTTTGCAAATACCATTTCCTTTGCTGGAAATACCTTCTCCTCTCTCCCAATTCTCTTATTATCAGCCTGGAAATTTCCTATTTCCCTTCCCCAAAGACTCAGTCTTCACTTCTCCAGGATCCTTCCCCCCACTCACAACTTTATTCTGGGAGTTACTGCACTTTTGTACCAGGAGCAGGTTTCCACTATTCCACTTACACTCCATGGCAATTTATTGGTGACTTGTCTGCCCCCCACTACTGGACTGTGAATTATTCATCTCTTCCTGGCAACATGGTGCTTCTCAATAAATGTATGTGGGATGAATATAGAAATTATTCCCTTCTGCTCTTTGTTCTTTTACCTATCCTTCAAGGCCCGGCTCAGATGTCACCTCCGCTTTTCTGGATTCCCTACCCTGGTAGAATTAATCATACCTTCTGTGTTCCTGTAGCACTCTATACACATTTTTATTACAGCACTTACCAAATTGCCTCATATTTCATTATAGGTCTACCCAGGGCTACCACAACTCCAGAGAGCACCATTCACACCGAGCCAGGCAATACTGAGATACTTGCCTACTAGGCAGTGACCTTCTGCAGAGCAAGGACCCTCAGACTTTTGCAAATAGCCTGCATATTATATGTTAGCCTTGGCCACATGTATTTAATTATTGAACAGGAAACAATAGTTCAGTGGAGTGAGCTCTAGATTTGGATTCTGGGGACCTGGGTTCCAGTTCTGGCTCTGCCACTAGATTGCTATGCAGCCTTACGTGAATCAGCTTCTCTGGTTCTATCCTTTTAAATCAGGTCACATGTATCAAAGTGCCTGGTAGGTGCTCAATGCATGTTAGGTTTCCCACCCCCCGCTTTTGTCATCTGCAAAATGAGGAATTTTAAAATTCCATGTGGTCTTCTAGAATTTATAGGCTCTCACGATTAGAAGAAGTTTTGAAAGGCATCTGACCTAACCCCTGGTTTCTTCAGTAAGTCGTCATGTAGTTTGGGTTTGTACATCTCTAATGACAAGAAGCTCACTTCCTCGAAAAGTAGGCCATTCTATTTTCAGACAGCTCTGCCTTAAAAAGAGCCTGATTATCTGACAGCTTCCCAGAGCTTCTACCCCAGGCCCTGGTTTTGCACAGACAACAATCATAGACAACGATCTGCTCCAGGCTCAGAGACACAGTTCTGTCCCCACCCCTTATGTGACTTGATTCACCATCTTGATTATCCTCTGCCCCTCACCCCCCACCTGGAACTTGCTTCCCTTTGTCCAAAGACCTCTTGAGATGAGGCATCAGAACAGGATAGGACTTTTACCTTCCTCTGCCTAGAACTTGTGTGTTTATCAAGAGCCCAGGTTGGACCCCAAGATCGTGTTCTTATGACCTATATCTCCTCCAACCCTAGCAAGCATGCCCTATGGAGGCAAAGCTGGGAAGGAGCAGAATTCTTCTTCAATTTTATTTTTATGTTTTAAAAATCTGTATTTAGCCCTGACCAGTTTGGCTCAGTGAATAGAGCATTGGCCTGTGGACTGAAAGGTCCCAGGTTTGATACTGGTCAAGGGCATGTACCTTGGTTGCAGGCATATCCCCAGTGGGAGGTGTGCAGGAGGCAGCTGATCGATGTTTCTCTCTCATCAATGTTTCTAACTCTCTATCCCTCTCCCTTTCTCTCTGTAAAAAATCAATACAAATATATTTTAAAAAAGTAAAATAAAAAGTCTGTATTAAAAAAAACGGTTCAAATACAAATGACAAGCTAGGGAAAGATTATTTGTAATTCATATCACAGGCAAAGGGCTAATTTCCTTAAGAGATAAAGAGAATCCACAAATCAACATGAAAAGGATCCATGACCTAATAGAAATATGAGCAAAGGATAGCAGATAATTGACAGAGAAGGACCTGAATAGTGTTCTTAAATATATGAAACCATGTTTAACCCCATTCATCATAAGAGAAATGCAAATTAAAACTATAGTTCTTTTTCATTTGTCACAAGGGCAAAGATTAAAAAAAAAGTCTGATAATGTTTTGTTGGTAAAGGGTAAAGAACAGATACTCTCCTACCTTGTGAGGGTAAATTGGTACAACCTCTCTGGGGATAAATGTGGCTTTGTCTACTAACATTTAAAAATGCACATGCACTTTGATTTAATGATCTACCTCTAGGGATGTATCCTACAAATCTACTCAGATACATCAGAAAATACACTCAGTAGAGACAAAGACTTTTTGCCCATTTGTTCACTGTTCTATCTTTGGTAACTGGCTTGCTGTCCAATACATAGTAGGTGCTCAATAAATGACTGTTGAATGAATGAATAGGTGGATGGATGAATATGTAAAATGACATATTATTCATCACAAAATTTTTGGTAAGAGCCAAAGACCAGAAATAATGGAAGTCTCCAACTATAATGAAATATTATACTGCTATTAAAAATATCAAGGCAGCTCTCCCTGTACTGATATATAAGGATTTCTGAGAGATATTATTAGATGAGAAAAGCAAGGTGTAGAAAAATGTGTGTAATACATAAAAATGCAGCTGGATAGAGAATAAAAATGGCAGCAGAGTAGGAGGATGCTCCCAGGAAATACAACTGAAATATGGAAAGGCTTCCTGAATAACCTACAGAGAACTTACAGGAGAGAACTGTGATATCCAAGGTCCAAAGGTGGAGACCGCATAGAGACTGACAGGAGGGGTAGAGGCACAAAAGGGCTGGCAGGGCACCCACAGATGGCAACTGACGTCCTGGAGAGATATCTCAGCTGTGTGTGTTGGCAGCTGCCACTGAAAACTCTGAGATCTAATCCTGAAGCTGGTCTCCCCAGCAGAGAGCACCAAACTAAAGAGGTTACCCACAGAACATCTAGCTGTGAAAAGCAGTAGGGTGCTGTCTTCCAGGGAGAGGCAGCTGAAAGTTTGGGCACCCTCTTAAAGGGCCAACACACAAAAACCCCCTGTGGAGCCACCCACATTGTGCTCTGGCAGAGGGAGGGTGAAGTGGTCTAGAACTGTGAAAGCAGAACACAGGACTGGAAACTCGGGGGATAGAGTTCAGAAGGCAGACACCCCAAGTTTCCTGGGCTGAGTCATTCCCTCATATAGCCAGAGGACATCTTTCCCATATAGACATCTGCCTTACCTGGGGGGTTGGGGAAGACAAGTCACACAAGCTATTGGAAAACACCCAGCCCTGAGGCCACTTAAGAGATGAAAAGTAACAATTAGCCTCCAGGCAGAAGCAACTGCCCCACCCTGTTGAAAAAAACTCTTACCACACCTGAGGACGATTGCCTGGGGGCAAATCAAGTTGGAAACCTATTAGTCTCTGGAGGCTTTCAGTCTTTGCCTGATCCAATTATTCAGAAACAACCTTTAACACTGTCATACACTAAAATTCAAGAGGTGTAGAGGATCTACCTAATACATAGTCACAAACCCAAACAGACAAACAAAATGAGGAAACAAAGAAACAACCCTCAAATGAAAGAACTAGAGAATTCTCCAGAAGAAGAGATAAATGAAGGAGAGATAAGAAATTTATCTGAAACAGAGTTCAGAGTAATGATGGTAAAAATGCTCAACAGTATGGAAAAAGATATAGTAACTATGAAAAAAATAATAGTCTGAGATAAAGAATGACATAACACAAAGAACACATTGGAAGGTATATACAGCAGATTAGGGAAAGCTGAGGATTAAATCAGTAAATCAGAAGACAAAGTTGAAAATATCACTCAATTAGAGAACCAAAAAGAAAAAAACAATTAAACAATAGGAGGACAACTTAAGGGAGCTGTGGGACAATATGAAACCTAACAATATTAGAATAATAGGTGTGCCAGAAGAGGGAGAAAGGAATAGAGAAGATGTTTGAAAAAATAATAGTAGCAAACTTCCCTAACCTGGTAAAGGAAAAAGGCACACAAGTTCAGGAGGCACAGAGAACCCCAAATAAGAAGAACCCAAACAGCCAAAACCGGTTTGGCTCAGTGGATAGAGCATCAGCCTTCGGACTAAAGGGTCCCAGGTTTGATTCTGGTCAAGAGCATGTACTTGTTGTGGGCACATCACCAGTGCGGGTGTGGGGGGCGTGCAGGAGGCAGCTGATTGATGTTTCTCTCTCATAGATGTTTCTAACTCTCTATCTCTCTCCCTTCCTCTCTGTAAAGAGTCAATAAAATATATTAAAGAAAAAAAGAAGAACCCAAACATATCCACACCAAGACACATCATAATTTAAATGCCAAAAATTAAAGAAAAAAAGAGATAATCTTAAAGAGAGCAAGAGAAAAGAAAACTGTTACCTACAAAGGAGTTCAAAAAATAAAAAAATAAAAAAAGGGAGTTCATTACCACCAAGACAGCATTACAAGAAATGCTAAGGGGATTGCTATAAGAGATTGCTAGAAGAAGAAACTGAGAGAGAAACCTAGCCATACATAATTAAAATGGCTATAAATAAGTACTTCTCAATAATAACCCTAAATGTAAATGGAGTAAATGCTCCAATCAAAAGGTGTAGGGTAGCTGAATGGATACAAAAACATGACTCAACTATATGCTGTCTACAAGAGAACTACCTCAAAACAAAAGACACATAGGATGAAAGTGAAAGGATGGAAAAAAAGCTGGAGAAGCAATACTCATATCTGGATAAAAAAGACTTTAAAATGAAGGCTACCACAAGAGACAACAAAGGTCACTACATAATACTAAAGGGACTGATCCAACAAGAGGATATAACCATGGTAAACATTTATGCACCCAATATAGGAGCACGTAAATATATTACAAAAACTTATAGATGACTTTAATTGAGAGATTAACAAAATACAGTCATAGTAGGGGACTTTAACACCCCTCTGACTTCCCTGGACAGATCTTATAGACAAAAACTTAACAAGGAAATAGAGACTCTAAAGGACACACTGGATCAAATGGATTTAATAGACATTTATAGAACATTTCACCTCAATGCAGCAGAATATACATTGTTCTCAAGTGCACATGGATCATTCACAAAAACAGACCACATGTTAGGACACAAAACAAGTCTCTACAAGTTCAAGAAGATTGAAATCATATCAAGCATTTTCTCAGATCACAGTGGAATGAAGTTAGAAATCAACTACAGGAAAAACACACCAAAACATTCAAATACATGGAGGCTAAATAGCATGTTATTAAACAATGAATGGGTTACTAATGAAATCAAGAAAGAAATAAAAAACTTCCTGGATACAAATGAAAATAAACACACAACAACCCAAAATCTCTAGGACACAGCAAAAGCAGTCCTGAGCCGGAAGTTCATAGCACTACAGACATACCTCAAAAAAAAGAGAAAAAAATATCCACAATAAACTATTTAAAACTAGAAAGAGTACAATAAGAAAAGTGAAGAGTAAGTAGAAGAAAGGAAATAATAAAGATTAAAACAGAAATAAATAACATAGAGACTAAAAAAAATACAAAAAAAATCAATGAAATCAAGAGCTGGTTCTTTGAAAGGGTAAACAAAATTAATAAACCATTAGCCAGACTCATCAAGAAACAAAGAGAGAGGATCCAAATAAATAAAATCAGAAAAGAAAGTGGAGAAGTAACCATGGACACCACAGAAATCCAAAGGATTGTAAGAAAATATTATGAACAACTATATGCTGACAAGCTGGATAATGTGGATGAAATAGACAAATTCCTAGAAAAATGCAATCTCCCAAAACCGAATCAGGAAGAATAAAATAACTTGAATAGGCCAATAACAACTGATAAAATAGAAGCAATAAAAAAAAAAAATTTCCACCAAACAAAACCCCAGGTCTGGAGGGCTTCATAGGGGAGTTTTACTAAACATTCAAACAAGAATTAACACCTATACTCCTCAAACTATTTTAGAAAATTCAAGAGGAAGGAACACTTTTAAACTCTTTTTATGAGGCCAGCATTATCCTAATTCTAAAATCAGATAAAGACACTATAAAAAAAGAGAATTACAGACCAATATCCCTGATGAACATAGATGCTAAAGTCCTCAACAAAATATTAGCAAATCGCATACAGCAATATATTAAAAAGATCATAAACCATGATCAAGTGGGATTTATTCCAGGGATGCAAGGCTGGTACAATATTTGTAAATCAATAAACGTGAAATATCACATAAAACAATTGAAAGACAAAAATCACATGATCATATCAATAAATGCAGAAAAAGCATTTGACAAAATCCAACACCCATTTTTTATAAAAACTCTCACCAATGGAATAGAGGGAGCATATCTCAACATGATAAATGCCATATGTGACAGATCTACAGCCAACATCATACTCAATGGCAAAAACTAAAACCATTTCCCCAAAGAACAGGAACAAGATAGATGCCCACTTTCACCACTCCTGTTCGACACAGTACTAGAAGTACTAGCCATAAGTGATCAAACAAGATGAAGAAATAAAAAGCATCCAAGTTGGAGAAGAAGTAGAATTGTCATTATTCACAGGTGACATGATATTATAGAAAGAAAATCCCAAAGATTCCATCAAAACCTACTAAACTTAATAAATTAATTTGGCAATGTAGCAGGATACAAAATTAACACCCAGAAATTTATGGCTTTTTTATACACCAATTATGAACTCACAGAAAGATAAACTAAAAAAAGAATCCCATTTACTATTGCACCAAAAAAAAAAAATTAAGATATCTAGGAATAAACTTAACTAAGGAGGTAAAAGACCTATACTCAGAAAACTACAGGACATTAAAAAAAAGAGATAGAGGAAGACATAAACAAATGGAAGAATATACCATGATCATGGATTGGTAGAATCAACATCATTAAAATGTCCATACTACCCAAAGCAATTTATAGATTCAATACAATCCCCATTAAGATAACAGAATATTTCATAGACTTAAGACAAACTCTCCAAAAATTTATCCTATCTAATAAAAGAGAAACATGCAAAGAGACCATACCTCCAGTATGCCTACAAGCCATGCTCACCAGCCAATCAGGAGTGAGTATGACAATTAGCCCAACAAATATGGAAGTGGTCATAGAGATGGAGTCAGCCAGAGGTTTGGGTTGCCCCTGGTGATGGAGGAAGCCAAGCTTCCCACCCTGGCCTTTCCTGATCTCCACTCAAGGCTACAAAGTTTCAATTAAATAAATCCTAGATACCAGGGCCTCCCCTTGGGTTGGTGGGGGGCGTGGCCAGCTTGCAAACCACCACAGGCCCCTCGTCCAGGCTGTCCCATGCCCCAAGGGAACCCCCATCCTGATCCAGGACACCCTTCAGGGAGGAAGGAGTGGGGGTGGCTTTACTTGTCAGTGTATTCTCTGGAATTCCTCTTGAATTTTAGGTCACATGAATGTACAGACAGTCCTCGGGTTACATCAGACTCAACTTACGACGTTTCCCAATTACAGTATTTGTAAAAAAAAAAAAACTTCTGTCATTTCAACGTGTGTACATACGTGTTTTATGTTTTTTTATTACTTATTTACCGCAAGTAAAGGTCAGGAATTGTTATCTTTCTTTTAAGTTTTTTCTTTTTTAGTATTTCACGGCATTACTGCTGTATATGTGCTCCATGTGAGTGACGTTGGTGCTTATGGAGGTGGGTTTTGACGTATGGCAAAACTCGAGTTACGTTGCACTGTAGGAACGGATCTCCGACGCAACCTGAGGACTGCCTGTATTACCTATTTCAACAAACAGGTACAATTCAAAATTTTAAAAAGCCTGGGCTCAGGAATGAACCCTATTCTTTTGGGCCTGTGCATTTGCGCACACATGTATTATACCTTCCTAAGAATGTACACTTGTGCATATGTACATATATGTATATTTCCAAATTACTTTGCTCGCAAACGTAAATTAGTTTTCCTAAATGAAACACAGCTCCTGAGGCCTTCCCCTGCTCAACATTCTTTAATGGCTCCCTCCCTATTGTCTGTAAGGTCCAAATTCCTTGTCCTGGTCTTGGAGCCCAACCCACCTCCCACCTCCCACCTCCCACCATTCCTTCCACACAGCCTTCACTACAGAAAAAATGAGCTATTTGCTCTCTCCAGAGCCACCTGCCATTACCCACCTGCATCTTGGACGGTGTGCCTTGGGAAATCAAGATCCCCTTCTCCACTGACACATTAGGTCATCCCCACTCTTCAAGACCCACCTCACACCTCTTTCCCAGGAAGGTTTCTTCCATGTCTCACGCTGGAAGTGCTCCCTCACTTCATATCTGCATCTCTCTTACAGCATTTAGGTTTCTTTTCCCATTATATGAAAGCTTTCTCCCTCACTGAAAACTGTTCTCATAAGCTATCTGAAGGAGGACAGAGTTCAAGTTTGATTCCTGTTTGCCTTGTACTTAGAGCCCAATAAACGGCCAGGCACATAGTAGGTATTCCGGAAACGCCAAAGGAAAGGGTATACCTAAGACTCAGCGGCGGGTGATCAGTCTGTCTGGTCTTTGTATCGCCTGAACGAACCATCATTATCATCTTCATCATCACTGGGGAAAAGGCTTTTGCATACTGTAGAGGGGCTCACTGCAGCCCATCCACGCCCACCAGCCTGGATGAAGAGGGGCCCAGACGTGACCAGACGGTGAGGCAGCCGCATTCCAGACGGATGAGGCACGCCTGGGAAGTCACATGTCTGGCCCAACCCACCTGCGGGCACTCAAGCCTTACAGACCCTCAGGATGACCTGGGGTCCAGATCCTTATACTCCCTGTGTAACTACAGGACTCGCTGTCTCAGGACCCTCACCTATAACCTGGGGCCAGGGAGACCTGCCTCGTGTGTGGCTGTGAGAACTGGAGAGAATGTTTGGGAGGTGCCTTGCCAAGGGCCTGGCATCTGGCAGGTTCTCAGGGGCTGATTACCCTGGAATCTGGGGCTGCCAAGCTACGGACATGCAGGAAACCACATCAGTCCGAGCTAAACCTAGAAAGGTAAACATATTGCCAAAAACCCCATATGCCAAGCAGTACTTTATTGCAAAGCCAAACAGATTTTTTTGGCTTCACTATTGTTGGGGATTATCTTGCCACAGTTAACGCTCTGTTGGTGAGAACACTCAAGACCTATCCAGAGTGTGGTATGTCTGGTGGATATGTGGGTGAACGAGATAGGCACATACATTCACATGCATGTGGGCTCCCTAATGGTCATGCATCCACATATGTGGATCTGGCCATTCAGGCAACAGTGCGGGCAGGGGGACCTGGATAGACTGGAACACCTGAAGGAATAAAGTTTGGTTAAAGAAATGCTGAGAAAAGATGAGGCAAAAAAAGAAGACATTTATAGACTAAATATGTGGGGGGGGGGGGTGGGAGTGAAAGACAGTAGAGTGTGGGGCTAAGAGCATGAACTTTGAACCTTTCTTGGGTTTGAACCCTTGTCAACTCCTAGCTTGTGATCTTGGGCAGGTCACTCAACCTCTCTCTGCCTCAGTTTCTCATCTGTAAAATGGGATCACAATAACAGCACTTGCCGATTGGGACTGTTGTGAGGATTAAATGAGTTAATACATGTAAGGTGTTTAATGGGGCCTGATCCAAAGGAAGTCCTTGCTTAAAACATGGTGGTGGAGGGAGTAGCTCCTGTCAGGCCTGTTTCCTGGTCTTCCTTTACTCTTTTCCGGACGTCACCTTCCAGCTTCTTTCCCTCCCTCCTCCCGCTCACATCATGCCTCCCTCCAACCCCACACCAAATCACCCCACCACACACGCATCTTAGCCTTTGCCAGAGCCAGGCTGGGAGCAGGCAGTGCATGCCATTGGCAGGGAAAGAGAGCCAAAGGGAGCAGGAGGAGGTGGAGACACTGGCTCTGAAATGTTGCTTCTCCCCCACCCCTTTCCCCAGCTATGCTCCCAGAGGCGGGAGGTTGGGGGTGGGGGCAGTGGGAGGGCTCCAAAGAACAGACAATCCCAGCCATTCCCTGGTGGGCTGGGGGTCAGGCCCCCTCCTCGCTCCATCTGCCTCTGCCACAGCCTGTGCCATCCGGCTTGCCAGCCCAGCCCAGCCCAGCAGGCTGGGATCCCAGGCTGTGCCAGCCCCGGCCTGGCTAGGGGTGGGAGTGGGCTACCGTCTGGGGGTCTGCCGCTTTGTTTTATTCGCCCATACCTCCTCTTCGCTTTCGGAGCCCTGGTCTTTCCCAGCCCTGAGGCTCTGACTCCATCCTGTGCCAGCCTCTGGCTGTCTCGTCCATCCCTGCATCTCTGTCACCACCTGCCCGGCGTCTCCTGCCAGCTCTGGGCTCAGGGATCATCAGGCCCAGTCAGCCTCAGCTCCTGCACACCTCTTCCCGACCCTGGCTGAAGGCTGGCAGCCCCAGCACCTGGAGGGGCTGTCTCTCCGCTTGGCTCCCCTGGGCGCAGGGTCTTCCACCCTGTCCTCTAACCCTCCTCCCCCTCCTTCCCTCTCCCCAGTGACCAGAGTCCTCTTCCCACCCCTCTGCCTCCTCCCGGCACAGGACAGCTTGCTGCCCTCCAGGCCTTGGCTGGAGGCTCACAATGAAACTGCCTCCCCCCACAGATCAGGAGGTGGAGAATCACCATGGCAACCAAGAAAGCCTCTCCTCCCTCTCTTACCCTTCCTCTCCTGGCTTTATCAAAGGGGCTAGAGGTCTGATGAGGAGTCAGAGCTCTCCGGGATACAGGAAGGAGAATGACAGGGGGCAGGGTAGCTGGTGGGTCATTTGTGAGAGACATAGGCTCTGGGAGATGGCCGATTGTGGGACTCTTGAGGATCAGGGTCCAAGTGTGTGACTAGTGTGGTCTCAGCCACCAGTTGAGTCCCCAGATATGGCTGTGCTTCATCGGGGCAGCTTGTTAAATACAGAGAGCGTCAGGCACCATCCTAGCCTGACTGAAGCCCAATCTTCATTCAGAGTTGGGCCCTAGGAACCCAGATTTTAAAGATTGTCCCAGGTGATTCCAGCATATACCACGGTTGAAGACCCACCAGTATACAGAAGGCTGGAATATAACACACCCGTGTTTACCTCCTAACTTGGTCACCCACATTCAGGTGACAAATCTTGTCATCTTTTCAAGGCTCAGTTTTCACTTCTATAAAATGGGATAACAGTACCAGCTTTGTAGGATGTTGTGAAAACTGGCCTTCACAGATAAAGCCCCTTACACAGAGCTTGCCCCCCTCTGCCTCCTGCTCTAGGCTTTGCCATCTCCGGAGGGCCGGGCAGGGTCTATCGGGGAGCGGGACTCCCCTCCCCACTGGGTCCTGCCATGGCCTGGGCCTTCTTTGCCATTATGTGTTACAAGACACTGTGAATTCTCCACACCAGAGCAACATGAAATCATTAAGGCAAAACAATAAATAAAGGCCTAGAAGTTATTACAGAGCTGACAGCGCACAACGCTGCCCTGCAAAGCAAATATGAATTATTTCAGAACATTTTAAAATGAAAAATCCTCTCTTCTTCCTGCCCAGCCCTGTAATCCATTAACTCCTCTGCTCACCCCCTGCACGCGGGTAGAGAGTGGCCGGGCCAAGGCAGGGTCCAGAGCAGGGCCTCCTGTGCCCTGGGCAGACCTGTTCCTCCTGCTGAGTCAGGCTGGAAGCCAGTCTGCTGCGTCTTTGGCCGGGACACTCTCTGGTTCTCTGAAGGCATCTCCTTATTCCTTGTGTCCACCTGGAACCAGTGCACAAGCATCACCGTGAACCCCTGCGGCCCCTAACATTGTTTGAATTGCTCACAGTTTACAGAAAACCCCACAACTCCTGGAAGATGGGCTCTCTTCTTCCCGCTTTAGAGAGGGGCACACAGGTTTAGAAGGATTCAGTGATGGGTTCTGGGTCTGGTGAATGGCAGAGCGGGGACTCCATCTGGGTCTTCTCGCTCTAGGTTTAAATGAGATGAAATGAGACAATGTATGCGGAGCACTGCCTCTGGCTCTGGCATACAGCGGTCGCCAACCTCTCAGACCTCACGGGCCACCAGTTGGGGACTGCTGCTCTAAAAGCTATGATTATTGTTGCTGACACTGTTATTTTTCCTAAGTACGCTTTCTTTCTGACACCCTGGTTACCCAGCGCGACGATGGCACTGCTGTGGCTATCTGCTGTTCTGTCTGTTGAGCATCCTTCCTTCCTCTGTCCCACAGGTAACAGCACCCTTCCTTCGGAGCACTACGCTCTCCTTTCCACGGCACTTGATGAGCTGTCATCCCTGACCCAGGGGCTCTCCTGGTCTCTGGTGTGGACCTGAGATCCAGACTTGCTCAATCCTGGTGTCCAGCCTTCTGACCACCGGCTCAGACCAGAGCTAGCACAGCAGACTATCTAGCTGAAATTTTATATATCGACTCAGAGAAGGCAAGTTTTTTTCCCCCTCCCCCCTTTCCGGCAACATTGGCCATGCTCCATCCCTTCCCACCCATCACCCCGACCCAACAAGGAAGAAGCCATCAGGAGGAGCTGAGAGTGTGGCCAGCACACAGAGAGAGGGAGAGGGGAGAGATCTGGCAACACCCAGGCAGCCCACCTGCCTGCCAGTCACACAGGTCAATGGTCTTTTCTTTCGGATAAACTAGATTAAGCTGGGTTTCAGTCACTAGCTCTGATGGGTACAGTTGCTGTGTATGGACTCAGACATGTCTTTTTTTTTTAAAATATATTTTATTGATTTTTTACAGAGAGGAAGGGAGAGGGATAGAGAGTTAGAAACATCGATGAGAAAGAAACATCGATCAGCTGCCTCCTGCTCGCCCCCCACTAGGTATGTGCCTGCAACCAAGTTACATGCCCTTGACCAGAATCAAACCCGGGACTCTTCAGTCCGTAGGCCGACACTCTATCCACTGAGCCAAACTGGTTTCGGCCAGACATGTCCTTTAGCAGTCAGTGTATCCACAGTGTAAGTTCCAACCCAGGAAAGTGAGTGTAGTTTCATCACCTCCGAATCCTTCCCGGGTACAGGAGGCTGAATGTGCCCAGGACCAGGAGGTCAAGCCAGGGGTTTAATCCATTGACTTGCCCTCTGGGTGATCTGGAGTAAGCTTCTCTGGGCCTCAGCTTCCTCATTTGTAAAATGAAGGTTAATCCTATATTATCTCCAAGGAGTCTTGTGCTGCTGATGTTCTAGAATTAACTTTGTATGCCAATGTGTGCTGGGTGTGGGTCACGGGGCCTTCACACTCCCACCCCACCAGTTTCTTCACTTCCAACCTCCCACAGTTCTTCCATCAGTACTCTCCACACCTCTGCGGTTCTTTTTCACTTGAACAATCAAACATACATACATATATACATACATACATACATACATGTTTATCCAGCCCCCATCCTAGCCAATCAACGAGCTCCTAAAATATGGCAGGCACTGTCTCAGATGCTAGTCCTTGCCCTCATGGAGAAACAGGTGAACACAAGTGTGTTTGAGAGTTAGGAAAGGGGAGACACAGGATGCTATAGCAGCATCTAGAGCGAGCTGGAGCTTTTTCTAAGGAAGGGATCGTTCTTTAAGGCAAGCCTTGAAGGTTGGATAGGGAATAGTCAAGGAAAAGAAGGGAAGAGCATTTCAGGCAAGTGGAACAGCATTGAGTGTGGAAAGGAACCATAAGGAAAAGTGCATAGTCAGCAAAAGGAAGAGGAAGGTGTGTAATGTGTGCCCAGAGTTGTCAGCAAGAGGCAGGCAATGAAAATGATCCCTTTGTACTCAGTCCACTTGGAAAATTCCTATTCAATGTTACAAATCCTGCTGAGGTATCACCTCCCTGACCCTAGAGTTAATTGTTCTTTCCTCCATCTATGACGTATACTCCTGTAATTGCATCTGTTCCCCTGCCCCATAATGACTTCTTTCCATATTTGTCTCACTTATTATTATTATTATTATTATTATTATTATTATTATTATTATTTTATTTCAGAGAAAAAGGGAGAGGGGGAGAGAGATAGAAACATCAATGATGAGAGAGAATCATTGATTGGCTGCCTCCTGCACTCTCTCTACTGGGAATCGAATCCACAACCTGGGCATGTGCCCTTGACCAGAATTGAAGCCGGGAACCTTAGGTCCACAGGCTGACACCCTACCCAATGAGCGAAACCAGCTAGGGCCATATTTGTCTCACCTCTTAGGATGTACATTCCTTTAGGGCACAAAGCTGTTTATAGCTGCAGTGCCTGGCACACACAGGTATTCAATAAATGCTTTTAGACTGAATTGAATCATGCGGTGTGTATGTAACCATGAGATAACTATGTTCGTGTTTAAGGAAGGGTGGGAAGAGCAATAGGCATGTATGTGGGTATCTCTGTGTTTGGATTTAAATTCAACAACATTTCCAGAGGGCTGTTTGGAGTCAGTGGACCGTGACAAGCTGCTGACCATTTTCCCAACACCGAGAAAACTCGCTCGGTTGGGCGGTGCAAAGCTAGCTGAGCCCGCGGCTGAGCGACTGCCTCCCTGTACTCTCCTCTCTCTTTGCTTTCCTGCCGCTCTCTACAAGGCCCCTGTGGGGGCCCTCAACTCTTTAGGGCTCCGTGAGGAGGTGGACTGAGGCAGAGACCCCCACCTGGGTGCCCACTGGCCACTGACCAAGCTTTCTTGGTGAAGAAACTGACCAATGGGGACCCCAGGCCAAGGAATGTTTAAAAATAAAAATACTCAAAGGACTTATATGCATGCATATAAGCATAACCAATGAACACAAGACAGTGGGAGGTTAGGGTATGCCTGGGAAGGGGGGGCAATGGGAAGATATGTATACATGTAACACATTAATAAAAAAAATGAAAATGCTGAGTTCAAGTTCACTTGAGGGGAGGGTCCGTTGGGTGGGGCAGGAGAGAGAACGGAGTGGTTTACTTGGAAGGAAGGGGCGGTGGGGACTATAGGAGCCGAGTGCCATTGAGGGCTTTGGAGAGATCATTAGGCTGCATCACAGAAGTAGTGCCAGGGAGGGAGAGGTCGGGGAGGGTTCTGAATGCCAGGCTGACTTTGGGTCCTGTCGTAGGGAGTCACGGCTTTCACACATGAAGTCCTTTGTCCGGTTTGGAAGTCCAGGGGGACAAGCAGATAAATGGTTGGACTCAGGCCATTTAGAAGTCCAGAGTCCTGCTTCTCACATACACACACCCCTACACTCCGGGCCACAGAACTCACAAAGCGACATGGAGTGGGTTTTCAAAGCGTTCTCTGTGGGGAATGAATCGGAGCAGGACCAGGAGGCCTGAGTGAGGAGGGTGCGGGGAGAGGGCTCCATGGACTGGGATGCAGCTTCCTCCAGGAAGCCTGCCTCGTTCCTCTCTATATGCTGGATGAGCTGCTCCTCCTTTGTGTCCCACTGCCCCCGGCTAGCCTCGCTTGTAGCAAGAATCCCTGAGGACTGTCATTGTCTGCTCATTTCTCTCTCTTCTCTGCTAGGCGTTGAGTTTGAGGGTGGGGACCCCATAGCCAGAACTTCACACAGTAGGCTCTGCATGATGCAGAGCAGGTGCTTCATAAATGCTGGTAAATGAATGAGTCTTACTCCAGGGGAACATCAAACGACAGTGCAAGCTCTGGACAGATGAGAGGTGAAATGAACATCTGAAGAAGGGTTGCTGAGTGCGACAGAGGCCCAGCTGAGGGAGGTTGGGGCAGAACCCAGGCATGGGGGTTTCCGGGCTGGGATGGCATACTTGCTATGGATACTGTACAACCTGCCCACCACTTCACATGCCCACTGTGCATGTGTGTGTGCGTGCACACGTGTTTGTGTGTGTGAAAACATACACACATGGCAGCAGTAAGTCTGATGTGCACACGTGTCTTTGTCTATTCAGGTATGGGTATGACAATTTTGCGTGCACAGCTGTGTATATGGAACATGTAGAGGCGTGTTTTTGTATCTGTAAGTGTACATGTGCTTGCACAGACCTGAGCGTGCCCACTGGGCTGGGTGGGGCCGGGTGTGTTCTGTCACTGCACCCTGATTAGCTTTCCCTTGGAGGCATTTAGGGGACGATTTACAGCCGCACCTGACCCTGGCCTCTCTGCCCTGTCCCGTGTGCGCTGCTGGGGCTGCCCCCTGGCCCCTGCCCACCCCTGCCCTCTGGCCACATAACTGTGATTTATGGCTGGCCTGTGGGGAGCGGCCCCTCCCCACCGTCCAACTCTCCGCAGCTCCCACACCAGATGGGCTGCCTGCTGCTCCCGGGAGCAGCTCCGCCAGGGAGGACGAGGCCAGAGGACCGCCTCCAGGCCTGCACAGACCCCTCCCTCCCTCCCTGCTCTCCCCTCTCAGACAGGGCCTGTCATCCTGTCCTGGGCTTGTTCGTGGTGTTGGGATTGTGAACTGAGATGGGAGGTCAGAGTCTGTGACACAGAACAGAAACCGTTGTGAGTCCTCCATTCATCTCCACCCCAGACACAGATAGACAGACAGATGGACAGACACACTCAGATAAAGATACCGATAGGTCCTCCTACAAGGAGGCTTATAGGATGCATCTGACAGACACATGTGGCTGCGCCTGCACGCGCGCGCGCGCGCACACACACACACACACACACACACGCACACATGCACACAAGCGCAGTGAGTGTTCGTGGGGATCTGCATATGTGTGGGGGCTGGGAAGGGAGCCAGGCTCCCTGTAGCCAAGCCAAGCCTTCCCACTCCTGCTGTGTCCCTGCCTCTCTTCTCCCGTGTCTACACTCCCTGATGCCAAAGGGTATCTTCTCCAGCTCCTGCCAATCCATTATGAAGGTCCACTCAACCAGCAAGGGCATTTTGGGGGGTGCCCTGGGGTGGGCCCCTGGGGGCTGGGGCCCCACCTTCTACTCCCAAGATGGCATTGCCGGGGGTGCAGGGGGCAGTAGGGAGACCCTGGACTATGTCAGGCTGAAGGTGAGAGCTGGAAACAAAAAGATTGGAGTAAATTATTATTCCCCCCATGGCTTTCCCAAGGAAAGTGGAAGCAGCAGCCTGAGGCCCGTTTTCCTATTTGATGGGGAATCAGATAAATGGCAGGCAGCTTGCTCTGATAAGGCCTCGCTCTGGGCACAACCTCTCTCTCTGAAACCCTCTTACTATGCATAGAGGAAGGCTATCTGTGCAGCTGCACCTTGACACAAATATATCTGCACCCGAGATGAAGCAATTCCCCCAGAAATTACAGCAGGGGGATTGCATCTGAGGGGGGGCTCTGGGGAGACGTGGGGGCTGCGAGGGAGGGGGGAAGAGAGAGAGACCTGGGCAGGCAGGGAGGAGAAGAGGGAGGTGGGGAGGTGGCTGGGAGGCTGGGAATGGGGAGGAAGAGGTCAAGAGGACTGTGCCAGGGAGGGGCTCAGAAGCATCTCTGTGTAAAATTTGTATATTTTTCCTCTTCCAAGTAGCTTTCATGGAAATATTATTTTCCTCCTGCATCATCTTTTTAATAAATTAACCCAGACCCCTCCCTACAACCTGCACTCTGGCCCTGCCCTTACCACATTCTTTTCTGCCAATAGAATTAAAAATAAAATATGTGGACAGTACAATAGGCTTTACAATTAGTTGCTTCCACAGAAGAGTCCCAGCTGACTTACAATTTCTCTTTTCAAAGGGAGAGTAAGGTGGTAATGTGATTTAAATAAACAATTGTATAAATAAATGTTTTTGAAAAAATGGAGAGCACAGAGTTCTGATTGTTTGGGCATTTGAAACACTTTTCCAACTTGTCACAGGACACTGTGTGTGTGTGAGTTTGTGTATGCGCATGCACACTTGTATGTATGCAAAAATGTGTGTGAATACGCCTGTGTTTTTGTCTGGGTGTGTTCTCATATGTGTAATTTTTTTAAATAGTTAATTTTCACCTGTGGGCATTTTCCCCACTGATTTTCTCTTTTTAGAGAGAGTGAAGGGAGGAAGAGAGAAGAGAAAAGAGAAGAGAAGAGAAGAGAAGAGAAACATCAATGTAAGAAAAGACACCTTGGTTGGTTGCCTCCCACACATGCCCCAAATGGGGTCAGGGATCAAACCTGCAACCTAGGTATGTGCCCTTGACCTAGAATTGAACCTGTAACCCTTTGGTGCGTGGGCTGACAACTCACCACTTAACAACACCAGCCAGGGCTATCACATATGTAACCCTTATGCACATGGACACACACACACTCTGCTCTTTTCATCTAGCCTGACAACACACCATCCACTCCCTCTGTCCCCCACCAGCAGTGTCTGCCCATTTCTGTGAGCTTGTGTCTCTCACCTCCCTCCTTCCTGGTCTGAAGAAGTGGAGCCTCTCAGAAGGCCTCCAGGAAGCTCTGGCCCCAGGAAGAAAAGCATAAGTGAGAGACATCCCAGTAGGCACAAGGGTCCCCATCTCATACCAGACATCCCCTCCCCTAGCTCCTCCAAGAGCAAGGTGCCTGAGGGCACTGGGGGCAGACACAGGCAGGACAAGTACAGGAGAATGTCAGCGGGTCAGGTGGGATGGGAGTCCTGTTTCCAGTGCTTTGGGTCCTAGGGGCACAGGATGGGCTTCTGGGGGTGGGATGGGCCACAGGAGGCATTGCATGTGCAGGGAGGGTGTGAGAGGAGGAAGTGAAGTGTGAGTGCATGCGTCGATGTCCCCCTCCCTCCCCAACTGGCACCTGCCTTGGGTCTGACTGTTGAGCAGCTGCAAGACACAAGAGTCAGCCGACAGATGCTACGGCCCAGCCTTTGTCTGGGAGTGAAATCACACCCCCTCTTAAGCCCCTATGGCAGCTAAGGCTGGGAGGTTTATCCCTGTCATCCTCTGGCTCCATCTCTAACCTTAGAAAGCAACAGAAGCCTTCATCCTGCCCCCCAATGCCCAGAAACTGTAAAGGTGATGGGAAAGATGCAGCAAAGTGAAGGTTAGGGGGACAGATCTTTCAATCCCTTTGCCCAAAGTTTACGATAAAATCCTAGAACACACCTATCTCAGGGTGGTGGTGTTGGCGGGGGTGGGGACTCTGTCATGTCAGCTTCATGCAGCTGAAAAAAAGGGCTAAGCTGGCAGCCAGGAAATCATGCTTCTAGTTCTCTATCTGCCACATCTCTGTGGCAAATTAGTTCATCTCCTGGTCTCACTGTTCTTGTCTATAAAACAGGGGAGGAGCAATCCTTCAAATGATAGATATAATGCTAAATAACATAGATAACTGTGGTTTTATTTTTTTTAAGACATCTATCAGGCTGATGAGGCAAGAACTGACTGGCTGTGACTGCCCCACCTGCTACTGGTTTGGGATGAACCTGGAGGGACCCAAGACCTGGTTTCCCTGCAGAAAATAATCCCTGGAAAACAACTCGCCTCTTCTGGGCAGGTGGAATTATCTATCTGGATGAACTGACAAAGCTGGCTCTAGAGACAGGCTAGAGAATAGGAGCCCTGCAAGGGAGCCAGGCTGGACCAAGTCACAGGCAGAATGGGGTCCCCTACCCCCAATTTTTCTGCAGTGAAAGAGGTAGCCAGGGAGTCAAAAGGGCCAGGGAGCCTGGGAACTGTGCTGGTAGAGCAAATACGAGAAGGAAAAGCCACCTCAGGAAGCCTGCAGGGCATAGATAGGTACCCTACTG
Organism: Lasiurus cinereus; assembly: GCA_011751065.1. NCBI lineage: Eukaryota > Metazoa > Chordata > Mammalia > Chiroptera > Vespertilionidae > Lasiurus > Lasiurus cinereus. Next base: position 15,829,718 of record JAAGEH010000016.1, on the reverse strand, counting down.
TTCTCCATGTTGGTGAGATGAGGTCTTCATGGGGACATGGACCCCTATCCATTCCTATTGGGGACTTGGGCCCTCCTTGGTCTCACGTTGGGACACTGGCTGTCACACCCATTGTTGCCAATCATTAACTGGCATTGATTCCCCTTAACCAGCTCTGAATTGGGGCATTGATCCCTACATGGGACACTGATTACCTCAACAGAATCTTCATTGGGTTATTGATCCCTACATTGGAATGTTGGCTCCCTTTCCCATCCAACTCTGGATTGAGACATTGATCCCACCTTGGGAAGTTGATTTATTCTTCTCAGGCAGTATCTGGACATTATCCACTACTCAACCCAGAACAGAGACACGGGTTTTTATTGTAGGGCTCTGGTTCCATTCATCCCATCAATCATCTGTTTGCTACCTCTACTGTGTGTCACTCTTTTGTGCTCATGGTTGGGATTTCTGCTTTTCTTTCTCTTCCTTCCATTAGTCCCCAGGGGAAGGCCCCGTCAGTCTTCACTGTTGGACTGTGACCCATTATCCTGCACCCATCACCCCATTCTTCCTCCTCCAATGACTTTAACTAAGCTCTCTAGACATCAGTCAAATGAAGAAAGCCGAATGAAGTCAGCGGCCATTCACAGCACATGGGGAAGAGCAGAGACTCTGGAGTCATGACTTTAAATCCTGGACTTCACCAAGTACCAGCCTCAGTTTCCTCATCTTTCTAGTGGGGGTAGGGATACCTATTTTCTAAGCTTTCTCTGCAGATTAATGGAGGGAATGTATATGAGAGAACAGAGTGGGACATGGAGCACAGAGAGCGCAGTACTTAACGCAAGGCTTTCCCTCCCCTGTCCTCTTTGCCTGCCCCACTCCAGCCCAGAAAGATGGCTCTTAAGTCGACACAATCCATTGTCCCCCTCACATACTGCTGGTGGGGCTCAGACCCTTTCTGTCCTTCATGAAGTAGGTCCCTCACAAAATTCCAGACCTGGCTTTCATTTTTAAAAATCCATATTATATAGATAGTGAAGATGAGAGGAACTTTTCCACCTCAAGCCTGCGTGTAATTACATATTTTGGCCGCGTGCTGGGCCAGGGATAAATCTGTATGGTAATGCAGACCAGGGGCTTATGATGTAGGCACACATGCTAATTTTAAACCACAAAATCGCGGCTGTTTTTCATTTTCATTTCCGACAACACTGGCAGAGATTAGGTCCTATTAAGCACCATGGGGCCTGTCCTCCCCCCGCCTCCTGAGGGGCTCCTTGTGGCTTTCGTGGGCTTGTAGGGCCTGCAGAGGCAGGCACAGCCTCCCTAATTGTAGGGCAAAGCTCTGCTGGGAGAAGGTGTCCAAGTGGGCATACTGGGCGGAGGCCCCTCTCCGCCTAGGGAGGGAAGACTCAGAGTCCACAGCGCCCACAGGGATTGAAATTCTAAGTCGGTGCCTCTTCCTCATGAGAAAGAAAAGTCGGATGCACCCCCCAAAGCCCAGGGCTGTCTTCAGGACCCTGAAGAGCAAGGGCTCAGGTCACTGACCTTTAGCCCAGCCCCACTTTTTTTTTTTCTAAAGCCCATTTATTTATTTGATTGATTTGAGAGAGTTGAAGGGAGAGGGAGAGAGAAACATCGATCAGTTGCCTCTAGCATGCGTCCTGACCAGAGATTGAACCCGCAATCTGGGTATGTGCCCTGACTAGGAATCAAACTGTCAGCCTTTTGGTGCCTGGGATGACACTCTAAGCAACTGAGCCGCACCGGTCGGCCAGCCCCGTATTGATGTGTGACCTTGTGCAAGTCACTTCTCTTGCCATCTGTCAAGTCCAAGAGAGTGCAAATGAGGTGACCTGGACTCTTCCTTCCAGTTCTGATGTTCTGCACTGGAGTTTCCTGTTCCCGAGAAAGGGAAAATGGAGCAGGGGTGACAGCAGCCAACGTGGGTTACCCAGGGACCATGCGTTAAAAGGCAGACTTTCATTAAATCATTTAATCTTTCCCTGGACTCCCTGATGGAACAGAATGTTCAACAGCAAATCCATTTTCTCATCTGTACAATGGACGTGTAATTGATAAACAATATATTTTCGAGATCAAATGAATTGGCACAAAGTATACAAGACACGTAGAGCACATCGTCAGCATCATATATGTGTTGGATGCTATTACCATTTTACAGATAAGGACATGAAGGCTCAGGGAAGTTTAAGTAGTCCACTCAACGCCACACGGTTGGACCCAGAACTGGAATCCAGGTCCCTTGCTAGCTCCTCAGTAGATGCTCTGTCTCATTTACCTCTTCCCCACCCACAAGCAGGGGCAGATTCTCTGCCTCCCCGCCTGTCCCCATTCCTGGGCCCTGGGCAAAATGGCAGCAGAGAGATGCTGAGATCAGCAAAAGGGCTCTTGAATGGGACTCTGGCTACTTCCCTCTCCCTCCCCTCCAACAACCTTGACTCTCAGCAGCCTTGGGTACAAGGGAGTCAGCCCAGGCTCAACCTGACAACACTGGGTCTGGCAGACACTCTGCTTGTCTGAGGAGAGAGGAGGGCAGGGAGGGGCTGGGGAGGAGGAGCTGGCCCAGCCCCCTTCCATTCTGCCTCCATCTGCACCCAGAAGCAGCCAAGCGTGGCACTGGGCCACCCCTCCCACCCCCACCCCCTCGGCATCTACCCTCCTGGGCCAGGGCTGCCCTGTCTCTCGGGGGAACCTGGTCTGTGCTCAATTTCATGCCACTTAATTCCCAAGTCTGCCCGTGAAAATGGCAACAAATCGGCCCCAACTGCCCAAATGTCCTGTCCCATCTCGGATGTCTCTCCCGCAGCCCCCTCCTCCCTCTGACAGCCCCTCTCCCATCAGATGAGAGGGAGAGTCAGTCCATGGGGCCAGTGAGCTGAGAGGCCGCACGGCTGACTCACACTCATTGTGGCTCTCCTCCCTGCCCCCCAAGTCCCTTCTCCACGAGGGACAAACCCCCATTGTGGGCCACAGGTCAACCCCTAGGTGAGCCCCTCTATACTCCCTCAAGTGCATGGTCAATGCTGGGCTCTGTTTTACTTTGATTTTTGATATCACTGCATGATTATTCTTTCACGTGTTTATTTTCTAAGAACGATTTAGTATATGGGTGACATTCACATGATTCAAATTTCAAAAAACATAAAAGGGAGGGTAAGTAGTTCCCTCCTCTCCCTGGATCAGTCCCTCAGGTTTCCCCAACCCCCCAGTTCTCATACCAAGAAAACGAACACCCCCAGATTCTTGGGCACCCTTCCAGAGATCTGTTGTGCAAACATAAGCAGATACATGTCGCCTTTCCCACTTTTCCCACAAATGGTGGTCTGCACCTCACCCTTCTCGTTCCCTGTGCCTCGTGCCCAGTCTGCTTTCCACCCTTCCTCTCCATGCAGGGCAATTTGAAACTCTCCTCTCCCTCCACCTGCCCTCCATAAAGGTATTGAAGTCATACAGACCAGAATTCAATCCTACCTGTGTCAACTCCTCTCTGCAGAGTTGGTCTCAACAAGTTCACTTTCTTCTCCAAATCAGTAAAATGGAAATATGAATGTATACCCACCTCACAAGACTACTAAGGGGTGGTGGGTAATAGAGAAGAAAATGGATGCCAAGTGCTAAGAGGTGACGCCCATTCCTTTCCCCATTCTCTCCATCCTCCCATCAGAGGAATGCCTACTGATCCTTCAAGCCCTGGGTCAATGCCACCCTTTTTGGGGCCCCCTTCCAAGGAACAAAGCCATCTCTCTGCATCCATGGGTTTTGGATCTACCTCAAGGAAATGTATCACTGTGCTGTGGTGTAGCCACCTACACTCATCTTCCCCCCACAAGGCTGTGGCTTGGGGGCTTCTGATGAGCAGGAACCAAAATGTTAAGGTGTAAATATTTACAGCCCTTTTGTTCCCCTCACCTGAGCTGATCAGGGGGATAGGGACAGAGGCAGAGTTGAAGTAGCTTCCCACCCAAGAAAGAACATGAAGTCATCATTGGCAAAAGCTGGATCAGAATAGAATCGGTCCAGCTGTCGCGTGGTGGAGGCAAGACAGAGTAGAGCTGGGGTTTTAGGAGAGACAAAGGAAAGAGGGTATGAGAGTCTGGTGACCTATGAGACTTTGGGGAAAGACAGAGCTAAAGAGTATTTTGCTACCTGTTTTGTGACATGATTTTCTTTCCCACTTTGTCACTTGTCCAAGAGAGTTTGGTAGAGGCTTTGTTGCCAATCAGTGCCTTTGGAGGCCCTTCAGTTCTCTTTTGGGTGTGACTTAGGGTAAGACTGCCCTGTAAACCCTGGGCCTGGCTGAACAGAAGTGTAAAATGATATAAAGAAGGGTAGGTGGAGGGAGAGAAAGGGGGCATATTTCCCAAGGAGCCCCCAGATTTTGAAGAACCATCTTCTTACCCATTATTCCCCCTAATTTGCTTTAAGATTTATAATTGGTACAGCTACTAAGGACCTATCAGGTACACTCTCTCCCAGTGGTTGTGGCAGGAGGGGACGGGTATTGGGAGCGATTCTCTACCAGCCTCTTTCTTTCTCCCTCTCTCAAGAAAACCATCAGGAAGTAGGTGAGCTAGATACTTCTAGCTACATATTACCTCAATTTACTACTCCCGGCCATCTTGTGAAATGGCCTTAACTGCCTTATTTTAATATCAATGTCCAATTGTTTATTGTTAGCGTGTAGAAATACAATTGATTTTTATATATTGACCTTGTATCCTTCAACTTTACTAAACTTACTAGTTCTAGTACTTTTTTTTTTTTCTGAAGGTTGATTCCTTAGGGTTTTCTGTGAAGACGATCATATCAGTGAATAAAGATGGTTTTTCTTTTTCTTTTATTTCTTCTTCTTGTCTTGTTGCATTGGCCAGGATCTCCAGTACAGTAAATTGAGTCAGAGATATCCAGTAACAACCTCAAAGGCCCCTAGCTCATCAGCGACAGTGCCCAAATCAGAACCCAGATCTGCCTGGCTACTGCTCCGAGCTTTGTGAACAGTGAAGTGCTGTACAACATGTGGAGTTATAATACTTTGCTCTGTCCCCTAGTCCCTTCACCCCAGTTCCAGATACATAGCAGCTGCTTGTTGAAAACTTGTTTGATTGGAAGTGGTGAGGCACAAGCCAGAGAGCAACATGGGGTGATATGGGGGTGCACAGTGGGATTGGGAATGGCGGAATTTCCCTTCCATTCTGGAGGCTCACTTTCAGAGAAATGGTCCTTCGGATGGACAGAGAGGATGCTTCTTGTAAACAAGTGAGGGATTCTGTTTAGATGATGGTGTGGGGATACAATTGGATTTTTAAGAAGAACACGAGGTGAGTGAAAATGAAGACTGTAGAGAGACTTTCTAGGCCTTGAAACCCAATTCCACCACCTACCAGCCACATGACCTTGGGCAGGGGACTTAGCCTCCCTGAGCTTTAGTCTTCTCATGGGCAAAACAGGGATAATTGCTTTTCTACCTTATCAACTCACGTGAGGGCTACACAAGTTAATACACAGTAAATTCCCAAGGCTAAGTGCTATACAAGGGTGAACAACTATTATTGGTATTGAGTAACAGGGCTGTTGGGGGGCGACCTCTTGGAGCCACCTTCCTCTTAGAAAACACACACACCCTGCTTCTAACTCCCACAATTGTCTATAAAGAGAGCTGTGCCTTAGGTGGCCAAATTACTTGACCTCTCTGAGCCTTTTTTTTTTTTTTTTTTTTTAGCTATTGAATGGGAGAATGAGCCCTCTCTCACACTGTGAAGAGAACCAGCTAAGGCATGGTAAAGCACTGTAAGCCTTTGGTAATGGCAAGAATAATGACAACTTCAAAGTGCCTCCTCTCTGTGAGGCAACTGGGAGGGCTTAATCGGCGTGTATTCACTTATCCTGGCAACACCCCTGTGAGGCAGACTGGGATCTACACAAGGAAACCAAGCCCCAGAGGTCAAATGACATAAGGGCCTTCAGCCGGAATTGAACCCAGGTAGGCCCATCCTCAAAGTCTGGATCTTGATTATTTTGCACAGTTCTGCTTCTGGGATCAAGGGCCCGGACCACAGCATCTGGGTACAGGTGCTCCCTCCCCCAGGCAGCCCCTCCCAGGCCCTCCCCTGGGTGAGGGCTGCCCTTCAGTCACTCGCTCCCTCGCTCGCTTGTCCAGCCAAATGCGGGCGGGTAGCTTTGGTGTAGGAGGCAGATGGGACTTTCACAAAAGCCCCCGCACCTCTCCAAGCTGGTCCCCCCCACACGCCTGATTACCCCCCAATACCCAAGTTACCATTGATACAGTGGTGCCGGGTGATTCAATTAGTGCAGCCGGCATGAAGGCAACAGCACAAAGAGCTGGGGTAGTTAGAAACTCATTTTCTTTTGATTATTATAGCATCTCACACGTGGAAGCAGAAAATTATAGGCTCATGTGTCTTTGCTTAATATCCTCTGGGGCCAGATTTGTCGTCATGTTGAAGTTAGCTGTCAGAATTGACAAAATCATGTGGAGTTGATGGATTTACAGTGCCTGGGCCCAGCCAAGCTGGAGAGGCACAGACTCACACAAATGCAGATAGAGAGACACGCACACAGACACTCAGAGACACACACAGACACTCACAAACAGACACACCCCAGACACAAAGGTACACACACCCCTCACTTTCTAGGTGCTAATAAACAGACAGTTTCACAGTGAAGTATGTGCAGAGATACACACTCCTCGCACACTTTAACGTACCCATTCAGACCCACACAGAGATGTGTACACACTCAGGGGCACGTTCACACACACATTGACATATCCCTCACACACATATACATACCCCACATGCTGCTATCTATTCACCCAGACTGACATAGGATATATATCCCTCACACACTGATGCACCTCACCCAGACACCCCCCAGATATTCACACCCTCCCACATGATACATGCTACTTAGTCATACACATATACTTAGGCTCATGCACACTGATGCACACACACAGATGCACACAGATACATGTACACACATGCTGATTCTCTCCAGTCAGAATATAGCCACCACATTAATACACACTCGCCTGGACACACACTCAGATCTTCACACACCCACATTGATGGACACCCATGTGATACACACAAAAACTCACACCCACAGTGCTCATGCATGATCCCATTCAAACACACACATACACATCACACACCATATAATCTCATTCAGACACACATAATTCACACACACATACCCAAGGCCCATATACACACATCAGACACAGAGAGGTGGGCACACACAGAGACACAGAAAGCAGGCACCTGCACGGAGTCAGAGTGCTGCACTTACACAGGTGCCCAGACAAGGACCTGACCACACATGAGTAGAGAGACAACACAGAGTCACAGACCCGTGAAACAGGGGTGAAACAGGGAAACATATTCACAGGATCGCACGAGCATGAAGGTGGCAGGCAGCTCCCAGCTTCTCCCCACTTCCCCCCTGCAGACCCCTTTTCTTCTTTTCTTCCCATTTCTCTCCTCACACTCATCCTTGCTTGCCCTGGCTGGATGCAGGAGGTTCTAGGAGGTGGTATGGAAATAGCAACATAGATAGGGTGAAGACTGGGGCAACCTCCACTCCTGGGTGCCCGGTACATCTCAGCTCTGTTAGTGTGACTGGTGGCCAAAGGGGTGCTGGGGGCACTGATAGGGAGGAGAGGTTGTTCGGACACAAAGTGGGAGGGAACAGGGAAGGGATTTAACCTCCACTTCACAGAGAAGGAGACTGAGGCACAGGGAAGGTAAGTTTTTCCCCAGTGATGCACCGGGAGCTTTTGTAACAGCTAGCAAAAGCAGCACATGTTGGTGAGTGAGTGGACCAGGGGCTGATTTCAGCCCCACTCAGCCCCTCCTGCAGGGTGTAACGTTACTCAGTAGCCATGAACACAGGACGGTTCTCTGGCAAATTCCTGGGAGAGGAAAGGAAGCCTGCCTGGGCTGGAAGGTTCTGTAGAGACAGCTCAGGCCCTCTGCCTCTCTTTACAGAGGGGAACTCAAGGGATGAGCTCCCCCGACAGATAATGGGGCACTTGCAACAGTAGAGGTGCTGGAGGCCACACCCCAGCTTTCCTGGGGGAGGGCAGAGGAGACCTGCCCTGATGAGCTCCTGGGGTGGAGGTTCCAGTCCCAGCATCCAGATTGTGGGGATACTGGTTGTGAGCAGGAGAAGTCAGTGGTCACTTGGCCAAGGAGGGTGGGAGTGAAGAGTCACAAATTCTAGAATCTCCAAGCCTTGGCCCAGCCAGCCTCCATGCCCTCTTAAGGAGAAAATTTGTCCTATCTGAACTCCATGCCACCCAGGTGTACCTGGGCTCATCTCCTTCCCTCAGTAACCCTAGAAGTTGGTCTTATCATCCTATTTGGCCAAGTATGACATTCGAAAGGTAAGCGATTTACCTAAGGTCACAGAACAAGGGACAGCATCTGAACCCAGGGCTGCCTGACTTCCAATCAATCCTCTGCTCACTCCCCTCCCGCACATGAGGTCAGCAAGTTCAGGTGTAGAAGGAAGGGAGGGACTTATTGGCTCACTTAGGCTTTAGGGCCCAGAGCCCCAAGGGTGGGATGTGATGGCTACAGTGGAAAGGACCTGGCCTTTGGGGGTCAGGCCAAACTAGATTTGAATCTGAAATCTACAACCTCAAAGAAGTCACCTTGCCTCTCTGAGCCTAATTTCCTACCAAATGGAAATGATAATATCTATCTGAGGGCTGGAGAGAATATATCCTATCTAATAATCCTATCTAAAAAAGAGCAATATGCAAATTAACCATCATTCCAACACACAAGATGACTGGTCCCATGTGGTCAAAGATGCCTGCCCCCATGTGGACACAAGATGGATGCCACAAGATGGCCAGTAGAAGAGGGCTGTTGGGAGGGACCAGGCCTGCAAGGCAGGGCAATTGGGGGCAATCAAGTCTGCAGGGGAGGGCAGTTAAGGGTGACTAGGCCTGCAAGGCAGGGCAATTGGGGGCAATCAAGTCTGCAGGGGAGGGCAGTTAAGGGTGACTAGGCCTGCAGAGGAGGGCAGTTGGGGCAAACAGGCTGGCAGGGAAGTGGTTAGGGGGTGATCAGGCTGGCAGGAGGAAGCGGTTAGAGGCAATCAGGAAGGCAGGCAGGCGAGCAGTGGGAGCCAGCAGTCCTGGATTGTGAGAGGGATGTCCCAGATTGGAGAGGGTGCAGGCTGGGCTGAGGGACACACCCTGCTCCCACCCCCATGCACGAATTTCATGTACCAGGCCTCTAAACATCTCTTGTGTATTAAATACATACATATATCTCTATATATACACCATATATATATATATATATATATATATATATATATATAT
>JAAGEH010000016.1:15546783-15820245 GCA_011751065.1 Lasiurus cinereus | reverse complement strand
AATCTGGCCACTCGTGTGTGTGTGTGTGTGTGTGTGTGTGTGTGTGTGTGTGTATTAGAGGCCTGGTGCATGAATTTGTGCATGGGTGGGGGTCCAGCCAGCCTGTAGGGTACATGTGTGGTTGGCCACCCTGACTGCTGGTGGAACTCTTGGTCGAGGGGACAATTTGCATATTAGCCTTTTATTATATAGGATATACACTGAGTGGCTAGATTATTATGTGTTCAGAGATCATCATAATCTAGCCACTCAGTGTGTGTGTATATGTGTGTGTGTGTGTGTGTGTGTGTGTGTGTGTGTGTGTGTGTGTATCTTCTCTCAGGAGAGTCTCCAGGTGATTCATGCTCATCTGAAAGTTTGAGAAGTCCTGCTCTGCGTGCTCTCTCCTTTGAGAGGAGAGCAAACTGAGGTCCAGAGACTTTCAATAGACACAGCAGGATCCAGGCTCCCCTCAACCCTCTTTCCCCAGAAAAGGCCTCAGGGAGCAGACATCTCTGACCAACTTCTCCGAGTGGAATCCCTGTTCTGGGCATCCCATCTCCTGGTCTTGAAGCTATGCTAATCAGCTTGGGAGTCCACCTTCCACAGAATTATCATACGGGAGCTGTGCCTCATCGCAGGATAATTTTCTCATCTGCATAATCGTATTTGACTTCCTTGCGATGTAAAAACCCCTTTACCTTGGGCGAGTTAATCTTTATTGATTGAATATCAAATTCATTCGAATGTGGGAAAGGAGGCTTTTCTTTCTCCACAGCAGAACGCTGTCAGAAAACCTGGCTCAGTGGGGGATGGTGGGGGGGGGATGGGGGCAGTGGGGAAGGGAAGTGAGGGGATGAGGGGGGGCGGAGGTGGGTGCTGCCCGATCAGCTTTGTCTCTGTCCCTGCCCGCTGCTGGAGGGGCCCTTCCCTTCCCACTCACTTACTCTGTGCTGGCATCTTCCCAGCTTCAATACTTTCTCTCTTTCTTCTTCTTCCTCCTCTGTTTCAGCTCCATCTTTCTACCTCTGTAGTGTCCCTTGGTCTTTTGGTTCTGTGTTTTCTTTTCTTTTCTTTTTTTCTATTTTACCTTAATTTCCTATCCTTTTTGGCTTCTTTCTTTCCCTCCCTCCCCTTCCCTCTCCTCCTCTCCTCTTCCTCTCCATAGTTCTCTAAGTCTCAGATTCTTTATCCAAAAGTATCTCTGCTATGTCCTTACCTACAACTTGATAGAAGAAAAGAAAAGTCCAGCAAGAACCTATCGCAGAAGCGGCTGAGATTCTCAGGGAGACAGGGGGCCACACGGGTGGAGGTGGGGAATGATGAGGGAGGAGGGCAGGCTGCCCTGGGGCCAGCGAGGCCCTGGGTCCCAGGCTCTGGCTGAGAGGCCTGATCTCGGGTTAGAAAATGTCAATACTGCCCAATAAGAGAGGTTCCAGGTGTTCACAACAATCCTATGAATCGGGAGTATTTTTTCCATTTTACAGATGAGGACATGAGCAACATGTCAAACTCCCACGGGTAGTGGTGGGACCAGGACTCAAACCTAGGCCACCCTAATCCTGCAGGCAATCTGTGATTATCCAGGAAGAGGCTGAGACCTTGCACTCTGCTTCCAAAAAGCCTGGAAGCAGGTGAATGAGTCACCCTGATGATTCTAGAACTTGTCATTTTTCCTCAAGCTTACGTTGTCATTTTGAGTGCTTAGCAAACCATCTGGTACACAGAAAGCACCTAATATCTGCTAGGTAGTTATCATCATCATTGTTAGTCTTCTTCAAAGACAGGCCAAGGTTCAAATTCTCTCTCAGGTGCAAGAAACCTGTGTGGCCTTAGTCTCTTTGAGCCTCAATGGACTCATCTTATCTATAATGTGGTAATAATAATAGTACCTGCCCAGCAGGGCTATCATAAGGATTAGAGCTTTGCATACAAAACACCTAGCTTAGTGCCAAGCACATAGTAGGACCTGGAAATATTAGCAATGACTTTCACATTATTACTGTCATGTTGCTGTTATTGATGATTCATGCACATATATACCATGCTTGATGCTTGCTATTCTCATGCACACATATCCCATGCTTGATGCTTGCTATTCTCATCCTCATTTTTGTTATAGCTGAGTGCCTAGCACCTAGTAGGTGTTTGGTAAATATCAAGTCAGTGAATGAATGACCTCTGTGGAAGCTCCTTTTATACCTTCATTATAGTTCCTGACTCCCTGACCTCATTTCTCCTATGTATGTTGGCAGAGTCTGCTTTGTGGCAGGCCTAGGTAATGGGCAAGAACTGGGTTCTTGAGTGAGCAAAATGGGGTTGTGCATCCCATCTCTGCCACCTGCTAGCTGTGAACCTCTCTGAGTCCCAGTTCCTCCATCTGTAGAATGGGACTCTCAACAGTAGTGGGAGGTGTAGCTGAGACTGGAGCAGTACGGATGGGCAGTGGGATGGTGGTTGTTTGCGGGGGCGAAGTGGGGGTGGTAAAGGCAGATGTTCCTTACAAGACAGAGAGAAAGTGAGAGCCTTGAACGTCAGGCTAGGTCGTTCTAACTGGGTCTTGCTTCCTCGTTCCCAGACTGCTGGAAAGGGGCCCTGGTCTGAGGGCTCTGCCTGCAGACTCTTTGAGACAAAGCCAGGCTGCAAGCATCCTGCAGGGACAAGAACACTTCTCTGGGCTCCTGTCCTCGGCTCCAGCTGGAGCCGGAATGGTGGGGAAGGGAAGGCATTTGCAATTCAGATCTGGGGCAGATGGGAGGACTTCCTTGATGGAAGCGTGGGGCCTGGGTGGAGCCAGCTGCCTCACTTCTCACACACATCCTGACCTCAGACTGGTGCTTTCTGGCCACTGTCTCTCAGAGCACCACCCAGCCTCTTCCCTGTACCCGACACTGCTCTAAGTGCTTTACATAGTTAAGTGACAGTCGTACGAAGGAGATACAATTATTACCCCTTCTTACAGAGAAGGGAAGCAAGGTCCATAGAGGCAAAGCAACTTGCCCGAGATCACACAGTAGTCAGCGACAGCGCTGTCATTCACACCAGGTCACCACCTGACTGCAGAGCCCATGCTCTTACTCCTGCACCGCTCCATTAAACCGATCCCAACGGCAACCCGTCCACCGGGGAGGATGTGGTATGAATCATGCTCAGCATACTTTGCTGAGTTTCTCCATGAGCCACACTCGGGGGCATCTCCCACCTTCCTCACAGACCATGCAGCTCTCTGGGACTGCAAGACCACTTGAGCAGACAGGCACCAGGCCCCAGCCCCTCCTACTCTCTGGGCCCCATAGGACCTCTGGATCATCAGGGGTTCACTGGGCATGTGGTTCATCAGTCTGAGATAACTCGGCTCTAATCATCGGCAAGTTTGGCTCCCTCTTCCTCCCACAGAGAGGAAGCACCTTCACACACGCTCACCACCCTCCCCACCCCCACCTCCACCCCCTCCAGCCCCCCTGTGATCCTGGGGAGGCAGGCACTGCTGGCTCCATCTCATAGAAGAGAAGATGGCTGTTCCAACAAGGCCCTTGGTCAGTCTTTGCTCCTTGTGGGAGAAAAAAGGTCCACTCCCTATCCCTTTCCATCCCTCCCCTTGCCTCAACCCCTGGGGGAGAAAAACAGGTAGGGTGGTAGCTCCCCCATCTGGACAGTCATTTCCCCTCCAAGGGGCTTCCATGCTGCTGATGAAGTCATTCATCCACATGGGAGGCGATGGGGAGGGGAGGTGACAGGAAGGAGCTGGTGGTGGTGCTGGACAGACCCTCCATGCTGAAGCCAGGCTTTCGCCCTGACTGACTGTGTGACCTTGTGCAATCCACATTCTCTCCACCGCCACCACCGCCACCACCACTGCCCCACCCGTGAAGTGGGTGGCAGATTCCCTCCTGCACAGGATTAGTTTGCAATCTAATCAGCTCGCACCTGTGTAAGCCCCATGCTTAATGAATGAATGCTCTAGTCACTCCCCCTCCCCTCACAAGTTCTTGGCTCCCTAGTGGAGCCTGTCCTCCTCCCTCTGTGACCTCTGACCCCTCCTCCTCCTTCTCAGCTGGGGCTATGAGTCCTATCCCCCCACCCCACAAGGCCCAGGGGGCCCAGAGAAATTAGACCGAATCAAAGCAGAAAATGAGTTTTCATTCATCTTGGAATGATGCAAGAGGTTACGGGCAAGACAAATAGCAGCCTCCCCCCTCCCTTTATCACTGTCACTGCAATTAATAGGCTGTGGCCTTCGTTATCCAGGCCTCTGCTAAGGAGGGCGCAGGGCCCCGGGCGACTCTAATGAGGGGGAGGAAGCCGACCCTTCTCTGACCAAGTTCTGCATGAGGCCATATGCTCACCTGGCCCTTCCAACTCCGTGTCGGCACAGATGAGCCGGGAGGCTGTCCAGCAGCACATGGGGCAGCCACACAGGACTCATCTCAGCTGGGGTGACAGGGGAACGACAGTCTCCAACACCCCTGGGAGCGCCCGCCAGTCTGTGGTCTGAGGATCACTACAGCTGCCAAGCCCCTCGAGTGTTTCCAAAGTGTTACAATTACAAGGCACTGTGTCATTTCTGCGACGTGTGAGCATGGCATCTGCTCTCTGCTTTTTCTGAGAGGAAACTGGGATTCAGAGAAGTACGGCTACTTGTTTGTGGTCACACAGATCTGGAAAAGGAGTATCCAGGATTCAAACCCAGGCCTGCTTGACCCCCAAGCTTGGGGTCCTCACTATCACATTCTACTGCCCAACAGTATGGAGGGAGCAGAGACTGGGAGGTAGGTTCTTGAAGGTCTCTGATCCCAGAGTCTTAGTAGGAAAAGAGCTGTGGAGAGCAAATGAGTCAGCAGCAAGTCCTCACCATGACCCAGGCCTGGGGACCTCGGACCGTGGAGGGAACCTGAGGTCATTGCAGTCCTTAACCTGAACCAAGTCTTCGTCATGCACCCAAAGGAAGACTCCTTTTCAAGGGTGAGTAGATACTTTTAAGATAATTTTAAAAAGGAATTCCTTTAGGAGGTTCCTGAAAGCCTAGGAGTTTTGGCTCCCTGGGTATTCGCTCAATCATTGAATACTGTATAACTTACCTATTGCTGTGAATAAATTCCGCCCCCTCCCCTCAATAAGTGCCTTAAAGAATAGTAAACATTTGTTATCTTTCATAGTTGCCATGGATCAGGAATTCAGGGATGGCTAGCAGTTCCAGCTCAGGGTCTCATTCACAGTCTCATGTTGGCTTGGGCTGCAGCCATCTGAAGGCTGCACCGGGGCGGGCAGATCTGCTTCCAGGGTGGCGCCTTTCTGGGACTGACACGCTGGTGCTGGCTGGGGCGGGGGGAAGGGGTAGAGGCCTCAGCCCTGTCCACGTGGAGCTCTCCAGAGGATGGCTCACTCCATGGCGGCTAGCTTCCTTGGAGCTAGTGATCCAGTAGAGCAAGGCAGAAGTCACACTGCCCTTTACCACCTGCCTGAGAAGCCACACCCCATCCCCTCGGCCATACTCTGTGGGGCACAAAGACCACCCTGATTTGATGTGGGAGGGGACGCCACGGGGTGTGAGTACCAGCAGGCCAGCATCATTGGGGGTCACCTTAGAGGTGAGCTACCACAGATACTGAAATCAAACGAGAATTTCGTAGATGTTATAAAGGGATCCTTGAGGTTTGGAAAACAGAGGAAACTCAACCTATAGTGTTAAAACTCAGGAGAATCTTTGCCTTGGGAGGGAAGAGGGGAGAGGAGCTGGGAAGGACTCCTAGAGGACTTTTGGGGGAACCAGCAATGTTTTATTTCTTGATCAGGGTGCTAGTCATATGAACATATTTACGTTGTGAAAATCACTAAATATGATGTGTGTATTTTTCTGTATGTGCTGAAGAAATGTGAAGGGAATCCTCCTATTTGAAAAGGTTTTAGAGGAGAGAAAATGCCAGGACTCAGAGAGGGAAGGTGATTTGCTCGAGGTCCCTTTGTTGTGTCAGAGTTGGGGTCTGGGACTGGCATTCCGGCCTCCTGAGTTCTGGAGACGGCCCTTTGCAGGCACTGTAGGTGCAGAAGCAGCCACTACCAGGGGGCTGGGGCTGGGGCTGAGGGCTCCACAGCCCATGCTTTTGCTTCCCTTCCCACTGAGTCCTCCCAGCAATGCTCCAGAGCTGACCCCGTGCCAGAGTCAGAACCTGTGCTGTCTGTGCTTCCAGCTCACACAGCCTCGTCCCAGCCTGCCCTCCCTGGGACCAACTGGGATACCCTCTGCCCACAGACCGACAGCCTGGGTATTCAGAGTGAGAGTGGGTCTCAGGAGAGGGCCAAGTCCTGAAATGGGGAGGAGACAGTGTCGGGGTGCTGCTCTTTCTCTGTACACACCTCTGTCAGAACGTGTCTCTCACACAGATGACAAAGTCCTTCTTCCTTGGCTGGACCGAGACCTTTCAGGGCTGGGATCCAGCCTTATTCAGTTCTGTGTCCCTATTCATCACTTATCCACTCACCCACCCACACACCCATCCACCCACCCCTCCACTCATCCACCCATCCATCCATCCATCCATCCATCATCCATCCATCCATCCCCTCATCTAGGAAACATTCACTCAGCACCTCTCTTAGGCACCAGAGACACAACCACAAACAGAACAGGCAAACATCCCTGCCCTTGGGGAACTCACATTCTAGGAAAGGCAGACACAATGGGTGGCATATAGAGTATAGGGGTGGGGAGGGCAAAGGAGTGTGTGAGTGTGAGTGTGTGTGCATGCAATTGAGTCAGGGAAGATGTTGAGAAAATGACATTTGAGCAAAGACTTGAAGGAGGAGAGGGGTGAGCCTAAGGTTATCAGCAGGAAGAGCATTCCAGGTATAAGGAACAGCATGTGCAAAGGCTCAGAGGCAAGGGCATGCCTGGCATGCTAAGGACTAGCAAGGGTGACAGAGAGGCCTGAGCAGGTGAATACGGAGGAGCAGTGTCCTGCAGTGGAGATTCCGCAGCTCAGCGCCTGCAGACCTGGGTGTGAACTTCAGTGCTGTTGTTCCCTGATTGGGTAGATTGAGAGCTCTTGGTCGTACAGTCAGAATAATACCGCCTACCTCACAGGGCCTTTGAGGCTCAAACTCAACCACGCCTTCAGTGCCATGTCCACAAAGGTTGAAAAAGATAGCTCTGTTCTACTCATCTCCCCTGGAATATAAGCTTCAAGAAGGTCAGGGATTTTGTCTGTTTTGCTCACCACTAACTTCCCAGGTTCAGAAGAGTGCCCTCCACAAGGGCCCTCACGGACCATTAAACAATGACAACACATGATGATGCTACATATCTTGAAGGGGAAATGCAGGGATCCAGGGGTCTCTTGGTGAGGAAGCCTACAGGGACTCATGGAAGGGCAGGGAGGGCTTCCTGGAGGAAGTGACAGCTGAGACCTGCTGAGTAGGAGATAACCAAGAGTATTCTAGGCAGAGGGAACAGCATATGTGAAAGCCCAGAGGCTGGAGAGAGCAAATTATTTTGAAGGATTTCAATACGGCTAGAAGAGAGCATTAGGAGGGATACAGGAGCAGGGTGCTATGGGAATGTGGGGCAAGAGGGATCAGGTTGGCGGGGTGGGGGTGGGGTGTAGATAGAATCAGGTAGGCAGAGTACTGTGTCCTAAGAGCAATAGAAGGCCCTTGGTAGCCATCAGGTGTGTAACACGGTATCTGGCACCTAAAAGTGAGATGGAAGGGAGAGAGAGAGGAATGGAGAAGGAAGGAAATAAAGTGTGAGCCAAGCACAGTCTAGCCTCACGCTGGTTTCAACAGTAGCCGTGGCTGGAGCATCTCCATCACCCTGTGGCTGAGCTGGACTCCTGGGATGTCCAGCCCTGTGTCCCCTCTGCCAGGACCCCATGGCCTCCTAGGACCGCATCTGTTCTGCTTTCTCCCTCTCTGCAGACCTGGCCAGGCAGGGCGGGGAGGGACCAGCGAGCCCCAGGGTCCCGGCCGTGGACACAACGTTCTGGTTCAGTGGAAGGACCTTAAACTCTGAGACAAGGACACGGCAGTAAAGGATGATGCGGCCGAACCCCCTGGTTCCACGGCGAGCAGACCCCAGGTGTGTGATCGGGAGCAGTTAAATTTCATCATTACCCTTTCTCCGATGGTGTTTTTTATAGTCTTTTTTACTACTGGCACTAAAGGTTCTGGACTCATCCTGGCGGAGTGGAGGACATCACTCGTAGGGCTGACTGCTCCGTGATATAAAAAAATGACAAGTCCCAGCTTAATCTTTCTGATAACTGTGTTCCGAGCCCCCATCCATCTCCACCAAGGGGTTTGGGCGAAGCTGGAAGACAAGAGCATCCCAGCATTTAAGAATGAAAAATTAAGTGCCCTTTTTAAGCACAGCGTGAAGCTTCCTGGCTTGGTGCTGCTCCGGAGGAGGGGGGTCTGAGGAGGAGGTAGGGGTGGGGGTGGGGTAAGAACAAGTCAAGCAGTGCCCTCTCCAGGTCCTGGGGTGGGAGAGGTGGTTGTAGGTCCCGCTCAGTGCCATGGCAGGTGAGCACGTGTGCACCAGCCTTGTGCCCATCTGGGTGGCCCTGACGTGTGCTCTGAGTGTCTGTCCTTCAGGGTCCATGGTATGTTTTTGTGTGGGTGTCTGCATCAGGTGGTGAGTGGGACAGTGGACACAACCCTGTGCTACAGATCCATTCGGTTCCCGGCTCTGCTTTGATGAACCTCTGTGGGCTCTTGTCAGTCATTCCCCCTCTCTGGGTCTCAGTTTCCTCATTTGAAACACTGGTGAGTTGGGGTCTCACTGGCTGGATGGTCCTGCCCACACATCACCTTGCTGCTCTTTGCCTTGTTTTCCCATCTGTCCCGTGAGACCCTGGCTCTAGGTGACCTCCACGGCTGTTGCAGCCCTGGGAGGTGAAGACCCCCCTTTGGGGCTGGCAGTGTCCTTCAACCCAGTCGCCTAGCGCCCACCCAAAGCCACCTTCCAGTTGTGGCTCAGATTCTTCTGCACGTGCCCAGGAGAGGACCCCTCCCCCACCCCCGTTTCCTCTCCACACCCCAGAAATGTCCAAATGCAGAGGTGCACTTTGGGAACAGGGTCCAGCAGGCAAGAGCACAAACTTGGAGCCTCTAGACCCGGCCTTCAAGTCCAGCCTTATTTACCGGTTAGCTCTGTGACCTTCTGAGCCTCAGTTGCCTTAACTGTGAAATGGGTACAAAGGCAACAAGAGGCCTCTCCCAAGGGATCAAATAAGCATTCAGGCCTAGCCAGCATGGCTCAGTGGATAGAGCATCGGCCTTCGATTCCAGTCAAGTTCACGAACCTTTATAGCAGGCTCCTCCCCAGCCCAGGGCCAGATGGGGGCACGTGCAGGAGGCAACCCATTGATGTGGTTTCTCTCACATCCGTATTTCCTTGTCCTTCCTTCTCTCTTCTACTCTCCTTGAAAATCAATGGAGACATATCCTTGGGTGGGAATCAACAACGAAAAGCACTCAGTATTGTTATAGGTGTCCTCTTAGCAAGGGCACTCCACTCCGAACCTTTAGAACCACACAGACCCCTACACAGAACTTTCCTGTCTGGCACTGCCTTATCTCACCTCTCACGCCTCCCTCTCTTCCTGTGGAAGTCCAACAGGGGGGACAAATGGCCCCCTTACAGAGCTGCAAGAGACAGAGGGAGGGGAAGCTGAGCTGGGAGAGTCTGGCTGCCGAAGGAATGGTGTGTCCCGGAAGGGGCCCAACATTTGCTGTTAATAAGAGTGAGGGGGGCGGGGAGGGGGAAACCTGCGAAAGGTTTCCACCTGGGCCAGGCAGATTCGGCCCCACACAATCCCGTTATCGCCAGCAATGTGGTTTGGAGGACAAGAGGACCGGCTGATAGGCCCCAGCTATCTGGGGCAGGCAGCGTTTATCTGGGAAGTCTCTGTAGGCCAGGGTCCCCATTGGTGTGCATGTTATCTGGGCCAGAGCAGCTGGGGACTTGGGGCCTCCACCCCGACTGGGCAGCTTTTGGAGCGGGGGAGGGGCCTCTTGTGCGGCTGGGAAGATTGGTGGTTAAGAATGGACAAGGCCTGGGGCACCTGGGGCTGGGGGTGAACTTGTCCACGGGGAGGTGTCACCCCCCCTGGCGATGGGTGTCCCCGCTGGAGCCCTTGCCAGGCAGAGACAGTGATCTCATTCACTCTGTGGCCAGGCGTGTTCGTCCCATTTCACAGACACTGAGGCCTGGATAGGTTATGTCACTTGCCTAAAGCTGCCCAGAAAATCGAAGAACCAGGATGTGAACTCTGGTCCAAAAACACTGGCCCAGACAAATCCTATAACCTGGGCAGAGTGGACGAATGTAACATCTTGCAGATCGGTGACACTTCACACTTTCAGAGACGGCATGGATGCACTCACTCTGTTGATCCCAAACTGGCCTGGGGGGAGGGCACTGGAGCTTTATCCTGGTTCCCATTTTACAGGTGAGGAAGCAGAGGCCCAGAGAGACACAGCCCTGTGGCCAAGGTCATTCACGTAAGAGCATCACTGGGGCTGAGAACCCAGTCCCCCTGGCTCTGCGTCTGCCAGCAGCCTCGCACCTCTCTGTCCCCAAGGCCCTCTCCTCTGACCTGCGGAGGCAATTACCCTCAGCACCGCTCACGTGGCCCTTCCTCATTGACTGCCCTTGCAAACAGCCTTGGTCAAACGCAATAACGGTCTGACTTGGACAGACCAGACTTTGTGCTACTGCCACTTGTGCATGTGGCCCACCTCCCTGCTGGCTGGAAGGGCTGGGAAGGTGGCTGTATATCTCTGTCTTCCCTACAGTGCTCACGTGCTGAGGGTGTTTGGTGAGTGCACACTCGAACTTGGACCTGACGCTTTCATTAACACGGGGAAAGGAGGAACCACAGGTGACAGGAATAGCAGGAGGAGTTGGCCCCTCCCACTCTCTAGGACCAGCAGTGAACCCAGAATCTGCTCCACCCCCATCAGTCAACCTGCGCATGTCCTGGTGCCCGATATCCGGTGACTGGCACTGTGGCCATGACTCCGCTAAGCAGATGCGTGACTCCCTCTTGGCACTCTGATCCCCATCAGTTAGTCATTGCCATGTCTCACCAGTTCTGCATCGTAAACATTTCTTTCTTTCTTTTTTAGAAAAAGAGCTCGCCACCAGGCATGTACCCTTGACTGGAATCAAACCCAGGATCCCTCAGTCCACAGGCCCACACTCTATCCACTGAGCCAAACCTGCTAGGGCCGTACACACCTCCTCTAGATGGGGCCCGGGGCTGCCATCGTGGCCTCCCATGCAGCCTCCTGACTGGCCTCCCTGCCTCCAACACGCTCTCCGGTTGCAATCAGAGTGCTCTCCTTCAAAGGCGAACTGGAGCTGGTCCCTCCTCTGCTTAAACCCTCCAGGACCTCCGCCTCCAATGTGAAGTTCGAATGTCTTACCTCCATTATGATCTGTCTCAGGCCCATTACTCCAGCCTTACCTTCTGCCATTTCTGGCCACAAGGAACTCTAGGTTCCTCAGGATGCCCCCCTCGCCCTCCCCTAGGCCTTTGCACACACCCATCTCTATCAGGAACGCTCCTCCCTGCCCTGCTCATTTCATGGCGAGCTCCTTCTCAGGCTCCAGGACTCCGTTTGGTGTTGCTTCCTCCAGGAAGCCTCCCCTGACTCCTCCCAAGTTAGGTGCCCATCTGTCCATGAAAGCGTTTGCACACACCCATTAGAGCCCTTAAAATAGGGACTGGGAATGACCTGTGAACTTGCCTTTTGTCTGTCCCTTCCATTAGACGCTAAGCTCCACGAAAACAAGGCCTGTGCTCCTGTTTCCTGGGGCCATTTATCAGTGAATATTTGTGAGGGAGCAAGTAGTTGATGCCATCCCCTCTCTTCCTGGGTACTTTCAAAGGGACATGGGCAGAGCTCTAGGGGAGAGGGAACAGAGGTCAGAGGTCATACAACCCACCCCAGGTGGGTTTTTTTTTTTTACTTTGTTACTTGCCTTTTAATGTTTGTAATATTTTTTAAAATACGTTTTTATTTCAGATAGAGAAAGAGAGCAATAGAAACATAGGTCAGCTGCCTTCTACACCCCCTCCCTGTCTGGGGATTGAGACTATAACCCAGGCATGTGCCCTGACTGGCAATAGAACCAGCAACCTTCTGAGCAACACTGGCTGGGCTGTTTGTGATATTTTTGATACACAATTTAAATCTCTAACTTTTATTTTTAAAATATATATATACACACACACACAATTTAAATACTACTACTAATAAAAAAAGCAATCTTGTACTTCCATCCTGGTTTGAGAATAGTTTAGTCCCACAATTTAATTCTTTCCTGTGCTGTTCCCAGTTTTGGGTATTTTAACCTGGATTGTTCTTAATTTTATCCTCCCCATCCATTCCTGGTACCTGTCCTATCTGTGCACCCTCCTGCTGTCACATTGAAGCCCAGTCCCCAGAGACAGGGAGTGCTGGACAAGGCTCCTGACAGGGACTGTCTCGACAGAACCCCTAAAGCCACCATGAGTCAGAGTGTGATTGCCTGAGTCCCACTGGCCTCCTGGGAAGACCTGGACTATGAGGGTGGCTGAGTGCTCATCAGGTCTCCCTTCTCCTCCCCCAACCCCAGCCTCAGGAGCTGCCACACTGCCCTCCCTGGCACTTGCCTGGGACCAGACCTTCCCTCCCCTCCTCAACTACCCAGCCCTGGCAGAGGGCGTGGGACTGTGCATCCTGGTGTGTGTATCCAGCTGTTGCTTGCCACAGCTGGCTGCATCAGGCTCTGCCCTTCTCCTCCTCCCATTCCATGCAATGCCTGGGACTGGATGAGGGTGGACAGAACCTGTTCCTGGCTGGGGACAGGACACCTTTCAGTTCTAGGCCCAGACTGATGGTGTCCCCTTCTTGAATCCCTGGGTCCTGGCTTTCCTGGCTGCCTTTGTCCAGGACTCTGAGAGGTGATACCATGCCTCCTTCTGGGGCCTCTGCATTCTCTTCTGTACAATGGGATGTGGGCTGCTTCAGAAAGGCCCTCCCCGCATGGCCAAGGGCCTTGACAGGCCAGGGAGGGTGTGTGCACTCCACTGAGCAGCCTCGGGAGTCGTGGGAAAGGCCAGGATCGGCTCAGAGGAGACTCTGCCCACACAGGGGAGCAGTAAGAGGCAGGGGGGCTGCAGGGAGGAGGTTGTGGGAAGAGTCTAGGGGGAGGGAAGTCCAGGGCAGGGTTAGGGCGGGGCCAGCTATGGCACTGAAAATGGCATCATCGTTGATGAACCAGTAGGGTTGGGGCCTCAGAGGGTGGGCTGGGGGTGCTGTGCAGCAACCTGTCCACACTGGGCCCCCAAACAGGACACTCACCTGGCCCACAAGCCAAGGAGCATTTACTACATGCCTGCCCTGTGCCAGGGAAGAGGCAAGCCCTGCGCGTGGCCATCGGAGTCCAGCCTCATGACAACAAAAACTGCCACTGGGAAGAGCACCAAGTGGCTCACACACCTGGGATGCCATGTGCCATCATTTCCTGCGCTTCGCAGGTATTAACTTCTTTACTCGCACAACACCCCTCTGCAGGCGGCACTATTGTTGTCATGCCCACTTTCTAGACAAGGAAAGGGAGACGCAGAGAGGGAAATGCACTTGTTCCAGAGGACACAGTTGAATCCTGAGGGAAAGACCCTGCATTTGAACTTGACCACCTTGCTCTGGAGAACCCCCTCTCCTCTCCTGCGCCATCCTGCCCCTTTGTCAGAAGTCTGGGAAAAGACACCTCCGGGCAGCTGTCTCCTGAGATACCTTCTCCACATTCCGCAGACCAGGGAAGCAGAGCTTGAAGTGGTTAGGCAACGCCCCCAGAATTCAATTGGACTTACGACTTAAGGCCATGTGAAAATGCTACACTGCCTCCTGTGACCTGGGGTGTGCCCTAGCATGCATGACCTAGAGGCCAGAGTGCAGGGTATCTTCAGAAAGGGTGTCTTTCTTTGGGCAAAAGGTTCCTGAGCCAGCTGGGCCAAGGTTACCAGAAACACACAGAAATGTGTGTGTGTGTGTGTGTGTGTGTGTGTGTGTGTGTGTGTATGAATGTGCATGTGCAGAGCCTCTTCTGTCATTGGACAGGCTCCCTGTTTAAGCAGGGAAAGGATTAGACATGGGGCACCAGACCACAGCGGCTGAGGATGCTGCTGGCCTGCCACTTCCTTGGTTGGGAGGTCTCAGCCAAATGGCTTTACCTCTCTGCCCGTTTCGTCATCTAAAACATGGAGAAAAGCAGCACCTGGCTGACAGGGCCCACAGCAAGGGCCCAGTAAGATTTTATTTAATCCTCCCAGCAATTCTCTGAGATGCCTTCTGTTACTGGCCCATTTTCAGGTGGAAAATGAAGCACAGAGAGGTTGTCACCTGCCCAAGGTCACACAGCTGAAAAGTGGGAGAGTCAGAATTTGGACTCAGGCTGTCTGACCTGAGCCCACAGTCTCAAGTTCTGCCTAACTGTGAAGTAACAATAGCACAGCATCGAGGACTTACTGGACTCCAGGCATTGGGCAGCCAAAGGATTATCAGAGAAATGCAACCTTTTTTTCTCTAGATGAGGAAGAGGCTCAGAGATGGGAAGGGACTGGCTTGGAGACTCCTAACCCCAGCCCATGCTCTTCTGCCACCACACAGGGAAATCCCGAAGCCCAGCTTTATCATCAGGAGGGGGCTGACCCCACTCTGCCCCCGGCATCCTGTGCTGGAGATAGATGCAAGCCCATCTGCCCCAGGACCCTGTGCCCAGCTCCCATAGCCTGGCACCCCCATGACCCAACCTCTGCTGGTGCCATGTGGCGGATGGCAGGGTACCCACCCCCAGGTGTGGGTGCCAGGGACCAAGAGGGAAGCAGTTGGGAGGCTAGGCTGATCCCAGGGCTCAGTCTGGGGAGTAGCACCTCCCAATCCATGCATGGCAATAGGTTCTTCCAAGACCCTGCCAGCTGCTTGTAAAACCCCAGGAACCAGCAAGAACTTTTTTACCTTGGGAATTGCCATCTCTGAGGACTCACTCCTTCCCCCCAGTTCCCTCCAGTGAAGGAGCACGGGGCATAAAGGCTTCCCAAACACTCTAACCCAGAGCACTGTCCTGCCACCACAGTCTGTCCAGCTCCCACGTCTGTGGCTCCTACCAGGTTCTGGGCTCTGTTCTAATCTCTTTACATTGAGTAACTCAATCTTTGCACAACTCTAGAAGGCAGTCACAATTATTATCCCCATTTCACAGACGGGGAAACTGAGCTACAAAGTTGTTAAGTGACTTGCCCAAGGTCACGAGGCTGGTAGGTGGCTGAGCTGTGATTACAACCCATTCAATCTAAATTCTCAACCTTGATCTTGTGCGCCCTACCAAATAGGCACTATTCTCAGTTAATAGCAATTATTTTCTTTAATTCTCACAATGCTATCATCTTTATTTTACAGAGGAGAAAACTGGAGCACAGAGAGGTTCCGTAGCTTGCCTAAGGACACACAGCCAAGAAGAACTGGTGAGATTTGAACCCAGGCAGTTCTGGCTGATCACAAGGATCTTGAGGCTTGTGGGTGAAAGGGCTCAGTAAAGTGCTATAAAAATAAGAGGAGGTGGGTTTATTCTGGCCCCCCTCCCTCCCCTCTGCTCTCCCCTCTCTCCTTTCCACTGTCCCACTCTCAGTGGTCACAGCCAGGGAAGCACGGTGCAGGGAGGAGAGAGCATCTGTGAGTCGGGCAGGCCGGCAGGCGCAAGCAGCGGCTGCACATGCTCATGACGTCTCTTCTGTGGCCAATTAAACAAATTGCAGCAAAACAACATTTTATTAGTATTTGCCCACAGCAGTCTGGGGCTGCAATAAATTTCCTCCTGGCTGCGGCACTGGAGAGGCAGGCGGAGGGGGTAGAGGGTGTGGAGCAGGGTGTGGGAGAGAGGGCTGGCATGTTAAGCAGTGGATGGTGGAGGAGAAACATCAGGAGTGGCCCTGGGGGCTGTGGGGTATCAGAGTGGCTGTCTTCCAAACAACTGCTCTGCTTCATCATAAGCACAGTGAGTTATGAGGTGGTGCTGTGTGCTACACATCAGCAGCAGTGCCAATGAAGCAGCCTGCCTGGGCCGGGTCGGGGTGGGCATGGAAGCCCCGTGCTGGTTCCACCCATCTGCATGGCACCTGCCCTGGGTCCAGCCTCACCATGGGATCCCTGAGTTGCTGAAATGGTCTCCTCACTGGTCCCTCTTCCTCCAAGTTCCACTCATTCATTCATCCTCCCATCCATCCATCTATCCAACCATCCAAGAAGTATTTATTAAATGCCTGCTATTTGTCAGGTTCTGGAGTGAACTGTCTATTAAGCATGTCATTCTTCTGTGTAAAAAATCTTTACTGCTTCCCTGTTGCTTTTAGGATCAATCCCCAGCGCCTGGGCCTGGTATTTAAGATGCTCAGAAGCAGGCTTCTGCTCCCCTTTACACCTCTTCCGCGGCCTCTCCTCTCCACCTCTCTGACAACACTAGTACTAATAGCAGCTCACATTTATCCAATGTGAAGTGCCAGTGCTATGTGTAAGATGCTCTAACTATATCAACTGACAGTGTCCCCATCACAACCCTTGGTCAGCACGGGCTCAGTTATGCTGCCCTAACAAACAATTCCTGAGCCTCAGTGACTTAAACAAGCAAGGTTATGTCTTGTTCAAGTATGTGTCCCGTGTGCATCGCCAGGGACTCTGCTCATCAGAGAGGCTTAGGGACTCGGGACTGTTCACATAGTCATATCTCAAATGTTGTTGGGCTCTGCACTATGCCAGAGAGGAACAAGAGAGCTCTGGAGGCCCTCCCACTGACCATCCAGGCCTGGAGATGACACTTCTGCTCAAATACCATTGATCTGGACCAGTCACATGACCCTGCCTACCACAGGGGACCAGAAAATGCACTCCTACCTGCGCCTGGAAGGGGAGACAAATAGCATTTGTCTATTTGTTGGGCAAATAGCATTAATGACCACCACAACTATTATTTGTACCTGTTAACGGAGGAGAACAAAGAGGCACAGAGAGGTTGCAAACTGCCCCAAGTTACACAGCCAGAAAGCAGAAGTGGGCTTCAAGCACAGCATTTGGGACAGCGGCCTCACAGTCTCTCATACCCAGCTTTCCTCACCCAGCATGCTTTGCCTCTGCTGAGAATACCCTCCCACCACCTCTTTGCCTGGCAAACTCCTACTCAACCATCAAGACCTTCCTTGATACCCCCTCTGCTTTCTAGTTCTAGGCAGAGAGAACTGTTCCAGTCTGAGCCTGCACAGCACCCCATGGTGCTGACTGCACCATCTTGAACAGTTTCTGTGTCCCGCTGAGTTCCATGGGGCCAGGACCTGATTTGCTGTCTTTGCATCCTTGTGCTGGCATTGAACTGGCAGGGGGCTTGCCTGGCAGGAGTCCAGAGCAGAAAGCATTGAGGCCTGTGCTTTCTTGAAACCCTGGAGTAAGGAGCCCAATGAGACAACAAGCCAGAGGAAGGGCTCTGGATGCTGGCCCTGCAGAGAGCAGCAGCCTCCCCAGCCCCAGAGCCTCGCTGAGGGCACAGAGGAGCCACCAGGCCCTGGGGCCCGCCTTCAACCCTACCTCCTGTTTGGGCTCAGCTGTTGGGCTCTTCCAGTTGAGAACTCTCAGCCACAAAGGTTTTCATTTGTTTGTTACTAAACCACTTTCTCTCTTTTCCCCATCTATCTCCAGGTCCGAAGGGGCTAAATCAGATCAAACTAGTCCTTTCCTCCATCCCACAAGCATCACTGGGTTTAGGAGCTGAAAGGCAAGGGACCCCCTAACCAGGACTGGGGCAGCTTCCATGCATAGAAGATGGGCAGAGGATGTGGGAGGCGTGTTAGGAGGTTCCATCCAGGGCCCTTCCATACTCACTGTTCACCGTGACCACCAGGCCTCCCCCGTCTCTGCTCAGCATTCTTTTTCCTCAAGGAAAATGTTCTGACTTTAAATGTTTCCTTCCCACTCCACTGCCGCCCCCGCCCCCGCGGCTGGGCATACAGTAGGGACTCGTATTTGACAAGAACATGAATGAAGAAAGAAATTCCATTCAAAACAGACAACAACCCTGGAATAGAAGCAGAGCCTGAGAGTCCCCATCTTCATCTCATCATGAAAAGAATCATTATTTTGCTGATATTGAGTAATTCCACCTCATATCTTAGTTTCTGAACCCCTATTGGTATCTAAACCCTGCTGGCCCCCACAGCCCTTTTGCTCTCAACAGGATTGTACTAAAGTCCAAGGAAATCTGTCCTGAATTGGTCAACCAACATTTACTGAGCACCTACTGTGTGTGGGGCATGGTGCTGAGAAGTCCAGAGACCAGGAGCCCTGTTAGCCCCCTGAGCTACTCCAGTAAGGGCAGGTTCAAAGTGCATCATAAAGATGGGCATTGGGGAAGAGAAGGCAGGCCAAGGGCATTTCTTCCTTTATTTTACTATATATTCTTGTATTTAAACTAGTGACCCAGTGCATGGATTCATGCACATTAAAAGGAAATTAGAAGGTGACCAGTGGGGTGGGACAAGGTGAGACAGACTGGACATGCCCTGGAGCCAACCTCCTGCGGTCCCTCCTGCAGTCCCTCGCTGGAGTCTGCAGAGTGAGCAGGGTCCCTCCAGCAGGAGGGGTCCCTCAGCCTGGCCTGTGGGGATCAGGCTGAAACTGGCTCTCCAACATCCCTAGAGGGGTCTGGGAGTATGAGAGGGCACTCTGCAAAGTTGCTGTCATACAGGGTGTAGAATGCAAATCCAAATGTGCAGTAAACCAGATTTGGGGCCGACAGTGCCCCAGGAACAACATAACCCACGACTGAAGGTGGAATTTCGAGGCCCCACAAGGAAGAGGAATTGGGCTCCATCCTCTCTGGTTTCAGGGTGCATTACCCGAGAACCATAGCTGCCAAGTCACTGCAGTTCAGCAGCTCCTGTGTTGAGCATCTGCCTCCTGGTGGTCAGTGCATGTCATAGTGACTGGTAGGATAGTCAGACACTAGCATATTAGCCTTTTATATATATAGATGTTTTCCAAGTAACATGTTTTGCTCTTGTAACTTTTCAAACAATAATGAATTTTGTACTGAGAAGGCGTGGTGCCCATTTGCAGGAGATTTGCGAGAAAGTGGGTAGAAACATGCCCTCTCTCTCAGACCCAACTCCAATAGTCTTTGAGGCATAGTACTCTCACATAGCTAGCCAGGGAGGCTAGGTTCAGGCCAAGGTGATGGCTAGGACTACTGGACAGGGAGAGCAAAGCTGAAAGCTTCATCCTGGCCTGGCTTAGCCATAAGTGGTGAGGGACCCCAGTGGGAAAAGAGGCCCTTTCTCCAGTGAATAAGTCTAGCAAGTCTCAGCACTGACAAATGGTGTGGGGGTGGGGTGGGATGGAGGTGTGGTGGAGCCAGGCTGGGGGATGGCAGGACCAGCCAGATGGAGGAGGAAAAATATAAATCTGTATGATTACAAAGCACTTTCACATCCCTAAGGACATGTCAGCCTAAGGAGACATTATCCCCATTTTACAGATGAGAATCCTGAGGCTCAGAGAGGTAAACGAATTCCCCAGAGATCACACTAGTGATGGGACAAATCTTAACCCAAGTCTCCTGATGCCAATTTGTCTAAGAGTTCTGGGTCATGAGGGGAACAATAACTATAAGACAGCTTCCAGGATACCCCCCCCAACCCCCACCAAACATTTTCAAAAGTTCGGGAGAACAGGGGCAAAGCAAGGGCCCCTACCAACTCAGTGGTCCCATTGCAGAACTCCCAGGACACACTGACTCACAGCCCTGAGCAGAATGGCACTTTGGGTCCCACTTGGATCTCTGTTTGGCTTCTCACGAGCCTTAAAATGTACAATCCTGAGGGGGCATGCTAGTAAGACTGCTGAAGTCGGAGAACCTGAAACTCAAAGAGATGGAGCCACGGGCCCAAGGTCACATGGCAGGTAAATGTCTGAGCCGGGACTAGAAGTAAGTGCGAGGCTCGGAAGCCCTTGCTCTTCCTGTGTCATATCCATCTTCCTGCCTCCCTTCCCACCTCTCCTCCAGGGACTGGAGCTGGCAGCTTCCAGGCATCAGACTCTGCCAAGGTAGCTGGGCCTTTATAGATTGTTCCCACCCCTTCCCCAGAGAGAACTTCTGGAAGTCTGGCTAGGACTCTGGGCCAGAAGTGGCAGGTTCCTCTACAGACCCAGCTGGGTGAGTCACCCTCCTGGGGCCCACAATCAAACCCGCCTCCCTGTTTGAATAACCAGTGGGATCCCAGGCCCATTAGTGGACACTTCCCCTGCCGGGCATGCCCTGCAGAGGAGGTAGAAGGCGGGCGCTGGGCGGGGGTGACTGACAGCAGCAGGCCCCAGCAGCGGACAATGAAGATAACTGCTCTTGACAGATGAAGACGCAATGCCGGCAAAAGCTACATCCTAT
This sequence comes from Lasiurus cinereus, assembly GCA_011751065.1. Taxonomy (NCBI): domain Eukaryota; kingdom Metazoa; phylum Chordata; class Mammalia; order Chiroptera; family Vespertilionidae; genus Lasiurus; species Lasiurus cinereus. Next base: position 15,799,796 of record JAAGEH010000016.1, on the reverse strand, counting down.
TTGGCTTTTAATTTGGAGGCCCCGAGAGTGAATTCTGAAGCTCCCGCTCACGTCCGCACGTGCAAAGTGGATCTGACTTTCAGGAAATGACCTGAAGTGAAACCACATTACTTATCAGACGGTGTCTCAGGATTCACAGCCTTCACACTCCCACCCCCACCCCTGAAGGGATCAAGGCTTCCACTTGTGTCCGTTCACGCGGCCTCTATCTTAAGGAGGGACAGCCCAGGCCCCTGGTGACTCAGGGGCATGTGGGTGGAAAGCGGTGTTCATCTCTAAGCTCAGAATCAGGAAAACCCCCATTTCATTGAAATCAAGCATCTGCATTGACAGCCAACTCCAGCCAGCCCATCTTTTTTTTTTATACAGCCACGAGCTAGGAATGACTTTTGAAAAAAATCGGAAGAAATTTGGTGACATGTGAAAATTATATGAAATTCACATTCAGCATCCATTAATACAGTGCTATTGGGACACGGCCATGCCAACTCATTCATGTGTTGTCCACGGCTGCCTGTGAGCTGTCACAGCAGAGTTGTTGAGACAGAGACAGTAGGGCCCACAAAGCCGGCCCTTACTGTCCGGACCTTTACAGAAAAAGATGGCCAGTGTCTAATCTAAACTCTCGTTTCTCCCAGTGAAAGGCACGTAAAAGTTGTTGGTGATGGTGAGGAATGGAAGAGGCATCGTCCTGAAGCCCCCCTCCCTCAACAGGCAAGAGGAGGGAATGTCCGCTAACTTCCCCCACCCCACACCTCAGAGGCAACATGACCATCAGGCATTCAGTGCACAGGGAGCACATTTTCTGAGCACCGATTGGTGGGCAGTGGAGATAGGAAGGTGACTAAGGCCGGCTCCCAGCACTCCCTCCGCAGCACTGTGTATTAGTGGCCCATCTCCCTCCGGTAGGATTAAGGCCCAGGGGACAATGATAAGTGCCCCTTGCCCCCACAACCAGGTGTTCACAGTCTGGGCTGGGAGGTCTAGACAGACAGGTAAACAAAACCACCAAGTGGTAGGTGTGGCTGACTCCTGAAGGTAAGTCCCGGGGAGCAGAAAAGACCAAGGGGGTGGGTGCCTGAAGGAACGCTTCCTGGACAGTAGAGCTTAGACAGTCGCCTGCACTTGAGAATGACCACCAGGCTTGGACAGCCGTGCCAGTGCCTGAGACCCTAGTGATCCTGGTTCCTTCTGTCTCAAACTTACATGGGTAAGTTTTCAAGTTTCCCAGGAGATCTGAATGTTCAACCAGGACTCTGACCCCTCTAAAGCTGGGGTGGGGAACATCCTGCTCACGGGCCCTATGAAGCCCACAAATCATTGGGTCTGGCCCTGCCAAGGCATGAGGGGTGAGTGAATGAAATGTTTGACCAACTATAGCAGGCTAATGTTTAAGATGATAATTCTGTATGGCCTCGAATGATACTACAAATATCCAAATGGCCCTTGGCAGAAATAAGGTTTCCCCACCCCTGCTCTACAGGGTGAGTGGGAATTGGCTAGGTGGCATGGGCAGAAGAGGTCCAGGCAGGGCAGAGGACAGAGAGGGACAAAAGCAGGGATGCCCTGCATGGATGTGTGAGCTGCCCCCACCTGCAAACCATTGGGACCCTCCCCACAACAGGTCCTCCGCAGCCCTTGTCCCCCAGGAAGTACTCCCCCCATCCTGCCAACTCCCTTATCTCCTCAGGAAAAGCGCTGATCTGATCAAACTCATTCACAAACTGAGCGCATTCCCTGGGCTCAGGAAAAAGAATGTTCCTGGTGTGAAGATAAGGAAGGAAATGATAATCTACACATCATTAAGTCAAATACCACCCCCCCCTCCTCCCAATCCACCCTATTCCCAGGCTGGAGAGCTCTCCAGGCCCAGGTGGGAAGACACTGGGAGCCTCCGTTTCCCCTTTACCCTAACCCCTTGGGATTCCCTCAGGAACAGGAAGGAGAGGGCATGTGGTGCATGTGTTGGGGGTTGGACCAGTCCAGCCTCCCTCATCCGGCTCATCCAGCCGCAGGGGCCTGCAGGCGTGACTCCCAGGCCCTATCTTTGATCACTCAGGTAATGGCCTGGCCTGCTCTCAGCCGAGACGGGGAATAGAGTTAGCACCCACGCTCTGGGAGCCCTGACAGCCCGTTTAACAAGGTGTCCAACATCCCATTTCCTCTGCACTTCCTCTCGCCTTAATCCTTTTATGCGAAACTCACTCAGGAGCAAGCCCTGTGAAATTGAGGCCTCTCGGCACAGGGCCTGGCCCACTCCCTGCTCCTCCCTGAGCACAGCCCCTCCCATCCCAGGCACCTGGGGAAAGCAGGACAGGGCTTAGGGAGGGGACCTGTGTGCCCCAGAGGTCGCCCCCAAACGGTGGAGGGTGGGGTGCAGAGCAGGCAACTCACAGATGATTTAGAGTTCCTGGCCCAGAGGTGGGGCTTCTAGAGTTGCCACTCAGACACCAGGCCATCCTCCTCCTACTTCCCTCCTCCCTCCTCCTAGGTCACTGCCCCTCCTGGGTTGGGGGCCCTCACACCTGGAGTCAGACTTGAAAGGAGGAAAAAGGAAGTTCTTAATGGCTCTAAGGAAAACTCTGAACCCAAGACCTATCCCTTCCAAGAAAAACAAATCTTTCATATTTTAGCATTAATACCCAGCGGGGAGAAATGGGGTTCTCCAGGCCATCAGCCGGGGTACAGATAAGAGCTAGGTTATCTGGGAATAGGAAATGTTAATATGTAAGGAGAGGCGAGTGGAGAAAGGCAGGCAGCCCAGCCCTCCACCTTCTCTGGCTTGGCTTCCTTCTGGCCTCCCAGCAGCTCTTCCTGCCATGGACTGTGCCTGCATCCGCTCTCTGCCCCATGGCACTGGGCAGACGCTGCAGCTCCTCCTGGGAAGGGGGAGGAAGGACAGGACTCCTCACCAACCTGGGGAAGGCACCTGCATACTGTCCACACTCATCCATGCTGGTGTGCCCAGCTGCTTCCCATTCCTCCCCTCCCCGCTGGACCAAGCCCTTGCCAGGCTCCTGAACCTTCTCCTAGGCCCATCCGTGCACTTCCTTATAAAATCTAGTTTTAGCAAGACCCACCCCACAACCTTGATATCTGCTCAGGTTTCTCCCTCTCCATCTTCACACCCCCTACCCCCAGGTGATGTCTGATCCCCCTGATCTGACTTCAGCAAAGAATCCTGTTAGGTTGGTTTCGTCAAAACCCCTTACCTTGATGTTTCCTCTTAGTAATTTTCCATCCACTGACCACCATCCTGTTCCTGGCTATCAAGTCCCACCTGCCCATGCCATGTTTGGAGCTGAGTCCTGAACCCCTGCAAAATCCCATTGCAGCAGTCCCTACACTCATTGTGATGGTCCTGAATCACAACCAGCTTCGCCAAGTGTCACGAATATTGTTTATTTAACTCCTTCCTGCCATCTGCTCTCACCAAGGCCTGTTGATAAGACTGGGGGGGAGAGGGCGGGGCAGGGATTGGGAAAGGGGTGGGAAGGTGGTGGTGTCAGGACCAGGTCCCTTCTCATTTTGCTCCTCAAACCTGTTTCTGCTGTGGACACAGGACAGGTGAAAGCCACACCTGGACAACTGGCCATCATGGGAAAGGTAGCTGTCTTGCGATGGGTGGGGAAGGGTTTGTCAGAAGCAAGGGCTCACAGGCTGTCCCCACCCCCTTTCCTCCCGGGGGCTCAGGGCCCTGCAGCCTGGCCCACAGTATATCTTCCTCAAAGGGGGCCTGTCCCCCTCTGCTCCAACCTCACAGTCTCGCATACAGCTTCTTTGGGGTTGTGGCTGTGCCCTTGGCTAACTGATGACCTCTAGGTTTGCTATGTCCTGACGGATGGTGCTGGATTACATGACACACGGAGCAGACCAAGGACATGCTGGAAGCACTAGCAAAGCACGGCCACCTACATACAGTTTTAGAAAGAGTTTACTCTTCCAAAGAGGGCATGTAAGTAAGATGGGACACTAGAAATTTGTTGGCCTTCCTTACACCAGTTTATCACTGAGTTACTTGGGTTTTTAAATTACATCTGGAGAGGGGCGTCTAAAGGTCTTCATGTGGCCCTGATGGCCACCCATCACAGTTGGTGTTGAGGCACAGACCCCTCTCCCCTGCTCCCTCTATGGACAGGTTTGGCTGTCAGTAGCACAGGATTTTAAGGCTTGGGGTAGGCCAACCCCCTCCTGGGACCTCATTTAATAAAGGAGGGTAAATGCCCACCCACTCTCAAGTCTCTTCTCTCCACAGCCCTTCCCACCCTGAGGACTGTCACACCCACTACCACCTGTCTTAAGGATCTGGGTGTCCAACCCCATCAATGTATGGAGGAGGAAACAGAGGTTCAGAGAGCTTCTCTGATTTGGCCAAAGAAGACATTTGTAGCATGAACAGGGAGCTCTGCCCACAGCCTCCTGGAGATTCCAAGGAGGCCTGACCTGTTGTCAGCAAGCAGCCAGGTGGGCAAAGAAAGATGCCACGCACAGGCAGAGACAGACAGGGGGCCAAAAAAAGGCACATGAGCTGTGAAGGGAAATAGTGGGAGCGGGGAGAGGAGGGCAAGACAGAGAGAAGTGGAAAGAGAGGAAGATGGAATGGCCCCTCAGGAATCCTGATCTTTAAGGATGACTGATAAAAAGCTTGTTCCAAAGACAAATTCTTTCAAACCAACAGCTCCAATGAGACTTTCCGTCATTCTCCCTATCTCCGCTGGCCCCTTCTCTCCAGGAAGAAGATGAAAACATCTTCATCTCCCTCTCTGTCTCCTGTCCTCCCTCTCCCCCTGCTCTGACTCCCCTCCTGGCACTTGCCTTAATCAAACCTCCCTGGAACCTCCCTGGAACCTCCCAACCACCCACCTCGTCCCCAGTGTCCCACCTCCTTACTTCCCACTCCCTCCCCCTAGTTTCCTGCCTCACTGGATCAGGAGCACCTCCAGCACCCAATTCTCTTTGCTTCTGCTCCCCTCTCCTATTTCCCCCTCTCTTCACTGTCTTTAATTCTGACATCATCTTCCCTCACCCCATGATGACTCCTAAATGAGGGCCCCAGGCTTTCTCCCCTGGGTCTCTGAAGCAATCTTTGGCTGGGGAAAGCAAAATCAGAAGGGCTCCTTTTCTCACCTCCTCCTGAACCCTTGCTGTCCTGGGCCCTCAGAGGATCTGGGAACAGGTGTGATCTCTGGTGCTGGGCACCTAAGCCAGTCTCCTTTCAGGGCTTGGGGTGGGCATTCTCTCCTAGTCTGACACTCCCCGTCCCTGCTTCCCAGCTATGGCTGAGGCCAGGTCCTGTCTCTCCCCCTCCTTCTGCAATGAGGTCTTCTTAAGGCCCACATTTGGGAAACACCTCCCAGATGGGCCCATCCCACCTCTAAGAGTATCTTGGTCCAAGATTCCAAAGAGAATTCCATCTCTTTTTGTCCCTATTCAGGGTCTCTCTTGTGTCAAAATTGCGGTGAGCCCCGTTAGCCCAATCAGTGGACTGCCTGCTCAGAGAGGTAAAGTGAATTTTTCGAAGTCACCCTGGAGCTGATATTTGAACACTGGCCTAATTGCAAAACAATATCCTCTCCCCAAAGAAGGCACTGGCTTTGCCAAGCCTGCTGACTGTCATCTGGCAGAAACCCTTGCGCCCCAGCTCTCTGAACCCCACCTTTCCTCCCTCAGAGCCAGCCTTTCCAAGAAATTCACTGCAGCCGCCCTCCCTGCTCTCTCTCCTCTGCCCCCACAGCCTGGTAACTTCCATTCCTCCCTGGCTGGCTCCCTCCCCCAAAAGAGAGAAAAAATGGAGAGAAAATGGATCTTTGAAGATACATGTATCCATCACTATTATTTACATTCTAATGTGCGTCTGTGGCTCAGCTCCAGTGGGGGAAATGTAAATCAGGTGGACACCGCTCCCGAAAGCCCTAAAGAGCTTGGCTCCCCAAAATTAGAATAGAAAATGCTCTTTTAAAATGCACCTTTAATATGTAAAAGCCTGCCGACCTGGGCTCTAAATAAACCAAACTTGAACTAGATGCCAACTAGAGTAGATGAAGGACAGGTGCACAGAGGGTCCCAGGCTGGGGAATGAGGCCTAAACAGCTATTTATATTAATGCAAAGAAAGTTCAACATTCTTCCCCTTGATATATGCTGCCGTGGGAGGTGGTTTTTGTCCCACCAGCGAGAATAAAACGTACGGCTCGTGATGGGCAGGGTCACATGTGCGAGATAAAAAGCTCTGGGTGTAATATATGTCTCTACCGCGTATTCTCAGCAGGCTTTGCATTAGATCTGCGGATGACAACAACAGAACACTTACTCAAGGTTAGACTCTGCTCGCCAGGCTCCCAATCACAGCATCCCATCCCTAAGGGAAGGCAGCTGCCTCAGAACGGGCCCCGCAGGCCCCAGGCGGGGCTCCTGGGGCACCCTGCCTGCCTTGGCGCTGAGCCAGCAGGTGGGCCCTGCCTGGGGCTGGGAGTCTCCCAGGGGGGCTGCTGGCTCTGGTCAGAAATGCCTGCATTGTGCCCGCCTGGGGGTGAGGTTGAGGGGGATGTATGTCCTCCCCACTGGGACATCCCTGACTGTTCATAGACTCTCTACAGATACACACACACAGCTGCCTGGGCAGTTTATAAAGCAGACACATAAGACAGGGGGAGGGGGCGTGCTTAGCCAGGTGTGTTACATGAAGTCCTAGCCTCTTCTCTATGTGTAAATCAGAATTCACTTATTTGTTTCATGCAGGCGAAACATTCATTCATTCATTCAAAAGAATGTTATTGAGAGAGTGCAGGAATAAAAGGGAAGTTGATGAAGAAGCTCCGGAGGGTATAACATGAAGATAATGACAGTACATGTTCAAAGAGAGCAGCTGGGAATGTATGTTGTGTAGGCCAGTGCAGGGCAGTGGTAAGCACTCAATGCACTGTTGTTAGCCTCATTGTAAAGGTCAGCAATGTGTGGTCGACAACGTGTCGGAGTGAGAGGAGAGACTAAATGATGACGGAGGTGCTGGCCATGTCATGAGAACCTTACAGTCTCAGGAGCTCTAAGCATGCAGAGAGATAAGCAAATAAGGCCAAGTTCACATACTAAGTCTAAGATGGAAGTACACCAAGTGCTCCATGTCGTTGTGAGGTTCTGCGACTAAGCAAAACTACACGTGATAAAACCATTTTTACCACAGGCTGATGGATATAAACAAGAGTTAAGTTCCCAGGGCATCTCATCAACGTTACCACATTGAACAAAAAGATGTCGTTCGAGGACCTGCTGTATGTGCTTAGAAGAACAGGTAATACTTGACCTAGGACTTTAAAAATCAGTGGAATCTCCTCAGGAGGAGATGTCCATGGAAAAGCATTTTAGGCAAAAGGAACAGCACGTATAAAAAGGTAGTCTGTGGCAGGGCTTGATGTGATGAGGGACTGAGGTCAGTGTCTCTGGTCCTGAGATGTGAAACAGGGCTGGGAGCAGCAGGAAATATGTTTGGAGGGGTAGGCAGGGGTCAGTTCACTGAGGGCCTTGTCTGCCAAAATAGGTCAAACATTTATTCTGTTGAGTATGGAACATTTACATTGAAAAACTGGTTTTTTCCTGGTTGGGGCAGGCAGGATAGGCATTTGACCCAAAGGCAACTTATCCCCACACTGACTCAATTAATAGCCTGACCTGGGCAGAAAGATTAGCAGGACCAGTCAGAGGCTCTTTCTTGGTGTTAGTCGGTACAGGCTAGGTTACACTGTGGTAACAAACATCACCAAATCTCAATGGATTCACACAGAGATTTTCAACCTTTTTCGTCACACAGCACACATAAGCGAATTGCTAAAATTCTGTGGCACACCAAAAATTACATTATATGTTCTTGCCGATTGCATGTTTTAAAAATTCTTGTGGCACACCGGTTGAAAATTGCTGGATTAACACAACCAAAATCTACTTTTTGCTCGTGCAAAGGTCTGGGAAACTCTTCAGAGCAGCTGCCACCATAGGGGGCCAGTTCTGCCACAGCACCTGCATAGCGATAGTGCTTCTGTGGGGAGGCGTGGGGATGGAGAAGAAGACTTGCAGGATTGTACATTGGCTCTTAAGTACTTGTACCTGGAAGTGACACCTGCCTCCTCTGCTGACATTTCATTGGCCCAAGCAAGTCACGCTGCTATGCCTAATCTCAGTTACGGGTAGGGAGTACTATCTTCCTGTGTGTGCAGAAGGCAAGCAGAACCCAAAATACATTGAGCATCAGTGGTGTCTATCGTACTTGGGGAAAACAGAGAGAAGGAGCTAGTTCTTGATGAGATAAGAGAAGCTCAGAAGAGATTGTGAAGAAGAGGAGCTCCAGACCCTGTGGTGGCTGTGAACAAGAGATGGTCACAGGGCTGGCCAGCGTGGCTCAGTGGCTGAGCGTCGACCTATGAACCAGGAGGTTAGTTTGATTCCTCGGGCTCGATACCCAGTTAGGGCGAGCCGGAGGCAGCTGATCAATGTTTCTTTCTCATCATTGATGTTTCTATTTCTCTCTCCCTCTCTGAAATCAATATATATATATATATATAATATATATATATATATATAATATATATATATATATAATATATATATATATATAATTTTATTTTATTTTTTTAAAGAGATGGTTACTGTGGTTAGCTGCTGATCAAGCAGGTCTTTTGTTCCTGGATTCTGGCTTGGTTTGGGCCTTAATTTGCTCTTTTGTAATGCTCCTCCCTATTCTACACCTAGAGGATTCTAAGATTTCACCAAGCCTATGATTTCAGAAGTGGGGAGGGGATGCTAGCAGTGTACAGGAAGGGGAAGGGTCCAGCCAGAAGTCTATCGTCCTCTACCCAGAATTTCAGCAAACCTGGGAGAAGAGATGGATTGTGCCAATGGGTCTGCCACTCCAGGCTCCATGTCCAAATATAGCTGATCTTGATTCGTTAGTGAGAAACCTCTGGTTGGCAGAAAAGGCAGGGCTGGTTCTAGAAGGTCTGAACCCAAAGCTGAATTCTCCAAAGGTCTGAAGCTGGGGGTTGCAGGCTTATAGGACAACAATTGGGGGGAAGAAGGGTGTCTGAGGGAGGGGTAAGGATGGGAGCAAGGTTCACCCACTCCCTTAGGTCTCAACAAGCCATGGCAGATGAGTGAAAGGCCAATGCTTTTTCAGGGGCATTTTGCCAGCAAGGCAAACACCCTGGCCCCTTGCATCACCTCCCACTTCCCTTTCCCTCTGAGGAGGAAGGATGGTGGGAAGGAGGTCATAACCCCTGCACCTCAGTCCCTCAAACACCTCCAGATTGCTTTGGGGTGTGGCTCCCAAGGAGTGTAACTGATGCCACAAATCACAGAGGTGGCAGGTCAGGCTGGTTGGCCTCTGAGGTCCTTTACAACATGAATGGGAATCCAGGGGCCAAGAGCTGGGTCCTAAGAGAGGGTGGGGGAGGGGACACGCCCTGTGTGCCATCCTGTTCCTGAGGGATCATGTGAAGGGGAGGGAGAGGCCTGGAGCTGTGTGGCCCAGGGAGGGAGAGTAGGGGAAGCAAGGAAAGAGGAAGTGGAGGAGGAAGATGGAGAAGAAAGGAGTGAAGGAGAAGGAGAAGGAAGGAGAGAAGGAAAGGCAGGAGAAGATCAAGACATCAAAGGGAGAAGAGCAAAAAGAAGGAAAATGAGAAGGAAGAGAGAGGAGGGAGGAAGAAAGGAGAAGTACAAACAAAGAAGAGAGGGAAATAGGAAGAAAGCTGGAGTTACACAGCACTCTTGGGCGCTGGGAGCCAAAGTGGGCACCCGGGCTGCCTGGAGGGGAGCCCCCCAGACTGGCCCTGGAAGTGAGGAGAGCACAGTGGGCCGCTATGAAGATCTATTGGGCCCCACAGTGCCATTGTCTTCAGAAGGAATTAAAAACAAATTGCTGAGGGCCAGCACATAATTTAAAGACTCACGGCAATTTTATGACTTGCTAATGTTCCTAATTACATGCCCGTGAAAGGCTTAATTAATTGGGGGATGTAGCAAAAAGTGGAGCCTGTGTTTGTTATCATGGTTCCACTGCATTGATTTTAGTGCCTATGGAGAATTTAGGGCCTCTTTATTTGCACAAAGAAAATGCAAGTCTCTCGAAAAAATGCACATTAAGATCAACCCCTCGCTGCTATCTAATATACTTTCCTCTACTTAACCAAAGCGCTTGTAATCATATTTTGTAAATGTTGGTGCCGTTAATTGCATTGTGAGGGAAAATTGGTTCCGCTTGGCTGGTTGTGGAGAATTTTATAAAGTTGGCTTCTTGCACCCCATTCCAGGGGACTCTTCCCAGGGAACTTGTGGAGAAGTTGGGATGCCCAGTCACAGAAGTCAGCACCGTCGCCCTGAGTCTCCCTGCTCCCGGCCAAAGCTCGGCTGTCACGACCTCTCGCTCTCCAGGGCCCTGGTTGCAAGCACAAGGCAGTTGGGCCTGCGTAGGGCTGGGAGTGAGGGTACCGGGCACAGAGGAGGCCACATACGACTCATCCTCTAGAGAGCATTGACATGGAAGACTCAGTTCCCGGGACCCAGTCATCCCTTCCCTGAGAGGCCTTGGATAAGGCACTTAGCTTCACTGCGCCTCAGTCTATCCATCTGTGAAATGCGCTAACGATTCCTGCCCTGCTGACATCACTGAACAAGGGAATGAGAGTGAAAGGCCCAGCTCTAAGGCTTGTGGTTACTGTCATTAGCCACCACCGTCTCCTCTCTTCCTTCCTCAGGGGACTGCAGGGAAGTTCTTCCGGCCGGGCTCTCTCTGGGAGAGGGACAATGACCCATATTCTGCCTTTCTGAGGGAGAGGCACAAAAGGGTCACTGGGAGGTGTGCTGGGTCCAGCTCATGTCCTCTTCTCTAAGAAATTGTTCCGGATACTCCCCTCCCTGCAGCAGGCCAGGCCCTCACCTTTCCTTTGTATTCCCGGGGCTTTTCCAGGCCCAGAGCCTTTCCATGGGCTGCCATTGTGTGCTCACTGCAGACTCCTTGGGACAGAGACTGGCCCTCTCACCTCTTTGTCCCCAGCAGTTAGGTAGGATTGCTATTTTACTGAAAGAATGAATCAATGAGTCAAGTCACCCATTTGGGCAACGGGGCGTGGTCAGAGTGCGCTCCTTATTTCTGCCTCTTTGGCCGAGTTCACTGATCCATAGCTCCTCCCTCTTATATCATCTTAAGCATGCTAAATATAAACATTTTCATCCACAAGATGAAATTCATTCATGCTAATAATTCACTGGCTAAAACAGATCACACGACCGAGTCTAGAGGTTAGTGTGGGAGGGTGTGAATTCTGGGAGGTGTGGTTCATTGGGAACAGCTGATATACTAGTAGCTGTCTACCACAGTAGGGCCCAGCACCATTCATTTTATGAGATATGGGCAAATGGCTCTCTGAAGGTAATATCAAGTTATAATCTCCCAGCCCTGGTACAGTCCCTTCCCAAAGGTGTTCTACATCTACACCCACACATGGATAGTGTGCCAAGCTCTTCATTTTTGCTGGACTAACTAATATGAAACAGTGACACATTACTGTGTAGTTGTATTGCCCTGATTACTGGTAGGGCTGATTCTTTCCCTCCCAGCTTTGTTGAGATGTAATTGACATACAATATTGTATAAGTTAAAAGGGTATTATGTGTCAAGAGTTGGTTATTCTTTCCTGTTTATTGAACAGTTTATCTGGGTTTTCTTTTCTGTGAATTGCCTGTTCCTATCTGCGCATCCATCATCTATCAAGTTTTTGTTTGTTTATTTGTTGTTTGTTTTGGCTAATCCTCACCCGAAAGTATTTTTCCATTGATTTTTAGAGACAGTTGAAGGGAAAGGGAGAGACACAGAAAGAAACACTGATGTGAGAGACACACCAATTGGTTGCCCTTGTCATGCGCCCCCACCAGGGTCAGGGATTCAGCCTGATGGGAATCGAACCCAAGATCCTCAGTCCATGCATGGGCTGATGCTCTATCCACAGAGCAAAATCGGCCAGGGCTGTTTTTTCTTTTTTGTCATGTTAATTTGTAGTTGTTTATATAATCTGGATCTCCAATTCTTTTTTTAATTTTTTTAAAATTTTTATTAATGTTTTACATGTGTACATATCTTCCCATTGCCTTCCCCACTTCCATGCATGCCCTAACCCCCCAGTGTCTTGTGTCCATTGGTTATGCTTATATGCATGCATATAAGTCCTTTGGTTGATCTCTTATCTACCCCACCTCTCCCTAACCTTCCCACTGTAATCTGACAGTCTGTTTGATGCTTTACTGCCTCTGTATCTATCTTTTTGTTCATCAGTTTATAATATTCTTTATTATCCATAAAATGAGTGAGATTATGTGGTATTTTTCTTTCATTGAATGGCTTATTTCACTTAGCATAATGCTCTCCAGTTCCATCCAGGTTGCTGCAAATGATAAGAATTCCTTCTTTTTTATGGCAGCATAGTATTCTATTTTGTAGGTGTACCATAGTTTTCTGATTCGGTCATCTGCTGACAGGTACCTAGGCTGTTTCCAAATCTTAGCTATTGTAAATTATGCAGCTATGAACATAGGAGTGCATATATCCCTTCTGATTGGTGTTTCTAGTTTCTTAGGATATATTCCTAGGAGTGGGATCACTGGGTCAAATGGGAGTTCCATTTTTAGTTTTTTGAGGAAACTCCATACTGTTCTCCACAGTGGCTGCACCAGTCTGCATTCCCACCAGCAGTGCACGAGGGTTCCTTTTTCTCCGCATCCTCACCAACACTTGTCATTTGTTGATGATTGCTATTCTGACAGGTGTGAAATGGTTATTGCATTGTCATTTTGATTTGCATCTCTCGGATAATTAGTGACTTTGAGCATGTTTTCATGTATCTCTTGGCCTTCCTTCTGTCTTCTTTCCAAAAGATTCTATTTAGGTCCATTCCCCATTTTTTTTATTGGATCATTTATCTTCCTTTTATTAAGTTGTATAAGTTGCCTGTAGATGTTGGAGATTAAACCTTTATCAGTGATAACATTTGCAAATATGTTCTCCCATACAGTGGGCTTTCTTGTTGTTTTGTTGATGGTTTCTTTTGCTGTGAAAAAGCTTTTTATTTTGATGTAGTTCCATTTGTTTATTTTCTCTTTAGCTTCCATTGCCCTAGGAGCAGTATCAGTGAAGAAGTTCCTTCGGCATATGTCTGAGATTTTGCTGCCTGTGGATTCCTCTAGTATTTTTATGGTTTCCAGTCTTATGTTTAAGTCCTGTATCCATTTTGAGTTTATTTTTGTGTATGGTGTAAGTTAGTGGTCTAGTTTCATTTTTTTGCATGTGTCTATCCAATTTTCCCAACACCATTTATTGAAGAGTCTGTCTTGACTCCATTGTATGTTCATGCCTCCTTTGTCAAATATTAATTGAGCATAGTGGTTTGGGTCAATATCTGGGTTCTCTATTTTATTCCATTGGTCTATATATCTGTTCTTGTGCCAGGACCAGGCTGTTTTGAGAACAGGGGCTTTGTAATACAGCTTGAAATCTGGTATTGAGATCCCACCTACTTTATTCTTCTTTCTCAGATTGCTGTGGCTATTCAGGGTCTTTTTTTGTTCTAGATGAATCTTTGGAGAGTTCTTTCTAGGTCTGTGAAATATGCCATTGGTATTTTAATGGGGAGTGCATTGAATCTATAGATTGCTTTGGGTAGTATGGACATTTTAATGATGTTGATTCTCCCAATCCATGAGCATGGTATGCTCTTCCATCTGTTTACATCTTCCTCTACCTTTTTTTCAGTGTCCTATAGTTTTCCGTGTATAGGTCTTTTATCTCCTTAGTTAAATTTATTCCTAGGTATCTTAATTTTTTTGGTGCAATGATAAATGGGATTGCTTTTTTAGTCTTTCTTTCTGTAAGTTCACTATTAGTGTATATAAATGCCATAGATTTCTTGGCATTATTTTGTATCTTGTTACATTGCCAAATTTATTTATTAAGTCTATTAGTTTTTTGATGTAGTCTTTCGGGTTTTTTATGTACAGTATCATGTCATATGCAAATAAGGAGAGTTTTACTTCTTCTTTTCCAATTTGGATGCCTTTTATTTATTCTTCTTGTCTAATTGCAATGGCTAATACTTCCAGTACTATGTCAAACAGGAGTGGTGAGAGTGGGCATCCCTGTCTTGTTCCTGTTCTTAGGGAAAATGGTTTTAGTTGCCACCCATTGAGTATGATGTTAGCTGTAGGTTTATCATATATGGCTTTTATGATGTTGAGGTATGATCTTTCTATTCCCACCTTGCTGAGAGTTTTTATCAAGAAAGGGTGTTGGATTTTGGCAAATGCTTTTTCAGCATCAATTGATATGATTATGTGATTTTTATCTCTCAATTTGTTTATGTGATGTATCATGATTATTGATTTGCAGATATTGTACCATCCTTGCATTCCTGGGATAAATCCTACTTGGTCATGGTGTATGATCTTTCTGATGGTACTGCTGGATCCCATTTGCTAGAATTTTGTTGAGGATTTTGGCATATATGTTCATGAGGGATATTGGCCTGTAATTCTCTTTCATTGTGTTGTCTTTATCTGGTTTTGGTATTGGAGCTCCAGTTCTTAAATATTTAACCTGACCATGGAGGGGATGTCTTCTCATTCTCAAAAGAAGGCTGTTCTTGAGGGCCCTGGGGCAGAAACTTAGGGAGTATAGAATACTGAGCTTCCTTGGTATGACTCTAAATGGCCTCAGGGGCTGCCCTACCCTGCAGGTGTCTCTGTCAGAGTTAGGGTGCAGGTGGGGGAAGCCAGGACTCCCTGTCACCTCCTTGTTTTCACCTTCCCTTCCTATCACTTCAGACAGGCATCCTTCTCCTCCAGCACACAAGGGCATCATAGCACAGTCCCCATGGAAAACTGGACAACGGTCAGAGTATGAGAAGGTGAAAGAGACTGTAGCTCAGAGGTCTGCTGTGCCTATATACATCCTGTGCACTGGACACTGATCCCGAATTACCTCACTGCCTGCCTCTATGCCTTTGCTGATGCTGTTCCCACTGCCTCCACACGCTAGGTCCATGCCCTGGCATAAAACCCTCCCATAGGTGGTTCTCCTTCCCCACATCAGGTGCAATCTATCCCTCTTCTGACACATCACAGAATTTTCTTTGTACCATTTGTTGCCTTTTACAGACCCAAATTTGAGTTCCAGACAAGACAACTCCGACAGTCTTAGTGGTTGAGTGTCCCTAAAACAAAACTCAAACCCCAAAGTCAGCTTTGATGAATATAACCAGAATTTTACAAGCAGAAAATCTAGAAGGGAGTGATGCTAACTTAGCACAGAGCTCTGAGCTGTCCAATTTGACAGCCAGTAGCCACAAGGCTATTTCAATGTAGATTTGGATTAAATTAGATGTCCATCTTGTTAGTCACACTAGCCACATTTCAAGTGCTTAATGGCCACCCATGGCCATTGGCTACCACACAGTACAGTGCGACCATAGAACATTTCCCCCACTGCAGAAAGGCTATTGGACAGTACTGATTATACTAGGTCTGTTTTACAGATCAATGTTCTTTGTATTTTGAAACACCTGTGCCAGCGGAGAGACACAAATCTCTTCATTATTTAGGCTTCCAAAGGTCAGCCACTAATTTGCTGAGTGACCTTGAGAAACATCACCCTCTCTGGGTGTCAGCTTTGCTCATCTGTAAAGTGAGGGAGCTGATGTAGGCCCTTCCAGCTCTGACCCAGTCTGGTTCCACCTGGGGAAACAGTTATTTGTGTCCTGGCAGGAAGAGCACCGGGAGGGATGGGGAAGGGGAGGGGGAGGGAGGAAGAAGAGGAGGGAGGACATCGTTTATGGATCCCAGCTTCTTGCCTTTGATCAGGTAGTCTGGAGTGAGGTGAGGGGCCAGGAGACTGGGGTGGTGGGAGGAAGAGAGGAAGCAGAGGGCCAGATGAGGGGTCAGGTGAGAGGCAGCTGGAATGGGGGGGGAGTCTTCCTCCCTCCTCCTTTCTGCCTGGGAAAGAGCTGAGTCCTGGACCAGGGCCCTCCCCTCCCAGCCCTCCAGGATCTAAGTAGAGAGACTGGGTATCCCACTCGCCTCTACCACCAGCTCCCCCGTCCTGGCTGCCATTCAGCAAATATACAGGCAAACAGGGATTGATGTGCCTGAGGGAGGAGGGAGATTGGGCTCCGTGGTAGAGCCCTGAATGCCTGTCCATCCTGCCTGGCCAGGAGGGGCTCCTGAAATGAGTGCACTTTGAAATAAGGAAGGGTACCCTTGCCTGGCTAGTGTGACTCAGGGGTTGAGCACAGACCCAGGAACCAAGAGGTCACCGGTTCAATTCTGGTCTATTCGGGATAAGAGTCCAGTGCACAGGCCGGCAGGGCACATGCCTGGGTTGTGGGCACAATCTCCAGTGAGGGGCGTGCAGGAGGCAGCCAATCGATGATGTTTTTCTCTCACTGATGTTTCTCTCATTCTGTCCCTCTCCCGGATTCCTCTCTTTAAAAATTAATAAAGACACATTTGAAAAAAGAAAAAAGGGGTAGCCTTTCTGAGCTGTTGTCTTTGGGGACTGAAGCATACAGCTGGGTTGGTAACCAGAAATTGGAAATTACTTTCCATCTTTGAGGAGGGGAGAAGACTTCCCTCTGGGGAGACAGCCCTGGAGCTGGGATCAGGGGAGTTGGGACCAGGTTTCCCATTCTAATTCCTCAGATAGGTTATTTAACCCCTCAAAGCCCCAGTCCCCTCATCTGTAAAATGGGACCAGGGACTCAATAACCAGCATGAAGAAGAAATGAAGCCGAACCTGCATGGAAATGGCCCAAATATATTGGGGTGCCTGTGGGTTTGGAGTCCTCTGAAATCTGAGCTCGGGTCCCTGCAGGGCACCCTGTGCACCTGGTCCTGACAGTCGCCTTTAACCCAGGGCTCTAACTGCATGGTGGGGAGGGGGCCAGGACCCTTTGATCTCCCAGGTCAGAAACCACATTAGCGTGTCTCTCTCGTCTCTCTCGAGGGCTGGGCGGGTGGCTGGGGAGAGGGCACCCGCGTCTGGGTCCCCTTGGCTCAGACCCAGGAGTCCAGGTTTCAAAGGTGAGCTTCAAAGGCAGGGCTGACTTAATGTGGCTTCCTTTGTACCTGCTCAAGGAAGGAAAACAAGCCAGTGCCCCCTCCTGCCCAGGATGGCAGCTCAGATCCCAGGACATACTCCCTGCCCCCTTCATGCCCCAATACAACCGGTTTGATCTACCCAACACGGCTTTCCTCCTATCAAAACAGTGATGGAGCTGATTAGGGTGGGCCCTGCCCAGCTCAGGCTGCCCTGGAGGTTATGGTGGCATGGAGGGAGGGGGGTTAGGGGGAAAAAAGGCCAGGAACTGCAGCTTTAATGGAGAGGGAGCATCGGCAGTGAAGCAGAGCGGTTTGAGAACCAGGAAATTGGCTGAGAGTGATGGCAGAGAGGTGCCTGCTGGGGCCTGGGTGGGGGTGAGGGGGCTGGTGAAGCTGAGAGGGACTTCCCTTCACTCCCTGCCTCCTCAAGCTCTCAGAAGAGGCGGCTTACCTGTCACCAGACCTGAGAGGCCCCTCCCTGCCTCTTCCTTGGCTGACTAGACCTCACCCTGGCCAGCACAGGAAGGGGCTCCCCCACCCCAGGGGCTGTCTGTGCCAGCGTCTCAGTGACCCCACAGATGCCCTGGCTGGGCTCCAGCGGGGGAGAGGGGTGAAGGGAAGGTGAGCGCCCCAGCCCCTCCCACCGTGTGGCCAGAGCCACTCCAGTGGAACAGGGCTGGGGCAGGAGGTGGCTGGAAGATGAATGAAGTGCTTATTCTCTGTCAAGTTGCCCACACCTTGGCCTGAAATTCTGGGGCCTCAACCACGTGGATAAACTCTGCCCTTCAAGAAAAGCCTCCCACGGCCTGGTCCCTTCCCCTCCCCCCTCCAGTAGAAGTTTCAAAAGTCTGAAACCTGGGACAACCAGGGTTCTCTTGGGGATTGGTCTGCAGAGCTGAGATGTCTAAGTGGAATACCCCATGCCTCTCCCAGGAAATGGTCCAAGTGTCAATTCTCATTCATTCAGCAACTTTGTATTGAACACCCACCTGTGTCAGGCATTCTCACCACAGGTCCACAATTTACACAGCGTTATCCCTTTTTATAGGTGAGGACATTGAGAGTCAGGGGTTAGGCATCTCGCCCCAGATCACAGGGCTGTGCGGCTGGCAGACTCCTTGGTGCTCAGAGCTCACTGTGTTGCCAGAATGCTTTAGGCCTGGCTCTGCGGCGAGACGGAGTGAGCCTTCTCTTGTGACACGGCTATGCTATTGTTGTCATCTGGGCCACCTTCCCCATCGGTAAAGTGAGGCTGATGGGCTGGTTAAGTGGTTCTTTTGACTCTGGCTGCACATTAGTATTTTAAGAATACATTGGGTTTTCAATGAACTTCGTTTTGGTATAACGTTGATGCTTAGGCACTTAACTGCCATTAGCCTATGGCAACACTGGTTGTGTTACACATTGTTTATCCAAAGTGCCAAGGACCTATGTTAAGGGAGGATTTAAGGTATTGATGCCTCCTCCCCATCCTCCAACTAGCCCAAGAGATCCTGATCTGATTGGTCTGGGCTGAGCTGCAGGTATCTCTCTCTTAAAACTCCCCGGGTGATTTAGGAATGTGTTTAGGGCTGAGAATCCCTTGGATCGGATGATGGTTAGTTCTCAGGGGTTAAGGATGGAGCCCAGCCCCTTTCCCTAGGCTTGGAGATCACGGCCTCTGAGTCTGTTCTCAGGGCAGTTATGCCGGTAGAAACACGGAGCAGCTGTCTCTTTAAGGAGATGGCACGCTGGGAGCCAGCAGAGGACCCAGCCCTGTGGGCCAGGTGGCGAGAAGGCTGGGGAGGAGCAGGTGCCTCAGCAGGAGCTGGGGAGGCAAACTTCCAAAGGGAGGAGAGAGGAGGGAGGAAAGAAGAGGGAGGAGGGAGAAGGGAGGAGGGAGGAAGGGTGAGGGCAAACTCCCTTAGCTGGGGTGGGCACAGACAACTGACTCCCCCTTTTGAGGAGAGAAGCGGCTCTTTGGTCTGATCCTCTGGGGCCAGCTCTGGGAGTGCAGGGCCTGGAGGGGCAGGGACAGGGCCCCAGAACCATGGTGCCTTTGGGGAAGGTGAACTCAGTGGCCTTGGCCACCTGCCCTGCCATCCCTGCACACAGCGTTCTTATACTCGGTGCCCATGTGAGAGGGGAGGGATTGAGGGGCACCTTGACTCTCCTTCCAGAATGATCTGCTGACAGAGACTAACGCACCCACCCCCACCCCCACCCTCTCTGGCTGCAGCTGGCAGGCACCTCAAGCCGCTCAGGTGGGTGGGCCCCTCACTCCCTCCTTCCCTTGTGCCCATGGCCGCACTCTGTCAGGCTTCAGCAGTCCCCGGGTTCGTGTGTGAGCTGCTCAGCACTCAGGGGCCTCTGGCAGGGGGAAGGGAGCTGCCGAGACCTGGGCTTGTCCTCTCTCTACGTGGCTCCTCAAGCTGGGACGGGTAGACACCTCACCCTCAGGTTTTTGTTAAAATATAAATTTGGACACTCTGCACTGCGAACAGCCCTCAGGTAAAGCTGCTGGTCCGTGGACCACGCTGAGCAACCAGGGCTAGAACTCCCCCACGGCTGTTCTGTGAGGCCGGCCCTCTGGGCCTGCAAGCAGCTGGCACTCACCAGGGTAGAGCCAGGCTGGTCCAGGCTGGGCGGACGGCCACCAGCCCTGGTGCCCCTAAGGAGCAAGTGGTCCTCGCCAGCCTGGCACGTGGCACCATGGATGGCTCAGTGCCCAGAACAGGAAAAACATAAAATCTCATTTCAAGCCCCAATGATGGTTTGGTTCAGCTTTCCTAGCTTTTTAGGAACTTAATTCCATGCATTTTTCTTAAATGCAAGGCTGCAAGGCACCTGCTTAACATGGTTTTTCCCCTGGACAACTGAGTCGAGACCGGCCAAGTGGGGGGCGAGTGCGTGTCCTTCCCTTTCTCGGGCTCTGCTTTGCTCTGTCTCTATTCTGACGTCTGTCTGTGTTGGCCTTTCCCGCCTGTTCCTGTTCTTTCCTTGACGTAGTGCGGGGCTTTCATCTGTGCAGACCTAAGTCTGAGTGAGACCTTCCTTGGCCACAGTGGAAGAGCACTGTGACTTTAGATGAGACTCTTCTCTGAGCCTCAATTTGTTCATCTATAAAATGGGCCCACGAACAGGTGTTTCATAGAGCGGCTGTATTTTTCTGTTTGTTAAAGTTGTTGAGGTAACATTGGTTAATAACATTACAGAGATCTCGGGTGCATAACATAATTCGCTATCTGTGTGCTTTATTGAGTGCTCCCCAGTGACTATTTTTATAGGAGATCATAAACAGTAGAGCACCTTGTCAAGTGAAAGGGAGTGGCTGACAACATGGGATCATTACAAGGTAGAGCCTCGGAAAGACCCTACTTCCCCTGAGACTCAGTGTTCGCACCTGGTAATGGGGGGAAAGGGAGCAGAAAAGCATGCCTGCAAAACAGCATGCGTCCCTCCCCGAGGGCTCAAAGACCGTAGCTGCCGCTATGACTACAACCTTCCCTGTCTCCCAGTGTTAATCTGTCCCTCCTCTGTCTCTGCCCCTCCACCCCTTCCCAGCATCTCATTGACCAACACTGGTGGTTTTCCCTCCTGTCAACTGGGGCTCTGCCAGGGAGATCTTTCCAAAGCCCCGGTGTCAGGGCCCACCTGGCCCCTGCTGGAGCAGTGTGCACAGAGGTCACGGGGAGGTGGGGGAGGGTGCTGGTAAGGACAGACACCCTGACCGGCAGGGTCCCAGGACCTGGAGGTTCTCCAACTTCACAAATACGACCTATTGTTTCACCAAGGCCATGCCAAGCAGCCTTCCACCTCCCCAGAAGACCCAACAAGAGTCGAGGATTACATGAAAGCAGCAAGGATTTCAGTGGGATACACGGCAGGCTCTTTGGATAACCGCCTGGGGTAACAGGCAGGAGAAGCCGAAGCCGAGGGAGGAAGGAGGCCTGCCGTAGATCAGGTCTGAGAACTGGCGGGGTGCTCCCAGATGCTGGTTCCTTATCTCCCCTCTCCTAGTCCAGAAAGTAATCATTTAATTCTAGTGCGATACCTCAATTTCTTTGAAGCTTAAGGACAAAATAGAAAACCATCTACCTGAGCTTGAAGGAGGCATTCAGCAAAGGCCTTGGCTGACAGGCAGTCCCACCCTCGCCCTCCCGACTTCCTGAAGGCACGTTTTGGCTAAGAGACCAAGTTCGAGGTGTGAAACCCAACTGTCGATACAGCCACTCTCGGCAATCAGGCAGAATTAATTGTGTGAACACCATTGATCAAACCACTTAATACTTACAGGGGCTGAGAAGGAGCTGAAATGTAATTTCATTACCAACCTGTTCACCCCTAATAAAACTCCTAATAACTCTCTAATTTTTTTTTCAGATAAGGGCTGATAGGTGGACATGGAGGGAGTGTGGAGGGGAAGGATGAGGGGAAGGGAGGGACATGGAAACTTATTTTCTCTTCTTTGCTTGAACTCTATCCAGGTAGAACCAAGTTAAATAGTGAGTCCCAGGAGCATCTTATCACAAGTCACCTCAAAGGTGGTGGCCAACCCTGAGATTCCTGCCGAGGGGTGCGGGGAGCGTGGGGGATGGGCCCAGAGACTCCTAAGCTGCAAGTGAGGGTAACAAAAATCAAGTCTGATTTAGAGTAGGGAGATTATTCAGTGATTCAAGGGCAGCTGAAAACAAAACGTGTGTGGCTTCCCTGGGCCCACAGCAGGGGGTAGGTGGTGAGGTGGGAACAGCAGTCACAGGTTCACACCTCCCAGAGGAATGATTCCAGGGATGGTTACAAAGTAGCATGAGTCTTGGCTGACGTCCTGAGTGGGCAGAAGGAAGTTCAGTTTGGGGGGCCAGGAACAGGAAGGGCGTGCCCACCTGAACATTCATCCAGGGGCTGCTGTGAGTTCCATGGGACAAGAACCCTGTCTTGCTTGTGGTTTTTTCCTGCGCCCCCCCGGGGCATTGGAAATGTAGCAGGCACTAAACAGATATTTGGAAACTATGCATGAATAGCACATGCATATTTGAGCATGTGACCTGCACACACACACACACACACACACACACACACACAGGCATGTGTACGCATGAGCGCACACTGTCTCCCACACTTTGTTCTCTGGGCGGGAAGGGAACCTGCAGGTCTTATCTGCCTTCTTCTCCCTAGCCCAGAGTGGCACCTGGAAACATTCGTGTGAAGAGGAGGTGAGTGAGACACGCTCCAGCAAAGCTCATCTGCTCATGACATCCTTCCATTCGAACTTTGGTTCAAGACTCCCCTCTCCCAGGAGGTCTCTCCTGCTGTCACCTTCTCAAAGGGCTCACTCACCTGCACGACACACATGGGTACACTAGTTGCTCAACTGTCTTTAGCATGTGCCTCCTCACCAGACTTCTGTCTTCCCAGGTGCCCCCTACACCCCACTCCATATCCGATCAAGAACTGCTTGAGAGGAGGAGCCCTGCCCTGTCCAAGTGGGAGCCCCTGGGCGGCACCCCCATTTCTCCATCGAACTGGGACCCCCTGGCCTCCAGAGGGAGTGCCTCTTCTACTTGTCTGGGCTGGTGAGATGCCACCTCCTTCTTGTTTAGCTTTCACTGGAGCCCCTGAAGTTCCCCAATGCCCAACAGATGCCAGCAAGCCTGCCCCACCGCCTAGGGCTCATGGTTGAGTTCACAGGGTGGGCACATAGGCAGATGAGGAGAAACAGCAATAATAGCTGGGCCTGGGAGGGGGGTGGTGGATACATATGTGGTCCTCACACCAGTGAACATGTGCAGATGGGTCCTGCCTTCCTGGCCTGAGCCAGTGAGAGCAGTAAAATCCACATTTCTATGACCCGGTCCCATCATGCTCTGCCTAGGACTACCCCCAGCCTACCTCGGGCCCTACAATGTGGCCTTTCTGGGGAAAGGATGTAGGAAGGGCACCTCCACAGCCAGCTCCTCAACCACTCCCTGCAACTATCCACAGTCTTCTTTCCTGCCCCAGCTCCCTTTACCTGGCTTCTGAGGCCTGGAAGGGAGGGATGGCAGGAGGGAGGAGGGGGCGAGAGCAGGGGGCAATGGAGGGTAGTTATTTACAAAGCCTGTGCCCTGGGGACCCTTGTCCTGGACAACAATTACAGCCCCTTAATTAACTGAAATGCAGTCCGCCTGTCGATGGAGGCATGTCCCCCACTGAAGTTTGCTGCGCCTGCCGCTGTCTAGTACTGGTTAATGAATATAAATCAGATAGTTTATAGTTAGCAAGCAGGGAACAGGCTGGAAAGGGCCTGAATTCCAAAGCAGAATGCCCGAGGATAGGAACGTGCCCTCCATAACAGAGGCCAGGGCACCTGTGGGGGCAGCACGGAGGGGGAAGGCTAAGCCTGCCCACCCTGCACTCGGGCTCTGAGGGCACACACAGGTGTATGTGCAGCCCGTGCACAAGGGACACTCGGGACAGATTTTCCCTGCATCCACGTGATGCACCCGTGGAAGCGGAGGAGACCTGCATGACCCGTGCCTTCCACGAGACACATGGCAGTGCTGAAGAAGCACTCCCCCGCCCCTGCACTCTCCCGAAACCCACAGGGCCTCAGCTCTGGGCAGCTTCTCCCTTAGATGTCAGACCCCGGGCCCGCTGCCCCTGCCAGAGCCAGAGCCAGAGCCAGAGCCAGTCTGGTCCCCAGGCAGCTCCCCCTGATTCCAGGGGTCAGCCAGGCTGACTGCACCTGGCAGGGCCTGTGGTGGGGCTGCTGTGGCTGTAGAACCCTGACTCCAGGCAGGGAGGCTCCTAGAAAGTGTGTGGGAATTCCACCCAAGGCCTTCGCCGCTGCAGAGGGTGTGGATTGCCACGGCCCTGGCCCAGGGCCGGGTTTAAGGGCCGGTGATGTGTGCACAGGACCCCGTGTTTGCATGCCCTTCTGCAGCGGTCTTGGAAGTCATAATCATTTTGAACAAGGGGCCCTGCAGGATCATGTTGCACTGGGCACCCCAAACGATGCAGCCAGTCAGTCCTGTTCTTGCCCTTGACACAGGGCCAGTGGGACAAGACTGTGTGCAAACTATGAGCTTGGGGTTCTGTTGTATAGGGTGTCCCTAGACAGAACTCTCGCTACATGGGGTACCCTTTGGAAAGCACACTTTACCCAGACCTGGGGCTGAGTCCTGCTGGCTCTGTCACTTGGGCAAGTCACCTCACCTCTCCTGGTCCCACGTCCCGGTTTCTGAGGGGACTCTCAGCTCCCTCTGGCCCAGCCACTGCTCATCAGGGAAGAGGCCCAACCTCCTTGGAATCTTGGTCTCTCTCTCTCTCTCTCTCTCTCTCTCTCTCTCTCTCTCTCTCACACACACACACACACACACACACAAACACACACACATACACACACACACAGCTGAAGCCCCATCACAGAGCTGCATTATTGCCTCTGGAAGTGGGTCGGGGTGGGGTGGGTGTCCTCACACCAGGCAAGTCTTGACAAGCTGTTTCTGAAACCCAGAGGCCAGCCAACACCTTTCCTGGGCTTGTTTACTCCCCTTCTAGGGAGTGAGGGACTCCAGCTGCGGGGAACGGAGAGGTTGGTGGTGGTTATGGTTTGGGGGCACATAAAGTAATTGGCATCCGCAGCTTGATGGCACCCCCGTTCCGCCAGGTTGGTCAGGGCTGGGAGGGACAACAATTATTTACTCCTCCTGGGCTCCCTTGCTGGGAGAGCTACAGGGAGGAAGGCAAGGATCTTCAGGTTCTAGAGACAAAGGAAAATGATCCTGTGACCACAGAGGCGTGCACGGCAGCAGGCAGAGCTCAGGGACAGGAGAGCAGCAGACGTGGGCCAGGGCAGCGGGTGGGGGTGAGGGGGAGAGAAGGGGTGCAGGATGTGGACTTGGACTGTCCTGGGCCAGAGGAAGGGAGTCGTCTCCCAGGGGCTGCAGGTCTGTGGGGAAGGGGAGCTTTCGCACCTCTTGTTGGTACCGCTAAGGTCCCATAGCCTTTAGGCTGGGGCAGCAGTGTAGGGGTATCCCCAGTTTCCACCCTTATGCAACTGTCCCTGCACCCAGGGGAGGACAGTTGCTTGTCTAGGCTGCTTTTTCCCCATGGAGCTGACTAGGGAGGAGAAGGGTGATGCTCAGGTTGGCCAGGGCCTCGTGCCTCTGCTGAGGGGTCTCGCACAGAAGCCTCCCTCCATCCTGGCTAAGCTACTTGAATATGCCCATTTCACAGATAGGAAAGTAAACAGAGAAGGCACTCACTTCTGGAATCCTGCAGCACCAAGGACATTAAAGCTCAGGTGACTTCTCTCTGATTCCAGACAGGGCCCTTGAAGACCATCAGCAGCCCGCCACTCCCCGACACCCATCCCATACACCCAGCGGTGGATGGCAGCCCCACGTCCCTGTCAGAATGGGGAGAGGAGGGTCCTCCAATGCTCTAACCAGGGTGCCCCGAACAATAAAGCCTCTCATGAACAGAAACATCATGTCAGCCTGGGTGAGGGAGACAGGTAGGGTGTCAAGAACTGAATTCACAAAGACAGAGGCCAGAGAAGGTGCCAGAAAAGGTCTGGAGTTGACATGGAGATGGGAGCTGGGGTGGGGGGAGGGAACAGGGAGGGCAGAGTGGGGAGAGGTTGTGTGCTTTGGTTTGGAATCTGGTCAGGCTCTCCTGCCCCTCCCATCTCTGACACAGACTGTCCTCAATTGGGGACAACACACAAAATGAGTCTCTAAGACACTCAGATGCCAAGAGCTCTTGGTCAGCTTTCCAGGGAAGGCTGAAGCAGAGGGCGCCCTGAGCAAGGCAAGGACCAGTCTGGGCAGAGCTGGGAGACCGTGCCTGAGTAGACCAGCCCCTCTCCCCACTCCAGACTCCGGGCTCAGCAGGCGGCAGGAGTGGAGCAGCCCTTCGTTTTGAGGTGAAATGAGGAATCATGAGCTCAGGAACCTGGCTGCTGTTAGGGGGTCATGGATGTCCTCAGACAGCAGGATGGATGTCATGGAGACGCACCCCTGGGTCGGAGTTGGGCACCTTGGGCCGGCCATCAGTGGGCACTGCCCCTCCACGCCTCCTGGAGACGGGTGTGATAGAGACAAGTTAGGCCCACCCAGCTGTCTGTCTTTCTGCAGCCCCCACGGAGGCACAAATTGTGTTTTTAGTTCAGGTCTTTCCATCCCGCTCCAGAGACTGGGTCAGAGCTCACTTTTTTTTTTTTTCTCCTTAATCCTCATCTGAGGACATTTTCCCATTGATTTTTAGAACAGGAGAGGGAAAGAGAGAGAAATATCGATGTGAGAAAAACACCTTGACTGGTTGCCTCCTGCATGCGCCCTCCTGACCAGGGCCCGGGAGGAGCCTGCAACCAAGATACATGCCCTTGACTGGAATCAAACCCAGGACCCTTTGGTCTGCAGGCCGATGCTCTATCCACTAGGGCCAGAACTCACCTCTTCTTCGAGGCCTCCTCAGACTGACCCCAACCTGGCTCCCACATGCAAATGCCCCTCCCTCACCCCCTGCCCAGATTTAGGGAGGCAGGAGACTCTACCTCCAAGACTCACAGACAAAACATGAGGTCGTCATTCTGCACTCCTCTGAGGACCCTGGGAGAGAGGCGAGGGAGAGAGAGGAAAAGCAAGGCTCTTTGTCCCCACTCCCCCTGGGTTGCCAGTTGGAGTCGAAAACCCCATTCTCAATCTGTTTCCGGGGATAGACCCCCAGCATCACCCCAGGAACTGGAAGATAAAGAAGGCTGAGTGCTGTCTCTGAATTCACTGGGGGACCTCCCAGATCCCCCCGCCCCCTCCACTCCCAGGCAAAACCAGAGGCCTTGGTGCTCTGTGAGTGTAGGGGTGCTATTAGACTGGGAGCGAGGACAGCAGGGGTAGGGAAGGGTCCTGTGCTGGGATTTCCTTGAGCTTCCCTCCTTGCTGGACAGAGTGAGGAAAGTGTGCTTTGGAAACAGAGACGGGTTGGGCCCTCCAGCTCTGACACCCTACGTCCTTGAGAAAGCCCCCCCTCCCACCTCTGTGGCCCTCAGATGGCCCCTCTGCGCTAACACCCTCTCCCAGGGAGATTGGGAGGCAGAGAAAATCTGGGTGAAAAGTCTGGCTCCAGGCCCCGGTGTGATGATTATTAATTATTACTTTCCCGACCGGGCTGGGTGTGCACTGCATAGGCGCTGCTGCAGCCTCCAGGGAGGCCCAGACTCTCTGACCCCCTCCCATTCCCAGGGAATGATAACAACACCTCTGCCGGCCCAGGCCCAGCCCATGCCGGGGAACTCGAGTTTGGAGCGAGGCTAGGGAAGCGAGGGAAAGGTTGAGTGCCTTTTCTCCCCTCCCTCCCGTTAGCGTGGGTGACACCGGTGAGAAGCGAGCAGCTGACCCGGGTTTGAATTTAGAGTGTTCATTAATACGATATTATGCCATATGCTCCCGCACACTGTCTCCCTCTAATGCAGCCGCCAATTTGCTGAGCAGCCCTAATTAGTAATGGTATAATGAGAGTATTCAGAGGGTAATGTGGTGGGTGGGGATGCGAGCGAGGGGACTGCTCCTGGCCAGTGGGGGAGGGACAGGGGCTGGCTACAGACATTTGGGGCTGGGGGCAAGGGATTCATAGCAAGGGGTCATCTGGATCCAGGGCGAAGGTGCCTTCCCTCTGCCACCTCAGTTCCTTAGCAGAGGCTCGAGGTTGTGGAGTGGGGTGGGCAGCCAGGGGCAGATAGGTGCAGGGGTGCAGAGAGAGGAGAGAGAACCTAGGTCAAAGAGGAAGGAAAGAGTGGTCCTTTGTTTTCCACCCAGAGGTGGACACTGGAGGAACACAGTGGTGGTGCTTTGAGTGTGGTGTGTGTGTGGGGGGGGTGGTGTGGGGGGAGGTACAAATATTAAATCCTTTGAGTCCTTATTATATGCCAGGCACTCTGCTGGCCCCTCGGAATCACCCTGCCAGGAAGGGAGACTAATGCCATTTTTCAAATAGGGAAACTAAGGCTCAGAGAGGTTCAGAGGTCACTCCACTGGCAAAGGAATAGAGGATTGGCAGCCAGGACCACCAACTGCAGAGCTTGAGAAGCTCAGCTGAACCATCCCGTGAGGATGCTGTTGGACCATCCCCCTGAGGATGCTGTGGCCATGGTGAGGGGGAGCAGAGAGCATGATGGAGGGGTTAGCAATGGTCTCGGCATACGAAGTGAGGAGAGACTGACTACTCACACTCCTTGCCCTTCGGTACCCCTGAGTGCTTTCTCTGTACCCCCTCCTTTCTCAGTCTGCAGTTTCCTAGCCTCCGTCCCTGGAGTGAGATGATTCGCAGGACGCCTAGTTTAGAAGCCACTATAGATAACCACCAGGACGGACTCCATATCTCCTGCCATCCCCATGCCCATTGCATCTTCGCGGTGGGCAACTTGAGCCTCTGAGCTAATGGCAAAGTCTGCCCCTAGCCAGAGCTGAACCTCAGGGAGGGGCTGGGAGCCCCAGAGAACACAGAGTATCTGTACCCAGATTTGGGGTCTCCCCACCGGTCCTGAGCCTCCTGATGCCAAGGGTATCTGCAGGGGTAGGGGGTGGGCCCGGGCCCTGCATCTCTGAGGCCTTCTCACCAGCATCCGCAGGCCCCTCCTTCCCCAGTGATCACAGCTCTCCTGCAAGCCCACACTACGAGATGAAATATTCATCACGTACATATTGGCTCCTTCAGCGGCTTTTAGGGAAAGCAAATGAGACTGACTCCAGGAAGGAAATGAGTGTGAGGCATGGCGGGGTGGGGGTGGGGGGTGAAGTCCAAGAGGGGGCGGGTCACCTCCCAGCTTCAGCCTCTCTTGGATCCAGCTTCTGGGAGCAGGCTGCACCTTCTATTCCTGGGGTCCCCAACCTACCACATCCCTGCCCCCACTCACCCTCCGTCTCCACCTGCCCCAGAGTCGCAAAGCACAGACCCCTCTCACAGCAGCCACTCCTGGCCAGGTGCTGGGCCACAGGGATGAGCAGGGCAGAATGGCTCCGCCCCTGTGTGAGACTGGCGAGGAGCAGGCACAGGCGTGTAAGACACCACAGGCGGAGCGTGAGGGAAACGAAACACGTATCATGGTGTGGGTGGGCAAGGGGGGTGTCTCTGTGAGCAGGTGTCATGGATGACAAGGATGAACTTCTCAGGCAGAGGGAACAGCAAGTCCAAAGGTGCAGCGGTGGGATTACACTCAGAGTGTTGAAGGAGCAGTGGGCTCTCCCTCAGGGGGCGAGTCAGCCTGGAGAGGCCCTGGGCCGGGTCATGCAGGGCCTCGAAGGCCACTAAGGACTTGGGTTGATTCTAAGAACACAGGGACACATTTGGGCAGAGCAGGGAGGCGCTGGATTTGGAGCCCAGGGCCTGGGTGTGAGGCCTGGCAGGTCACTTAACCCTCGAGTGTCACCTTCCTCATCTGTGAAACGGGGTCAGGCAAGCCCAGCTCGCAGGAAACATCCTGATTCGAAAGTAAATAACAGCATTTATGTGCAAGTGTGCTGCTCTTCAGGGTCGGTACCGCAGCATCCCCTCTGCCTGCCCCTCCATGAGCCCCAAAGGTCTGCCTGCACCAGACGGAGTCACAGACCTTCGGACCCTGACTTGAGGGCCACTCAGTGAGCATTTACAGAACAACGAGTGTAAGCCTGGCCCTGCGCTTGGTGCCAGGATGCAGTTGTGAACACGACAGACGTGGTCTGGACCGGAGAGACCCGGACCCCCGTTTCAGAGACAGAGCACGGCAAGGTCAAGGCCACGTGGTGCTGGGCTGTGAGAATGAGAGCCCAGGTTCCCTGACCACGGGCCCATGGCTCTCCCCTGAAGTCAGACAATGGGGGCCCCTCGCTCCAAGGGGAACAGGAAGCTTTCTAGAGTGGTTGTGACGGTCCTTGGGGGACAGATTGGGTTTGGCTGAGAGGAACGGAGGGATGGATATCCAGCGAAAGGGGCAACAAGGGCTTGGGGACTGAAAAGCATGGGCCCGGATGTGCAATCCTGTGTGTGTGGCGGGGGGTGTCCCAGAGCAGTGAAGAAGGGTGGGGCATGATGACCCGGAAGGGCATGCTGATGCCATTTCCCTGGCAGAGGGAGTAGGGGCGGGCAGTTCCTGGAGGTGGGGAGTGGCCTCAGAAAGCTTGGTGCTGAGGGGGAGGTGGAGGCAGGGAGACCCACGAGCAAACTCTCGCCACGGTCCAGGTAAGCATTAACAGAGGACTCCACGGGAGCAGGGGCGGTGACAAAGAAGAAAAAGGAACAATTTGAGAGGCATCAGGAGGGGGATGCCACTGGAGTCAGTCCCTGATGGAGTGCGGGGAGCAGGGGGAAGGGGAGGAGACAAAGAGCTCTCCGAAGATGGGAGATTTAGCTGTTCCTTATCGATTCCACGAACATTTCCTGAGCACCTGCAGAGGGTCAGGCCCTGTGCCATTCAGGCAGGAAATTGAGCAAAATGGTGCAACACTTGAAGGCTTGTGATTTGTGCTCTTGTTGGGATGGGGGACGGGGACTTGAGGGCGAGGGGTCCTCAGGCTCCGGTGCCCTCTCAGAGCCTTGACTCTGCCCTCGGTAAAATGGAGGCACTTCTCAGGACAGGCATTCTCCCCCCGCTCCCCGGTCCGGGAGACACCAGCGGTGCTCCAGGATGCTGCTTCCAGAAAGATTCCGACCCCTGGAGCATGTGGCAATGAGCAGAGCGGAGAGAGAGGATGCTGGGAGGGAGAGCCATGCAGGGGAGCAAGGAGCCTGGTCCAGGGCTCACGCTCCTCTCGGGAATGTGGAGATGGGGTCTCTGAACCTCTTCCTCCCACCTGGGGGCGCAGCCCCAGGAAAGAAACATGCCAGGAGCAGCGACTGTGGTACCTATTCCTTCAAAAATGGCAGCAGATGCTGTTTGCTGAGGCCTCTGCTTTATCTTTACACTCGTTAGCCCAGCCAATCTTCAGCCTCTGGGAACAAGGACGAGTGGCGTGCCCATGTTCCAGGTGAGGACACTGAGACCGAGATTGCTAAGACCGTTCTCAGAGCCCAACTGGGAATTCAGGCTGCCAGGCTCCCACCTCCAGCACTCACCCTCCTCTCTGACCCCCTCTCCCGATCACCGGCCTGGGACCCGGAGCCCACCGGCCATCCAGCCCCTCTGCACAGGGCCCGCCCCCACCCACTGAGCAGTAGGCTCACCCATGGCCCTGCAGGGGCAGTGCATCCAGGTGCCTCCCTGAGAGCAGACACACTGAGGAGGATGGGATAACCTGGATTTGCAGAGACAAAGTGGGGGTTGAGGGGGCGGGGGAGAAGAGAAGGGCCTTCCAAAGTGCCTTTGCACCAGCAGAGCAAAAGTGAGGCTCCCCTCCCAGGTCACCGGAGCTGGGGCCAGAGCCTGGGGCACCCTTTGTCTTTGTCCTGTCACCAGTTTTCCAGGAAGTTTGGAGTCTCCCCCTACCCTCCCCCACCCACCAGGGTGAAGGTTTGTGGGGAATGTTCTCCCGCAGAACTCGGCACGAAATAAATTCCATTCTTACTCTGCAAATGACACTGCACATAAATATTCAGTAAATTAGCAGCACGCTTTTATAGATTTATCAGTCATTGCAGGCACAAAATGACAGGCAATGTTGTAGCTGAAATATTAATGCTGACAAATTAATGATTTCTGAGTAAATGATGTCATTTTTGCACCGTTTCATTAAAATTTACTCACTTCTGCTTCATTTCTGGACCTAAAAAAAAATTAAAATAATTTCTCTCTCTCTCTCTCTTCTTTCTTTTTAGTGTGGGATCGGTTCCCAAACCTGAGAGGGACATAAATTTTCCCCAGCAGCACCCCGGAAACAGAGGTGAGGAGCTGGGCCGGGCTAGACACCTTTCTTCCGGGATCTAGGGAGGGGCTGGGAAATTCCCTGGTCCCCCAGCCAGTTTCTGGGCCTCTGCCCTTAGTCCAGGGGGAACGAACGCAGCAAAGTGTTTTCCCTGCATCAAGCCTGCAGTGAGCGTGGTGTCTTGGAGGGGGTATCTCGGAGGGGGGCACGCAGGGGCAGGAGGAGTGGGAGAAAGCCATTCCCCTCCCCTCGCTGGAAACTCTGAGCACCTTCCTGACTCGAATCTTACATGGCCTCCTCTTTTGTAATAAATTCGGGGAATAACTCCTTCTCCCAACTTGCCCAGTAGGAAAAGAGGGAACATACTGATGTGCACACATGCCAAGCCCAACCCCTCACACAAGGCTCTGGAGTGAACGGATTCGAGTCCAAATCCTGGCCAGACCACCCACACGCAGTGTGACCCTGGCGAGTGTCCCGGCCTCTCTGAGCCTCGGTTTCCCTTTCTCAATCTCATTTCTGAGATTTCTTGGGGAGATTACAGAGGATGGCATTTACAAAGCATTGCACAGGGACAGGTTCCCCATCTGGACATCCTGACAAAGTGCTTTCTTAGGGACTGGGCTGTGGGAAAGTGAGAGGGGTGGGGGGGGGAGGACAGCCAGGCCCCGGGTGACCCGGCCTGGCCCTGAGGCGGGGAACCCTGCACAGCCAGCCACGGCCTGGTAAACGTGGCCAAGTGCAAAGGAGCTCCCGAGCCCTGGGCAGCGCACCCGGCATGGAGCTGTGGGGACCAGAGAGACCAGCCACACAAAGAAGAGGCAGGGCGGCTAGCACTGGCACGGGAGCCTGGGCTGAGAGCCTATCGGGCAATCTCGGGGCTCATTCGCATCCAGGCGGCCTCCTATCTCCTGCACAGCCCCCGGCCCCCGCTGATAAAATTGAAGTGGAAATGAAGTTGAATGCTCAGAAGGATCCATGAGATGACGGGGTGGGGGTGGTGCTTGCCAGGCAGCTGCTCCCTTAGCAGCTGCCCTTGGCACTGCCCTTGGCCAGGCCAGAGGGTGAGGCTGCGGGAAGGGAGGGCATACCCCACCCCCGACATACACACACTCACAAAGGCCCTTCCCCAGAGACTACAGACCACCATCCTGGTTGTCATTTATCCACCTCAGTAGAGGTGCAGAAATTGGCTGCATGTTTGTTGAGTACTTATCCGTGCCAAGCTCGAAGCCAAGTGCTTAAAGTGAGTTATTCTCCTATTTAAAGCCTCCCCCACCCCGGCTCTGCCCCCTGAGGTGCATCTTGTGGTTGCCCCCATTTTCACGGTTGCAAATACAGAGGCACCCAGAGTGGCAGCTGACCCAGGGACAGCTAACAGAGTGTCCCGATTCACACCTAGGCATCTAGAAACCGCAAACTGCAGCTGGAGCCCACAGCACTATAGTGGCCCTCCACCCGGACCCCCCAAGAACAGAAGCGGGGCGCTGGCAGTTGTGCGCACCTGTGGTGAGGCAGCCTTCCAGCCATGATCTCTCTGGGACTCTGCATCTTGATGGGATCACCCGACCCGAGAACTGGGGCAGAGGCCAGTCTCTCAGACTTCAGATCTGGTCAGGATGAAGTCTATGCTGCACCAGCTTCAAGGGATGGGTGGGGGTGGGGGTGTCTGGAAGGATCATTGGCGCTTGTAACACAATTTGGTTATTATTCACCTGTATTCATTTCTACTGTATTTATTTGTAAACTGGCCCCTACCTACCGCACCCCTACCACAGCCTACCTGCTCCCGGCCACACCACCAGCTTTCAATGCCTCCAAGGCCTCCAGCTCATTTCTTATCCCTTAGCTTGGAGTGCTCTTCTTCTGGGCCACTTTTTCATTTTTCAAGGCTTATGATCTTTTTTTAAATGGTCTTTTAAATAATCATTTTACTGGTATTGAAATACCAACATATCTACACTGTATTTTTTTCTTCTTCTCTCAATTGGACCAGAACGGCAGCTGGCCCTCAATTTCTCTTTTCACAACAGCTCCTCCTTGAGAGGACATTTGACAATATTCCTTTTTGCTGAGTTGGACAGCCTTGCTGAGCCATTTAAAAAAAATATTTTTTTATTGATTTCAGAGAGAAAGAGATAGACATGTTAAGGATGAGAGAATCATCGATCGGCTGCCTCCTGCACGCCCCTTACTGGGAATCGAGCCCGCAACCTGGGCATGTGCCCTTGACCGGAATCGAACCTAGGACCGTTAGTCCAGCGGTCACCAACCAGTGGTCCATGAGGTTCGAAAGGTTGGCAACCACTGACAGGCCAATGTCTATCCACTGAGTCAAACCAGCTAGGGCTGCTGTGCTATTTTTGTGGCTCTTTCTTTTTTTATTTTTTTAAAAAAATATATTTTATTGATTTTTTACAGAGAGGAAGGGAGAGGAATAGAGAGTCAGAAACATCGATGAGAGAGACATCGATCAGCTGCCTTCTGCATGCCCCCTACTGGGAATGTGCCCGAAACCAAGGTACATGCCCTGACTGGAATCAAACCCAGGACCCTTGAGTCCGCAGGCCGACGCTCTATCCACTGAGCCAAACTGGTTTTGGCTTTTGTGGCTCTTTCTAAGTGCATGGCAAAGGAGTTCTTTTCTAAGAGGGGTTTACCTGAAGGAGCCTCTACGTGGAGCTAGGACACCAGTGTCTGAGTCCTGACTCTGTCACTGCTTGTGTAACCTTGGACAAGTTGCTTCCCTCTCTCGGAACCTCAGTTTCCAACTCTGTAAAAAATGGTATAAAAATAGTACTATCTGCCTCACAGGGTAAACAGCACAGAGATAGGTAAATAGCAATGAGACTGTGTGTGAAAGCTGGAAGATTCTGTAACTTATAAAGCCTTATACAGACATCAAGTTTTGTTACTATTCAAGGTCTCCCTGTTGCCTGTGTCCACACAGGGATCCTTGAGATCCTCTATAGTTCCCATCACACCCACAAGGACGCTGCCTACCCCCTCCTCCCTACTGGATCTAAATCAACACCTTCCAGTCCTATCTTCAGCTGCCTCAGATCTGGAGCTCTTCAGGACCCCGTGCTACCTGCCTTGTCTAGGAATTACTTGTGCTTGGCCTGCCCCTCTCAATCTAAGAGTCTCTGAAGAAGGTGACCTTGACGTGCTCAACATATAGCAAGGGCTCCAAAAATGTCTATAGAATTAAATACTTGTGTTCCTTTGTTAACTTACCAAACCAACGCTTTCTGGGATACCTTTTTGAAAGTTTTACAAAGTACAGAAACAATGAAACCACATTAAATACAGTTTTGAGAAGAGAAAAAAAATTTCCTAGAATCCCACCACTCTACATCAATTTTCATTTTTGCTTACTCTTCTCCAGTCTTTGTTTTTATGCACGAGTAGTTTCATTTCACGTTTCTCAAATGTTTGTATACTTTCTACATTTTCATAATGACGTTTTTAATGGCACAGAGTAGATGTACCAAAATTTATTATTATTTTTTTTGCAATCACATGTTACTGTTACCAAAATTGAGCATGCATTAAATCACAGAGGAAGTCTCATACCAGAGAATCAACATACCAGAGAATCAACATTATACAGGACATATTTTCAGACCACAATGTAAGGAAAATAGAAATCAATTGCAGAAAGAGATCTAACAAGACCTGTTTTAAAACTAAAAACCAAAGCTTGAAACAATTCATGGTTAAAGAGTGAATCAATGAATACTAATTAAATAATTAGAATTAAATGACAGTAAAAGGGTTAACAATTCTGAACCACTGTATATGTATACAGAATTAAACACTGAAGTAAATGGATAGAAGCCAGGCTTCTTATTGGGGTGGTGGAAGGTTATAGGTAAGCCAGGGGTCAAGGCTAGAATGAGACACAGTGGATACATCAGAATGAACTTATGTGTAGTTCAATATAAATACAGGTGGCTACATACAGAGTTTTATGTAGATATGTGTGCTACCTGGATTAATATACACACATATATGTTCTTGCTTTGCCAGCAGAGAGGGCCTAGAAAGAATGACCCCTAGTTACATCTGGCACCCAGATCTTGGTTTCGAATACCATCCTATCTAATAAAAGAGTAATATGCAAATTGACAATCATTCCAACACACAAGATGGCTTACCCCATGTGGTCAAAGATGGCCACCCCCATGTGGACACAAGATGGCCACCACAAGACAGCCTACAGGGGAGGGCAGTTGTGGGTGATCAGGCCTGCAAGGGAGGGCAGTTGGGGGACCACACCTGCAAGGGAGGGCAATTGTGGGGGGACCAGGCCTGCAGGGAGGGCAGTTGGAGGTGATCAGGCCTGCAAGGGAATGCAGTTGGGGGGACCAGGTCTGCAAGGAAGGGCAGGTACGGGGAGACCCAGGCCTACATGGAAGGGCAGTTGGGGTGACCAGGCCTTCAGGGGAGGGCAGTTAGGAGGGACCAGGCCTACAAGGGAAGGCAGTTGGGGGGACCCAGGCCTGTAAGCAAGAGCAGTTGGAAGTGACCAGGCCTGTAAGGGAGGGCAGTTTTTTGGAGGGGAACCAGGCCTGCAGGGGAGGACAATTAGGGGAGACCAGGCTGGCAAGGGAGGGCAGTTAGGGGTGACCAGGCCTGCAGGGGAGTACAGTTGGGGGGACCAGGTCTTCAGGGGAGGGCAGTTGGGCGGGAACAGGCCTATAGGGGCGGGTAGTTGGGGGGGAGGGACCAGGCCTGCAGGGGAGGGCAGTTGGGGGGAGCAGGCCTATAGGGGCGGGTAGTTGGGGGGGGGGACCAGGCCTGCAGGGGAGGACAATTAGGGGTGAACAGGCAGGGAAGGGCAGTTAGGGGTAATCAGGCAGGCAGGGGAGCAGTTAGGTGTCAATCAGGCTGGCAGGGGAATGATTAGGAGGTGATCAGGTTGGCAGGCAGAGGTGGTTAGGGGCAATCAGGTAGACAGACAGGCGAGCAGTTGGGAGCCAGCAGTCCTGGATTGTGAGAGGGATGTCTGACTATTCATTTAGGCCCAATGCTATCCCTTGAGGGGTCCCAGATTAGAGAGGATGCAGGCTGGGCTGAGGGATATCTCCTCCCTTCCCTCCCCCCAATGCACAAATTTTGTGCATCAGCCTCTAGTTCTTCAATAAAAGGAACCCAGGTTCCTTGAAGAAATGACTGATTCTAAGGCTGGGGCAGGCAAAATAAGAAAAGGCTCAAATATGAAATGATTCATATTTGATTGGGAGATGTCTGACATCTCGCAGTGGCCCACACTAATTTGAGAACAAAATAGATAATGTATACTGGATTACAATCCAAAGTAAACAAATGTCCAGGAGCCCATACTGATCAGAATAAATGGTTGGGAAAACAAAAGGAAGGCTAGACAAATCTCCTGTGCAGAAGAATTCCAAATAGTTTATGAAGAGTCTCTCCCCTGAGGAACTGTAGATAACTCTCCTGTGCATAATGGTTCTTTCCAAAAAGTACAGTATGGAAAGAGAGACAAGAGGAGTCTGACAAGCACAACCTCAGCCAGGTAATCAAGGTCAGCACCAACAGTGATGAGTTACGTTGATACTATGTACCCATGGAATGATGTGATGAGAATGGTACTTTACCTCTGTGGTCTCCCCCTCAAGAACCCCAGTCTATTTGTGAGCAAAACATCAGACAAATCTCAATTGAGGAACATTCTACAGAATACCTGACAAATACTTCTTAAAACTGTCAAGGTCCTGAAAAACAAGAGAGCAAAACTGTCACAGCCTAATAGGGCCGTGGATGATGAATGTAATGGGGTATCTTGGATGGGATCTGGAGTAGGACATTCAGAAAAAACTAAGGACATCTGAATAAAGTTTATTTGTAAGGAACAGTTAAAGCAGTACTTCGAGGGAAATTTATAAACTAAATGCATGTGTCATAGTCATTGGTGTGATTCATCAGGTATGTCCAGTGTTTCGGCACTGGTAGGATGGCACTTTCTGGTCCCTTCTAGTTACATGGGGCCAATGAGCTGAAGTGATCGGTATAGCTTCTAAGAACTTTTAGTTACTGGAGCAAGACTAACCAGGGATCTCTTTCTGCCATGGCAACCACCACCATTTCCGTTATCCGCTGCTCCATTAGCTGGTGGCCTGGAGTGAACATGGCATAGGGCAGAGCTCCTAGCCAACCTGTGATGGACCAGGAAGGAGTACAAGAGAGAAATGAGCCTTTCCCTTTTAAACGACTGAGATTTTGCTGGTTATTAACGTAGCATAATTTAATTCACTGCGACTGACTGAGATAGCATGTATCTAAAAATATGTATCAGGTAGGTTACTTTCAGTTATTAAGCAACAGAAAACCCAGCTCAAATTAGCTTAAACTACAAGGGGATTTACTATCTCTATAATAAGAGGTGCTGTGGCAGAATTGGTTAGTTCCAAGGCTCCGTGATATCATCTTTCTGCTCTGCCATCTTCACTGGGAAGTTTATTGTTTAAGCCACAGAGTTTTGGGGGTAATCTATAATGCAGCAATAGATATCTAATTAACAGTGTGTAAAAATAAGACACTGGAGTCATGTAGCCATTTGCCAATATTAAGTGGTAGCCATTTGCTAACAAGTGAGGCTAGTCATTACAATAGCGTGACACTAGCCAAGGTTCGTGAGGAGCTGCTAGCTGCCCACCAAAATCCAATGTTCCCTTTTCGCATGATAATAGAA
Source organism: Lasiurus cinereus (assembly GCA_011751065.1). Classification (NCBI taxonomy): domain Eukaryota; kingdom Metazoa; phylum Chordata; class Mammalia; order Chiroptera; family Vespertilionidae; genus Lasiurus; species Lasiurus cinereus. Next base: position 15,761,163 of record JAAGEH010000016.1, on the reverse strand, counting down.
GGTTAGTTAGGCACACAGCTATCTGGTCGGGCACTTTTCTCCCAGTCCTTTGTGCAGGTAGCCGAGGCTCTGAGTCACCAATGGAAGATGAACTGAAGTACTATATCCCTCTGTGGGCTGTAATTCTTAAAACGTAGGTGTGCTTTCTCCATGCTCTTTCTTTTTCCTTCCTCAGACTGGAACCCAAATGTGGCCATGACCCAGATTTCCACAGGGAATGATTAATCCACAAGCTTGGAGGAACATGGATTTGCTGAATGGCTCCACAGAGCAGAGCTCACCTTGGACTATTACGTACAAAAAATATAAACTTTGTTCTTTAAGTCACATGATTGTTGGCATGCTGTTACAGCACCTTGGGTGTTTTTTTTTTTTATCCTAATTAACACAGGTGTGGATAAATAAACCAATAAAATAGAACAGAGAGCTGAGGAACAAATTCACATATGGGAACACTGGACACGTTCAAGATCACCACCAATCACCAGGGGAAAGAAAGGCTATTGAATAATACAGCTGTGACATGTCACTCACAAAAATAAATTGTGGATACTTTAGTGGTCTAAACATGAAAAACAATTAGGGGGAAATTTTTTTTTTCATAGCCTAGGATAGAGAACGATCTCTCAAACAAGAAAGATACAATAAGAATAATCTATAACATAAAAAGTAGATTTATTTAACTTTATTGAAAGTGCATCTTGTCGACAGCAAAATATGCCATATGCAAGATTTAAAGGCAGGCAATTTACTGGGAGATATTTGCAATATATAATGTATCTATCAGAATGATAAAAAATTCCTATAATCTGTAAGAAAAAGACAACTCAACAGAAAAGTGAGAAACAATAGGAACAGACAATTTTCAGAAGAGAATATTCAAATGGTCTTTAAAGCCATGAAAAGAAAAATGAGAAACTGTTTACACCCATCAGATGGGGAAACATTAAGATTTTGAACAATAGAAAACATTGGTGGAACCTGAGGAAAACGATACTGTTATACATAGATATTGGAAATGTAAATATGGCCACTTGGAGAGCAAATAAATAGCATCTAATAACATTTTAGAATGTATACACTCTATGACCTAACCAGAACATTCAATTTCTATGTATGTTCCCTGAAGAAATGCTGTCATGTGTGCGCATAGATATAGGTACTATTGTTTACAAGTTGCCACATATTGGAAATAATCTAAACTATTATCTATAGGGAAATTAATGACATATGATGTGTTTGTATAATCGGATATTACATAATAATTTAAAAAGGATGAATTAGATTTATACATATAGACTTAAATAATGTAATGTTGGGTGAATAGAAACAAGATTCACAATGATATGAAAAGTATAGCATTTTTATATAGTCAAATGTAAAAATAGCCGAAACCGGTTTAGCTCAGTGGATAGAGTGTTGGCCTGTGGACTGAAAGGTCCCAGGTTCGATTCCCGTCTGGGGCATGTATCCTGGTTGCGGGCACATCCCCAGCAGGGGGCATGCAGGAGGCGGCTGATCGATGACTCTCTCTTTCATTGATGTTTCTAACTATCCCTCTCTCTTCCTCTCTGTAAAAAAATCAATAAAAATATATTTTAAAAAATGTAAAAATAGTACACATTATTTATAGATAAATATGAATGGACATAAAAGTGCTTTTTTTTAATGGAAGAATTCACTCCAAACTCAGAATAATGGTTTCCTTTTGAAGAAAGGGTATAGATAGACCTGGGAATGGCAGTTCAAGGAGACTTTATACCCATAATGTCATTTACTTAAAACAAAAGCAGCAAAAATGACAAACTATTAACTTTACTAACTGTCTCAGTCAAGGTCCAATCAGGAGTGAAGAAATACACAGGGCAATTTTAATATACAAAAATCTATTAACTAGCAAAGGATGGTTTATTCACTAAAAGGGGTAAAAGAGGCTGCTAAAGGACACAGAGTAGCAAACATGGGGAGCAGCTATTATATCTAGGGCTGAGAAGAGTATCCAAGGAAGGAACAGCATTGGAAGAGGGCCCCTCCATCCAAGACTGAGAGTCAGTCTGGAGAGAGGATGTGGCTATGGACCCTAAGGAGGTGCTTCAGCCACAGCTGGTCCACAGCTGGCAGTCAGGAAACTGCCCGTAGGGCTGCCAGTGTAACCCACTGGAGGGTGAGCACCACTGGGTCTCCCATATGTTGTTGGCAGCTGGTCCAGGGAAGCAAGAATTGCACAGGAACAAGGAAGAGAGGACCCCTTCCTCTGCTATGCCTTGTAGTACTCTAGCGCCCCCTACTCAAAACCTAACATTGCGTCCGCTGATAAAGAAATGTTTACAGGGTCCAGCTCCAGTATTACAAAGCAGGGCAACATGGGTGGATTGGGAGCTGAGCGGCAATACACTGGTAACTGGCACACTAATGAGGGCTAGGGGGAATATAGATGTTGGTTATATCATTCTTCATATTCTCTGTAGCTTAAGGATCTTATAATAAAAATATTAAATCATTACAAGTTAAGTACTTTTTAAAACAAAATTTAAAGTTAACTAGTAAGGGAACAAAAAATTCTTCCAAAGCACTAGAGGAGTATGGTAAAAGGGGCAGTCGAGATAAGAAGATTAGAATCTCTGGAAGGATAAAAATTAACCAGGAGCTAAAACCAAGAGGCATTTGTTTTTGGGGAAGAAAAAAAAAAGTTTCCCCTTATATCTATCAAGAAGACCACATTAGTTAAATACAGGGGGGAAATGAAATGGGTAAAACTTCCTTATTAAAAGACAAAGACTTGAAGATTTAGTCAAAATTAAAATCAAATTATTTGCTGTTTATAAGAGATACTCCTCAAAGAGACAGAAAAAGTTAAGAGTATAAAAATGTTTCTCTATGATCATTCTGTCCTTCCTTTCTTCCTTCTATTCTCCATCTACCAAAACCTTTCTAATAGACATATGTCTTTACTTGTGCATGCCTAAAATATCTCTTGAAGATTAAGAAGCTGATAAAATTGGTTACCTGCTGGGAATAGTGGGGAGGGAGACTTTCACTGTTTACCTTTCTGGAACTTTTGAATTGTGAACAGTATGTACAAATATTACTCATTTTAGAAAAATAACAAACTAACTAAAATATAAAACCAAAACTGATGGCATTTAAGAAATAGCTGCTCCCTTCCCTCAAAAAAATAAAAATAGAATTACTACATGATCCAGCAGTTCCACTTTTAAATATAGACTCAAACAAATTGAAAGCAGCATCTCGAAGAAATATTTGCACACCCAAACTCATAGCAACACTATTCCAACAACTAAGACATGTAAACAACCCAAATGTCCATCAACAGGTGAGTGGATAAACAAAATGTGTATGTCTGTATAATGGAATATTATTCAGCCTTAAAAAGGGAATAAAAGTCTGACACATGCTCCAACATGAATGAACCTTGAGGACATTGTGCTAAGTGAAAAAAAAGCCACTCTCAGAAAGACAAACACTATGTAACTCCACTTATATGAAGTACTTGTACTACAAATCTGAGCTATGGAAAATAGACTGTGAGAATGGGGGATTGTGCCGTTATTGTTTAACCAGAGGCCCAGTGCAAAAAATTCATGCATGGACAAGGTCCCTAGTGGTTGCTGGCCAGGACCTCCTTTTCCCTGCCAGCCTGGACCTGCCTTCGTTCCGCACTGCCCTCTGGTGGTCAGCCCACATCATAGCGAGCGATCGAACTCCAGGTCAGTCAAACTCCCGAGAGGACACTTTACATATTAGGCTTTTATATACAGTGGTACCTCAAGATACAAGTGCCCTAACATACGAGATTTTTGAGATATGAGCTGTCGAGTGAGCGATTTTTGCTTTGAAATATGAGCAACATTTGAGATAGGAGTAATCGCGGGGATTGGCCAGCTGCACACAACCCACCAGTTTACCGCAACTCGAGCATCTCATAGTTTCCCACACCTCAAGGTTACGGAACGAAATAAACTCGTATCTCAAAGTACCACTGTATATAGATAGGTACAGAGTTTTGCAAGAGGAAAAGTGTTCTGGAAAAGAAGATTGGTGGTTGGTAGTTGCATAACATAAATGTACTTAATACCACTGAACTGCACACTTAAGAACTATTAACACAGTCAGTTTTCCATTATATATATTTAACACAATAAAAAAAAGATTGGAAAAAGACTAAACCATCCCTTTCCAAGAGGCCCTCCCAATCTGCCCACTCCCACAGGTCTCCCCTTCTCTGACCCTATGTCGAGTCTATAAAAGACCAGCTCTTCCCTGGGTGTGCTGGTCTCCTGTGCAGAACCTCAGACCCAGTCACCTGAGGCCAGGGGCTGTGTTTTCTTCCTTTCCTTTTTTTTAACTCCATACTCTTGGTGGCTAAGTGCTTCAATGAATACTTGATGGAAATGACACATTCCTAAGTTAATTCTACCTTGGGAGAGCATACTTCCGGGGGCTTTGGAAACAGGAACAACTCGGTGATGTGGAGGAGCGAGCCCAGGCTTCAGAGTCAGCCCACTAGGATGGAGAAGCCAGCCCAGCCACTATCCTCTCAGGGCCAATGACTGCTCAGGCCCAGTCTCAGTTTTCCCCTCCAAAAAAATGGCACAGCAATTGGTAATGAACTATAATGTGGGTCATTCTTACTGCCTTCTACACCGAGAGAGCTCACAATTCAAGGGCTTGTTCCTTTCCTGCCTGTGCTTTTCTCTCTTTCTATGTCAAGCAGCCGAGAACAGAACTCTGTCAAGGGAACAGAATGCTTAGTTATTTGCTCCCTTTTTACACCTTTCTTCCTTTTGAGATAACTATAGACTCACATGCGGTTGGAAGAAATAGTACAGAAAGATCTTATATACTCTTATCCAACTTCTCTCAATGCCAGGTGATCTTGCATAATGATCATGACCAGGACACTGACACGGGTGTAACCCACTGACCTTACTCAGATTTCACCCGCTTTGCATGCACGTGTGTGTGTGTGTACTTAGTTCTATATTCACCGATTTTGCATACACATGTATATGTGTATTTAGATCCCTCGTGTTATCTTTTTATATTACTGTGCAATAAGGGCTCCTACTTCAGAAGGATCTTTACCCCAGGGATTACTGAGGGTTTTTTTCAAACATGGCAATCCACCCAACTCTATTATCCCTGTTGCCTTTCTTTTTCTCTCATGTCTTAAAGTTCCCTTATTTTTATTTATTTTTTGTGGTTCTTTTGTGTCTGGCTTTTTATGAACTTTTTCACTGAATTTATTGGAGTGACATTAGCTAATAAAATTATATAGGCTGGGCGGGTATGTAATTGTGACACATCATCTGTATGTTGCATTGTGTGTTTAACACCCCAAGTTTAAAGGTCCCTTAGAGAGTTGGATTGAGTAACAGGTGCATCAGAGAATTCCCTAACCACCTGGATTAGAGTGTGTCCCTATGTCCCCTGGAGCCCTTGGACCCAAGCAGGCCCCAAGTGGAGATCTCTCAGTGACAGCCCACGCATGTCCTCTGACATGCACGAAACCTGCCCAGTTCTGCTTCTCTGTGCCTCTGTGGCACCAAAGAGAACCCATCACTCTTACTACCTGATTCGGAGGCTCCTAAAAGCTAGATTCACCACCTGTGGTCAAGTCCTGGGCCAGTGAAGGTTCAGGTTGGCCAGCTCCACGCTCCTGGGTCACCTTCCTCTCCCTGAGTGGGGGTCCTCGTTGGAACAGACAGTTTCAGTTCTGGGTCTTTTCATCCTCATAAGACAATATAGACCTGGAGTGTTTGGGGCCATGCCAGGGGAGCAACTGGTCAGACCAGGATATTCCTATCAAGTGGTTTACTTCACTGAGGAATAAACCCCATCAAAGGTGCCTCTTTCTTGGTTACATGGAGATACACTTCTCAGCTATGTGCTGGGGTCCCTTGTGGCTTCAGTGATACAGGTGATCCAATCTCTCCATGCCCCGTCCCCCCCACCCCGCTCCCCATCTATAAAATAGGACCAACTGCCCTCAAAGGGCTATTTTTTAAATTGTGTTTTTACTGATGCTGGAGAGACAGGAAGGCAGAGGAGAGACACAGAAACATCCATTGGCTGCCTCCTACACACCATGTGCTTACTGGGGATCAAGCCTGCAACCTGGGCATGTGCTCTGACCAGGAATTGAACCGGTGACCTCTTGATGCATGGGACAGTGCTCAACCCACTGAGCCACACCAGGCCGGCTCACAGGGCTCTCTTGGTACTAAAGTGAGGTCACCCTGCAGTAGGCCCAGAGCCTTGGAGCTAAGTGCTCAGCGAGAGGAGCTGTTAGCTGCTATCCCATTTGTCATGCTTCTCCTGCATTCCCGAAGCACCTCCTATGTGTGCCACTCCCTGGGGCTGGATTTGCCACCCTCGTGTTTTCATATCTTTCTGCAGGAGATTAATTGCCCTAAGAGTTGGGTTTCCTCCTCCCAAGGGTCAGAGAAGTAACCAAAACAGGTGGTGTGTAATCAGGGACTTAAAATGATTCCACTGTCCCCTGGCTGCAACCCCTGTTTCCCAGGCCATCTAAGCCACTTCCAATTTTACAGGATTAACTTGCTTGCTCCGAATCTCCAAAACACAGAAGGTCTCTCCCTCTAGTTCTCTTTCAGGGCCCAGGACAGAACACTCAGGACTTCCCCCTGGAAGAGTGAAGGATGGATAGTGGGGGGCAGGGCACAGATCTTGCTTCTTTTCTTCCTCTGCCCCTCACCATCCCCAGCTCTGCTGCCATCACATGAAACCCAGCACCCCGGGGTGTCCCTGGGGTGGGGGTGGGCCCGACTGGCCTCTCTCTCTTTACAGGGAGGCAGGATTTGGCTAATAAGAACCAGCTGTGTTGTTAGTGGGTTTTGCTCGGCCCCTCCCCTGCCCTTGCTCTGATAGCTGTGAGAAACTGATGACAACCTGTTTGACCTCTGACCTCCGAACTTGACCTGCTGCTAATACCTCCAGCTGCTGATTGCCGGTGGAGCCCTTTGTCTCGGGCTGTTTGGGAGCCAAGACAGACAAATGATTTCTATTTGTCCTCTGGTGCCTCGGATGGAGCTGATCGATAGGAACCGCGAATGATGTCAAGGATTTGTCACCAGGGCTTATGAATGACAAAAACGCTCCTCGACCCCTCCTCTTCCTCTTCCCCAAAGAAACATCTTTGGCGGGAGGGGTGGGGGAGACTGAAAGCCAGAGAAGGCATATTGATTTTTTTCTTTCTTAAATAGCAGCTCCAGCCACAAAAGAAAGGCAACACTTTTCTAAAATGCAGCAAAAAGCTTCCCAGAGAGCGAGACTGGTGATTAGATCAGCTATTGCATTTAAGTATCACCGGCTGCCACACACAACTGCCCCATTTTGTCTGCTGAAGGCTGCACTGACTTCTCCCCCACTTCTGAGTATTGCCTCCTCGAAGGAGGCCCCTAAGAAGGTCCTTTGCCCCCTCAGTTCTTCATCTGCCTCCACTCTTTCCCTCTTTCTCATTTTTCCCAGGCTGGGCATGGATTAGGCACCCTGATCTATGAATCTGGGCTAATACCAGCCTCTCTTCGTTTGGAGATTATCAGCAGCCTTTGAAATTGGCTCCTTACTGGGAAAAGAGAAGGCAGAGGGTGGGGAAGTGGTAGCAATGATGGGGGGCACACAAGTCAGGAAAGGCCTCCTCGAATCCTCCATGCAAGGGTGGGACCGGTTTCCGGGGAGTCTGAGAGATAGAAAGCCCCACAGCAGGTAGGAAAGCGGGGAGCCTCCTACCCCTCACATCACTTATCGCTGGCAATGGGACCACAGGGCATGGCCTCTCATCTTTGGGAAGCTTCCCCCTCATACAGACAAGCAAAGCATTACAAGATGGATTCTGAGTCAGGAAGCAGGAAACCTGCCCAGGCTGGGAGTGGTGATGGGGCTGAGGGTTGGGGGCTGCCTAGAGGAGGGGATATCCTTAGGCTTGGACAGATGAGTAGCAGTAGAAAGTGGGCCACTGCATTCCAGCTGTGAAGACCAAGGACCTCATAGATGCTGGAAGTGGAATCTTCAGGTAATGTCCTACTGGAGGCCAAACATGTGTGGGAGCCTGAGTGAGCTGCTATTGTATTAGTGATTAGGAAACCCATTTTCTCATCTGTGAAGTGGACACAGCAATGGAACTAGCCTCACGGGGTTGCTGAGAGTATTACTTGGTATAATCCATGTCAAGGGTTTATACTGTCTTATAGTACATGATGGTTTTTCTCGTCTTTGTTATTATTTTTATCTGTTATTACCTAAAGACACTTCAAATCTGGGTATTCTTCAGTCAGGAAGATTGAATGAGAGTAGATATAGACACCCCTGTATCTCACACACCCTAGCTAGAGCCAGGATCTAGGTACAGTCAGGAAACTGAATGAATAGGACTCTGGCAGGGCAAGGTCAGAGTATGGCTCTGGAGAACACCAGAATGACTTCTCTCCCCAAGTAAAGGTCCTGGGCATAGGCAGCAGGGAATTCTTACTCTCAGGTGGGGCTTGGACAGAGTAGCCATAAGGATGCTAGGTGATTTAGGCCCTTTTTACTGACTATTCCACTAGTTGTTTACCTGGTCTCAGACCTCTTCCATCCATTATCTACAGTATCATCAGAGCTACCTTCACATCCCCAAATTTGATCATGACACTTCTTTTTTAAAGCCCCCATTGTCTTCTGAATAAAGCCAAACTCCTTATCCTGGCATTCAAGGCCTTCTCCAGCTTAGGCTCTAACCTTTCATCTAGGTCTCTTCCCTAGACCCCATATCATGCTCCCTATTTTTTTTAAAAAAAGGTTTTTATTGATTTTAGAGAGAGAAGAAGGGAGAAGGAGAGAGAAACACCGATTGGCTGCCTCCAGCATGCCCACTGGTAGGGATCAAGCCTGCAACCCAGGCATGTGCCCTGATTGAGAACCTAACCAGCAACCTCTTGGTGCAAGGGATGATGCTCAACCACTGCACCTCACAGGACAGGGCCATGTTCCCTGTTCTGCAGTCACTTGTTTCGTACCATGCTAACCACACACTACCAGGCCTCTGTTCAAGCTGGTCCTTCTGCCAGGGATGTCCCCTTCACCTCCATTTTAGTAAGAATTCCCCACTTTCTCTGTATCTTCCCACAGCACATTCTAGCACTTAACAGCCCTCGATCAGAACGATTCTGTCCACTTCTGTCTCATGTCTAGACTGGGGCCTCTGGATGCCAGGACCCATGCTGTGCCAGAATCCTCCCATCAGCTGTGTATTGACTGGAATTGCTAGGAGATGCTTGAAGCTTAAAGGGAACTTAGGAATTAGTGAGGATGGAAGAATGGGTGCTGCATTCTAACAAATAAAAGATAATGGCGGGCAAGGGATTTTAGGTAGATTGAAATGTGAGGTTATTGAAGTCTTAGTTAGTGCCATTGGTGACTCACAAATAGAGGCTTAAATTTTTCAAAACACTGAAAATATGACAAACTCATTGTAGGAAATTCAAGCAATATAGAAAGTATAAAAAATGGAGTAAAATTCTTATAAAATCCCCTTGTATTGACTAGGACCATTTCTTCTACCGGAGACAGAAAACCCACCTCAAACTGGTTTAAGCATTCGGGGATCATTGGTTCATGGGACTGAGGAGTCAGGGGTGGGGCTGGCTTCAATGCCCTTTGGACCTGTTCTCTCTTCCTCTCTCTCTCTCTCTCTCTCTCTCTCTCTCTCTCTCTCTCTCTCTCACACACACACACACACACACACACACACACACACACACACTTGCTCTCCCGCATTCCTTGGCTCTCCTCCAAGCTGGCTCTGTGCACAGGCTTCCCCTCTGTGGTTCCAAGGTGGTGATGACTATCCCAGGTCTCAGATCTCTGAACTTTGAGTCCAGCGGGGAAGGAAGACTGTGGAAAGTAGTCTTTGCCATAGAGACCACAATATCTCACATTTCACAAGCTCTTCAGCAATGTGGCCTTGTACTTACCCATCAAAAGGTAAAGTCCAATTCCCCTTCCTTTGTTTCAGAGATGACTCATTTGTAAACAATAGAACGTGGCGGAAGTGATGCCGGCATGGTGTCAGAAGCAGCTCTGTAGCTTTTGCCTCCACCTCTTGACATACTTTCCAGATTCTTCCCTCTTGAAGACACTCCCCCTCATGTCAGAAGCCCGACAGTAGGTGCTCCAGTTGATAGTTCTAGCAAAGCTCGGCTTTCAAGTAATCTCAGGTGTCAGATGTGTGAGTGAAGACATCTCCAGACGATTCCAGACCCTCGCTGTTCGTGTCATCTACAGTTTCTCAGGTAGGGCCCCGGAATGCACGGAGCAGAGATAAGTTGGACTCTCTCCAAATTCCTGATAACAGAATCTGTTATAAAGTAGTGATTATTTTATACCAATACATGTTGTGAGGCTCTGTTATGCAACGCGGTCTTCTTCAGGAACTCCAGAACAATCCACATCGGTTCGAGTCCCCATGGACAATCCCCTACAGCAGCAGTCGTCAACCTTTCAAACCTCACAGACTACCAGTGGTCTGCAGACCACCAGCTGGTGACCACTGCTCCAAAGGTTTCCTTAAACCAGCAATCGCCAACCTTTCAGACCTCACGGACCAACGGTTGGCGACTACTGCCCTAAAGCATATACAAGGGACAAAGTCAGTCATGCTGACTGTAGGCTGAGTCAATTTCACTAGAAGGAGAAGAGGGGGTGAGTGGCAAGCTCAGAGGGTCACACTGCACTGGTGACCCAAAGAAAGCACAAACCACAGAACCCACTATTCCTTCCACCCAGAAATTGATGGATCACCTTCCAGACACAAACAAAGGTATACAATTCAACACAGATAAAGCATGCTCTTCATGATATTTTGTAACTTTTAAAAATTTAATGGATCCTGGAGTTCTTTTGATGCTGGTGGACACAGACGTGCGTCATCTGTTTTAATGGCTGCGTAAGATTCCATTATATGAATGAACACATTGATGTAATCGGTTCTCCATCACTGGGTCATTAAGTCATTTCCTTTTTCTTTCTTTTTTTTTTTTGGCTATTATTAATAGTGCTGAGATAAACATCACTGCACATACACCCTTGGGCACATCTTCCGGTGTTTCTTTGGGATAAATTCCAAGAAGCTGAATTGCAGATTCTAAGGTTATGCACATTTTTGAGGTTTGCCAAGGGTTTCTAAATGTCTTCCAGAAATGTACGTCCTTACGCTCCTATTATCCCATCAACAGGGCACAAGGGTGGCCATCTCTCCATGCTTGCACAGGAAATTTTGCCAATTGGAAAAGTGAAAAAAAAAAATGATTCCTTGTTGCTTTTTAATTTGAATTTCTTTGATTACTAGTGAGGTCAAGCACCTTTGCATATACGTATTGACTATTTCTATTTCTCCTTTTGTAGTATTGCCTGTTCAAGTCCTTTGACCAATGTTTTTATTGCAGCGTTCATATATTTTATGATTGACTTATAAAAAACATTTTGGTATATTACTGTGTTAACCCTTTGTTGGTCACATGTCTACAAACATTTGCTGTTTGTCCTTTAAGTTTGTATAGAGTGGCCCCTCAAACAAGGCAGGGTATATGCCTCAGAAGCAGCAGGAACTTAGCCAGAGTTCACTTGAACCACTCCTGTCAGAGGGGATCACCTGCCTAAAGAAGAGTCCAGGGCTAGGGAATGAAAGGGCCCACAGGATTGACCACCCTGGAAGTAGGCTCAAATTCATCCACTAGGAGGCAGGAGATGTCCCAGGAAGCCCAATGTTGCCAGTGTTTCCTCTACCTCACTCCTCCCTTATAAAAGCTTTCACTGCAGGCTCCATCCCAGCACAGGGCGGCCAGGTAGGAGCATGACCACCTTGCTCCTAGTAAGGTGGGGTAGTGTCCAAGGCAAGAGGCCCTTAGAGTCCACCAAGTTTGGAGAGGCATTTATAAACAACTAGAGGAGTATGGAGGTGCTTTAGCCTGGAGCGGGGAAGGTTGGGGAGGGGTCACTGAGGGAGTTAGGTCATTGGCAAGGAAACAGGACTAAGTGTTCAGCCCGAAGGGTAAGGCAAGGGGCCTGCAATGGATGCTCTGCCCAAATCCTCTTTGCTGCGGTGTCAGTGGCTAATGGCTCTCAGCTGCCCGTCTCTGGAGAATCTCCCTTGGTGAATGGGAGCTGCCACCCTGAGAGGTTCCACACACCTAGGCAGCCCCCAACCAGTGAGTGAGTGACATGATGGGAGGAACAGGGAGCAAAAGGCTGGCTCCCTCCCTCAAGGAGGGACCAGTCGGGTGCAGTTGATGCCCTGGCTGGAGTGAGGAAGTGAGGGGGCAATTCCAGGCAGATCTCCTTCTCAAACACAGTAGAAAGGCCCTCAGGGGAAGCTCTTGGGAGCTCCAGAGGGAGCACTTACTATCCTCCGGTACCAGTGCTTCTAGCCAATCATCGCAGCTAATTTTCATAGGCACCAGGAGAAGAGGGATTAGCCTCCCCATTGTGCATTTGGGGAAACGGAGCCCTTTTGCCTTTAAGTGGCTCGTCTGAGACCAGCTGAGAGGTGCCAGAGCCAGGATTCCAGCACAGAGGGTTAGGTGGCAAAGGTTCCTGTTTTCTTGGCCTATCTGGGGCCTGGGCAAGTGGCCCCTCTGCGATGGCCCCTGAGGAGGCGCCTGCCTGTGTCCTGTAGCCTCCTGGAAGCCAGGCCTGATGTGTGACAACTGGAAGGGGCCTTGAACTAACCAGAATGAACCCACAAAGCATTCCCAGCTCAGCTGCCAGGGGAGAAAGGAAGAGCGGAGCAGGGTCCACAGGGACTCAGGAAAGTTCCCGATCCCCTGGGACTCCAATTTGTCCTCGGCACCAGCTCTGCTCTCCCTGGAGCGGTGGGTCTTGGAGAGGTTCTGGGAAAGGTGTGTCTGTCCAGGGAAAACATCACAGGGTCCTCCCTCTGGATTCCCAAGTCTACAGGGTTAAACAGAAAGAAAGCACAGAGCATGGAGGTGTACGGGTCTGGTTTGGCTCTGCAGTTTCTTCTGTGTGTCCACAGGCCCATCACGTAATCTCTGAACCTCGATTCTTCATATGAAAAATGGGAATGCTGTCCACCTCCCGGCATCCTTGTGAGGAATGAATGAGGAAAAGCATGTGAAAATGCCTAGCACCCTGCCTGGCACACAGCAGGTGCTCAATAAATGTTAGTTCTCACTCTCCACTTGACATTCTCTTATTTGATAACAAAATCTCATCTAGCCCACTGATATGACTAAATTATAATATCTAATGTTCATTGAATGCTAACTATGCGCCAGGCATTGTTCTGAATACTTTATGTCTGTTACCTCATTTCATCCTCAAAGAATTTTGTGAAGCAGATATTATTATCCCCATTTGACAGATGAAAGAACTGAAAACAGCTGTTAAGCAATGTGCCCAAAGTCGTACAGCTAATAAGTGGCAGAGCCAGGATTTGAGTCCAGACATAGCTTGGCTCTGGAACCTGCACTGTGAGCATTCTCCTCTACCCGCCCCTCACCCCAGCCCAAGTCCATGTCCTCGGTGGGCCACTAAGCCCTTCCCATGAGTAAGTACTGTGCTGGGGTGCAGAGTGGACTAAATGAGATACATCTTGAGGTGCTCAGAGTCCACGGCAGGAGATAAAATGCCCAGAAACACAAGTAAGAAGTGGTCAATGTCACCGGAGGAAAACCGAGTTTCAGGTTGAAAAGAGGGGAAGCTCAAAGCTGGAGACTGAGGAGACGACTCTCCAGGTAAAGGAGCAGCAAGGAAAAGGGGCGGGCGGGAAGCCTGTGAGGTCACGGGCACATGAAGGAAGTTTTGTGGTCAAGTGTAGAAGGGTAAATTGGGTCCACATGACAAAAGTCTGCCTGGGGGCTTGGGCCCTGTGCTGGAGGTAAGGGGAAGGTTGAAGGATTCTCTGGAGAGGACACAAGCAGGTTTGTGCTGTATAAACCCAGCTCTGCCAACAACAAGGAGGCAGTGGGGGACTAGATGGGGCTGGGACAGGAGGCCAGTGGACAGGCAGTTGTAAGGGTCGGGATATGTGCTGACGAGGGTCTGAAATAAGCAGGGGGTTGGGGAAACAATGGGATGAGATGTCCTATATAGGGAGGAGGGAGTGGACTGCAACAGGTACCTCCTAACTCAGCCAGCTCCACTGCCTGGATGGTCAGCCTGGCTTAGGCTACCTGTTCCCCCCAACCCAGTTATGTGGGCTTCAGGGACCATTAACCCAAGACATGAACTCACTCTCCCTTTCAACGCATCTGGACGGATAGAGGTCCCTCCTCAACCTCTGCTGGGAGAAAGAAATTGGGCTTCCAGCCCGACTGAGCATTTCCCCCTACAAGAATGTCAGAGACATACCTCCACCGACACTACACTACACAATGCTGCCCACTAGCACCAAGCACGTTCCCCTCTACACAATCACAGCGTGCCACAGCAGGAGCGCTCCACTGGGAGACAAGAGGCCTGGGTGCAGGGCCACCCCTGCGGCTCATGAGCTCTGTGGCCCTCAGCAACTCACTTATGCTCTCGGAGCTTCAAGTTCCTCATCTGTGAAATGCCTTCCAGGATTGCTTTGTGGACTGAGAGAGAGCGTGCACGTGAACATCTTCTATAAACTTCTAAAGTGTGGCGTAAACATTGAATTTTGAGCACATTTGTGTTCACCCCACCAATCTCTGTTGAGCTCTGACTCTCTCCCTGGTATCAGGGAGCGAATACGCCTTTGTGCTTCCACATTCAGGATCCTCTTCCAACCCTGGCTCACCTTGTGGTGGGAAAGAACTTTGCTCTACATCCTGTGCATGACAAATGGGAAAATGGCTTAAATTAAAGGAGGAAAGATATTATCAGGACTAACTTCCCAAAGCAGGAGACTGGTTGGTTCCTGGAAATCTTCCCAGAAGAAAAGAATCAATTAAGTACTTTGCCCAGAATAGACACTAAATAAATTGCTGAGTGGAATTGACTCTGTCATAGTTGCCGGGAGATGGGAAAATGGATCGGATAGGTTCTTAAATCCCCTCCTCAATTTGACTTTCTATGTCATATGTACACGTTTGCATGACTGGTGCATGGGTGAGAGTCTAGGGCTGGCGCTCAGCAAATCTGCCTCAAACCAGCTGTTTGACCATGGAAATATCTCATGCCCTATCGGAGCCTCTATTTCCTTCCCTGAATACCAACCTGAATGAGAAAGGTAATGAGCCTCCTAGGGTAGTGTCCACATTTACCATTCCACAGTGATTGTTGAATAAATGAGTGAGTGAATGACTGTCACTCAGTAAAGTATATGGTTCATGCTTGCTCCTCTTTCCTCTTGGGAACTGAGTCTGCCCAATGCCAATGTCTCCCTCCAGGTTCCCGTCGGTTCTGGTTTCTGTGATCTGCCTCCATGCCCGAGGTCCGAGCCAGGTGGAGGGCAGTTGGAGGATTTGGGGTCTGCCTCTTCACACCCAGCAGCTCAGCTGCCCTCCCGTTTCAGGGCATGGGCAGCAGGTATGCGCTGCTGTTCCCACGGGGCTGCCTGGCTTAGCCTGAGGCTCCCTGTGCTGGGAGAGTAGCCTGGGCTGCAGCCCTGCGCTGACCTGCTCTTAACCCCTAGGAAAGTTACACAAACTCCTCCACGCTCCGCTGGGAGCCGGGTCGCACAAGGTGGGGGCAGGAACAATACTTCCCCTTGTGCCCTCAGCCTATTCCACATCAACACACAGGGAGGAGGGGCACAGGAGGCAAGTGGAGGGGGCAGCCTGGCTCCGGTTTCAACCATGCCTGGAAATTGGATCTTCCTCCCTGGCCAGAGCTCCCTGGAGCATGAAGGGGGGCTGGAACCCAGGTCTCAGCAGGAGCCTGCTTTGTCCTCCCCACATCTCCCACCAAGACCAGCCGGTGCTTCTACTGTAGAGCAGATCTGCACAACTCCTTATGGCTGTGCCTCTCTTTAGCAAACGAACCCTGGTTCTGTGATGCATCTACACAGAGATGGCAGGGAGGGAAGGGCTGCTCTGGGAATCAGAAAGCTTGAATACAGTTCTGTTGTTCCCAAGAAAGATATCAAAGGTTGGACTAATCAAGGGGTTAGAATGCAGGACATGGAGCCAGACTACTTAGTTTCAAAATCCAACCCACTATTTACCAGCTGGCGGTCTTGGACCAGGTACCTGCCACTCTGACACGTCTGCTGTCATGGTACCTGCCTCCTTGGGTCATTGTGGGGAATAAATGAGTTCTTACACACAACACACTTACTGCTCAACAAATGCCAGCTCTCCACACAGGGTTAGTGGGAAGTGAACGCACAGTGCAGTACTCCCTTAACTTCCCAGGGAAGAGCAAATTGTTCTAATTGTCTAACACTGAATAGAACTACTTAAAATACATGAAACTAGCTGTCAAAACTGTGAAACATAATCACAGTTTTGATTGCTCTGTGGCAGTGTAAAAATTGGAAATTTTTCATCAGGCGAGAAAAGGAAAACAAATAATAACTACAGTCAACCCCATTACCCACCCACCCCCATTTGTGTTCTGCATGCCCACCTGAATTAGTTCACTCGTGTTGACACATGCATAGTTTTGCATCACTTGCAACACACATTTCTTTTTCTTCTTCAGTCGTGTTATATTTAGACCATAGTTGGTAATGGCAGATGGTTGAGAACAATGTCAAAAATTGTCCTCTTCTCCCGGACAATGTCACAACTATGTTTCTCTATAGCCTCCATCCCTGTGCCCTTCTTTCAATTACATCCTTTTTGCCGTGTGACCCACCCCCTCTCTTTCTTGGTTTATAATTCCTGAAAAAGAACTAAATAGGAACCTATCAGTGTCCCAGAGTGGGAAAACTGATCATGACTTGGAGGAGAAGTTTCAGGACCATGGACAGCACACCATTACCTGCTTGTCCTCTCTCTCAAGCATTTTAGTCATGTTATGACTACAGTACCTTCCAATATACATTTCCTCTTCTGTAGAAGGGGGAGGAGCAGGAGGCTAAGAGGACAGGACCACCTCTAAGGCCTCTTATAGTTTTGTGATTCTAGGATTATCCTTTGACATCATGTTTGACTTTTCTTGTCTTTCTCCCTCCTTTCTTCCTTTTTACTTTTAAAAAGATTTATTTTCTTATTAATTTCAGAGAGGAAGAAAGAGGGAGAAACATCAATGATGAGACAGAATCATTGATAGGCTGCCTCCTGGATGCCCCCCACCCCCTGCCACGGGGGATCAAGCCCACAACTTGGGCATGTGCCCTGACCAGGAATCAAACCACGATGCTCAACCACTGAGCCACTCTGGACAGGCCCTTTTTAGTTTTTCCATAGGGTCCTTCCATCATTTTTATTTACTTTTTAGATATATTGTTATTGCTTTCAGAAAGAAAAGGGAGAAAGGGACAGAAACATCAATGATGAGAGAGAATCATTGATCAGCTGCCTCCTGCATGACCCCTACTGGGAACTGAGCCTGCAACCTGGGCATGTGCCTTGACCAGAATTGAACCTAAGAACCCTCAGTCCACAGGATGACACTCTATCCACTGAGCCAAACTGGTTAGGGTGGGACCTTCCATCATTTTAATGGATTTATAGCCACCACCCAGGTAAGGGGTGGGGCCAAAGGACGGAGCTCCTCATGACATAGCAGCAAGCCAGCCCTCAGAAACCCTCAGAAGTCAGTACTGGGGAGTCACCTAGAGACATTGTGTTAGTTCTGGCAAAAGGCTGAGCTGCAACCAAGAAACCAAGATGGCGGCATAGGTAAACTCCTAAACTGCTGTTTCGCACAACAATTTCAAAACTACAAATAAAAGACAGAACGAACATCATCCAGGACCATAGGAAGGCTGGCTAAGTGGAAAATATACAACTAGAAGGAAAGAAAAAAGCACACTGAAACTCAGAGGAGGTAGAGGTATTAAGACTCGCACACAGAAAGGACTGGTAACTGAGTGTGCAGCTGGCTTTCTCAAGAGGGAGGGAGACAAAAGCTCCTGACTGCGCTGAACTCCAGTTCCGGGTGAGACTCTGGGGACTCAGACTCATACGGGGTGAAACTGGACTGTAAGGAAAGAGAAAAGCACACTGAGGCTCAGAGGAACTGCGGAAGGCAGAGGAACCAAGACGTGCACACAGAGAGGGCGGGCAACTGAGTATGTGGCTGGCTTTCTTAAGCACAAGGGAGACAAAAGTTCCCAACTGCTCTGAACTCCAGTTCCGGATGAGACTCTAGGGATCCAGACTCATTCGGGGAGAAACTGGACTGTCTGGCAGTGGGCGGAACTTTAGGGCGGAACCTGGGTTTCCTCCAACTGTCCTTATCTGCAGGCCCAGTCACCCCCAACTTCCCTCCTCTGCCAGCCTGGTCACCCCTAACTGCCCTCCCCTGCAGGCCTAATTCCTCCGATTGTCCTCCCCTGCTGGCCATATTGTGGTGGCCATCTTGTGTCCACCTGGGAGCAGCCATCTTGTGTGTTGGAATAATGGTCAATTTGCATATTACTCTTTTATTAGATAGGATGCTGAAAGGTAATCTTTAAGAAGAGGAAGAAGGAGAAAAAGATAAAAATTATGAACAACAAATACATATCTATCAACAAGGGAATCTAAAAATCAAGTGAATAAAAAAAATCTGATGAACAGAATAAACTGGTGAATATAATAGAATCAGGGGCATAAAAAGGGAGTGGACTGACATTTCCTGGGGGAAAAGGGGTGTGGGGGTGTGGGAAGAAACTGTACAAAAATCATACACCTATGGATGAGGACAGTCGGAGGGAGGTAAGGGCAGAAGATGGGGTGGGAACCGGGTGGAGGGGAGCTATGGGGGGAAAAAAGGAACAATTGTAATAATCTGAACAATAAAGATTTATTAAATTTTTAAAAATAAAAAATAAAACAAAACAAAAGGCTGAGCCACAATAACAAGAGACCACTGGCCTAAAGAAGAGAAAGGTTTACCTCACTGTCAGGTAACAGGCTGAGTAGGAGGGCTGTGCTGCTCTACACAGCCAGACAAAACGCTCTCTCCATCAGGTTTTTCCTCCAGCCCTTGGTGCTGCCCTTGTTGGAGCACATCAGGAGTATTTTAAGGGCCTATAAGTAGCAAATCATCACTTCAGCTCCCATTCCATGAGTAGGGACTTTGTCACATGACCACACCAAGCTACAAGGGGGCTGAAAGGTTTGGTGCCTAGCTGGGCAACCATGTGCCAAGCTACCACTTCACTGACTTGAAAGAAGAGAATGGACTTTGGTTAAACATTATCTTGTATTCAATGGTTGAGATAGAGCTCTGGAAATTGGAAGTTTTGTTCAGAGAAATGGAAAGGAATTTATTGAGTGAGACACCATGCTCCATGCTTTCCTCTACACTTAAAATGTCTTGGGGTCTCATCTCCCCAAATGCCCCTTTACTTCCAGTTACTATCTTTGCTTGGACTATTTCCCCCAGGTGCAATTCCCTTGTCTATTGGATAAGTTGATTCCACCTTTTCTTCAAGCTCAAGAACTCCCTCCTTGATTTTAGGATTTCAGAGCCAGGAGCCTCAGAAAGTATTTAGGTCAAATTCTCACTCATTTTATAAGTGAGAAAACTGAGGCCAGGGAAGGAATGACACATATCACACAGTCAAGTATCCACATAGTTGTATAGTCCATAGCTAGGGCTCAGAACTCCAAGTCCAGTGCTCTTTCTTCTACACAGTCCTAAAAATCCCTGCCTGTGACCACCTCCTCCAAGGCTTCTACTTTGCCTAACATCATATGACTTTGGACAAACCCCTCAGCCTCTATACTTACCAGATTCTTAAAATGTGGATTGAAGAGGTCAGGTTATCTGTAAGGTTCTATTAGGACACAGATCTAATGTTTTAATGGTGGGGGATACTGACCCTCCCAATGATGCTTAGACATCCCCCAGACAAAGCTGTTCGAGCCCATCTTCATCTCCTCCTGTGGAGGAATTGACAGTAGAATCAACAAAGGGGCTCCTTTCTTTCCCCTTCTTGGGGGACCAGGCATGGGGCTGAGCACTTTGCATATTGCATCTCATTTCATTATTAAAAACTCCCTGGAGAGTTAATATTATTCTCGCCAATTTTTATATGAAGAAATCGAGGCTCTGAAAGGTTAATGGCTCTTGCTTTGACCCTGGGATCCCCAAGGGGCAGAAGCAGGATGGGGGGGGGTGGTGAAGGGGAGGAGAGTTTCAGGGCATTTGGGATTGATGCAATAAAGAGCTTCCTTATTAGAGTTACCTCTACAGAAATGGGCTGCCTTAGAAGGGAGAGATTTCCTGTTCTGTGGAGGGTGAAAGATCAAAGGATTTTCACATCAGATGGGTAAAGCAGGGCCAGAGGGGTCGACTCTATTAGTAGTTCCCTAAGATTATTTCAGGAGATACACTAACTAGCATTAAATAATTTCTTACACAGAGAAGAGAAGTTACCCTTTCAATTTTTTTTCAAAGTTTACGATTTTGACCAGGAGAAGGTCTTGGTTTGGAACTAGTACTGCTTGCACCTCTCTGCCACTTACTAGTCCCTTGCTACCAGGAGAGATGAAGCCTCGGGCTCAGGGCTCTGGCACAGGTGGCAGAACTCACTAGAATGCAGTAACACGGGGCTTTCTGTTTTGTTTATTCTTATGGTTACCTTCTCTCATGGCAAATGATTCTGATTGCTCCATGATGGCCATGATGTGACGTTTCATTTGAAAATTAATACATTTCGGGAGAATTAAAAGTCACAGACTGAGAGAGAATATTTACAAAACATACATCTGATAAAGGACTTGTATCCAAAATATACAAAGAACTCTGAAAATCAACAATAAGAAAATAAACAACTCAAAAAGTAGGTAAAAGATGTGAGCAGACATCTCATAAGAGAAGATATACAGATGGCAGCTATGCATATGAAAATAGGCTCTACATCAAATGTCATTAAGGGACTGCAAGTTCAAATAACAATGAGATGCCATTAACTACCTATGAGAATGACTAATATCCAAAATACCAGCAATACTAAGTTTGGAGCAACAGGAAGTTCCATTCATTGCTGGTAGGAATACAAAATGGTACAGCCACTTTGGAATACAGTTTGGCAGTTTCATAGAAAACTAAACATTCTGATCCAGCAATCACACGCCTTGGTATTAACCCAAATGAGTTGGAGACATGTCCATGCAAATAAACAAAAATGCATATACATGTTTATAGCAGCCGCTTTATTCACAATTGTCAAAACCTGGAAGCAACCAGATATCTTTCAAAAGGTGACCGGATAAACAAACCGGTGCATCCAGACAATGGCATATTGTTCAACGTCAAAAAGAAATGAACTATCAAGCCACAAAAAGACACAAAGGCGTGGAGCAAACTTAAATGCGTATTGTTCAGTGAAAGAAGCCAGTCTAAAAGGCTAAACAGTACATGATTCCAACTCTATGACATTTTGGAAAAGGCAAAACTATACAGACAGTGGAAAGATCAGTGAGTGCCAGGGGTTGCGGGAAAGGGAGGGATAAGCAGATAGAGCGCAGAGGATTTTTAGGGCAGCAAAACTATTCTGTGTAATATTGTAAAAGGTGAACACATGAGGTTATGTATCTGTCAAAAGCCACAAGCCTGCACAACACAAAGGGTGAACCCTAATATAATTTATGAACAATTCAACACTGGTTCATCAATTGTAACATGCCCCACAGCAATGCAAGATGTTAATAATAGGGGAGATGGTGAGCAGAGGGAGATTGGGTATATGGGAACTCTGTACTTTGTGCTCAATTTTTCTGTAAACTTGAAAGTTCTCTAAAAAATAAAGTCTATTATTCTAAAAATAAATGAATGTATTTAAGTTTAAGAGGTCCGTCCATTAGCAATTTCATTTTTAGAACTAGAGATGAGTGCACACTCTTCAGAGCAGCACTGTTGGTAATAGTTAAAAGTCCAGTATAAGAGAGAATAAGTTAATTGTGGTATATCCACACTAGAAAACATTATACAGCAACGATAAAATGCAAACTGCTATTAAATGAAGCATAAAAGAATCTCAAAAACAAAAAAAAACCTTCAAGAAATCAAATACCAAAGAGTCTATCCCATGTGATTTCATTTTTATAAAGTTTTTAAAAGTGCAAAACCAATCCACTGTGTTAGGAGTCAGGAAAGCTGTCCCTGGTGGAGGGGGCTTGAGATTGCAAGGGGCTCCGTGAGGGTTTTGGGGCTTCATTTCTCACTCTGGGTGCTGATTACACAGGTGTGTCCACTTATAAGTTGTGCACTTTCTGTGTGCACAAACTTCACACAAAAGTGGGTCCATTATCAATATTGCATGTGAACAGTGATAGATGGCAAAACCCCACCACACAGCATGTTCCCCCCAGGGATACGCCTAACAGAAATGTGCTCACAGGTCCATCAAAAGGCACACACAGGACTGTTCCCAGCAGCACTGTTTTTGACAGCCCCAAGCCAGAAAAAAACCTCCCAGGTATATCAGTAGGACAGTGGATAAATAGATGGCTTTTTTGGGGTGTTCATATTATCACATAAAAATAACAAACTTGTTGCTTCATCCAGTAACACAAATGGAGCTCACAGATAAAATGTTGCATGAAGGAAGCAAGACGAAGAAGAGGACCTAGTTATTGGGTGAGTCCATTTACATGAAGTTCAAAAGCAGACAAAATTGGTCTCTAGTTACTTTAGGAGGTACTGCCTAACGGGGAGGGGGCAAGAGGGAGCCTTCTGGGGGCCGGGAACATCCCACATGGTGATGGAGTGAATAAACACCTGAAAACGGATGAAGATGCACATGTAAGATAGTGTGCACTTTAAGTCTAAAAATACGGAGGAACTCAGAAATGGTCACCATTATGAAAGTAGAAAGCAAATAACTAAAGTTTGGGAAATAGTGGACACAACGTTATTTGAGAGGCTGTCATGAGTGTGGGACCCTCTCACTGCAGACCCTCCCTCCGCAAGGCCTAAGGTCAGCCGGTGACCTGCCCCTTATCTGCCTAGCGATGGTGGAGACACCAGGTTTAGGGGGTCAGACACCAGTTGTCCCTACTCTGTCCCCAGGGCCTGCTCTGAGCCCTGCAACCCGAGGCCGGGGATCATGAGGGCAGATTCCTGCCTGAGCCTTTACAAACAAACGGGAGGGCTGTGAGGATGCACATTCTGCCTGCCCTCCCTGATCACCTCAAGGCGTGGGGACTCTCCTGGAATGTCCTGCATCCGCCCCTCACCCCCACCCCAGCCTATCCCTATCTCAGACCCAAGCACCATTGGACATCTTCCCAGGGCCTCGGCCCCCAGCTTCATTTTCATCCTCTTGGGCCTCACTAGCTTTTCTACAGATTCACGTTAGGACAGGTCATGCACGCCCTTCGCCTCTCCTCACCTCCTTTCCTCTTCTGCCGGATGTGGGGACGGAGGACTCAGGACAGAAGCACAGACCAGCCCCAGCCAATGCCAGGCTCTTTTTTTGCAACATCGCAGGCAGTTACCCAGGTTCTGCCCAAACACCTCCAGTAATAGGGTGCTCGCCTCTGACTGCTAGTGGTATGTGCCTCTGTTTGTAAAATAAATAAATAAAGTATCTAACCTAATATACTGTTGTCCTTAAGTATTTTTTTTGGAGGGGGAGGGGAAGTTGGGTCCAGGAAGCCTTGCAAATACCAAAATCTGGGTATATTCCAGTCCCTTTTATTCTCTACGTTTGATATAGGCTACAGCAGGGTCCACCTACACATCACTTCATTCACATGGATTCAGCATCGTGCTCAGCAGGTGGCAAATTCAAGCTTTTATTTTGGGAACTTTCTGAATTTTTTTCTAAATACTTCCTATATACAGTTTGTTCTGTGGATGCGAAACCCATGAATAGAGAGGGCTAACTATATGTAAATATGTACATAAATAAATATATGCCTAATATGCATAGATAAGCTCTCTGGAAGGCTATGCAATAAAACAGGCAACGATGGTTGCCTCCAAGGAGGGGAACTGGGGGTCGGGTATAGGGAGAGGAGGAAAATTTACTCCCTAATCTCACCCATTTGTACCTTTTGAATTTTGTACTTGGTGTGTGCATTACCTAGTAAAAGTGGGTAGAATAATCTTGAAAAAACAGTTCTAGATCTTATACTCCTTGGCTGGCACAGCTCAGGGAGAGGTCAGAGCCAGCTGTACCCCACCCACCAACCCCCACACTGCCCGAAGGAGATGTAAGGCTTTGGAAGCCAACATCTGAGCCCCAAACCCCTCTCCAGTCCTCATCCTGAGATTGGCAAACAGCTTACCTTCTCTGAACCAAGGTTTCTTCGCCTATGCAATATTAAAGTAACAATGCCTGCGCAGCTGAGTTACTATGAGGATTAAGGCAATGTCTGGCTCAGCATAGGTGATTGATAAAGTCCGTTAGTATTCATCTTGTCCCCTATTTTACCTGTACCTTTCAATTACAAAGCATTTTCCTGTTTAATTCTTATGACAATGTTGGTGTGCTGAACCCCATTTTACAGATGAGAAATCAAGGTTCAGTGACTTGCCCAAGATCCAAGCCACGAACCAGGACTAATGAGGTTTACAATGCTCTTTGTTCCTCACCAGGCAGCCTCTGGGTCTTTGATCTTTTTTGTTTGTTGTTGTTAATCCTCATCCAGGGACATTTTTCCATTGATTAAATTTTAGAGAGTGGAAAGGAGAAGGAGAGACAGAGAAAAGCATTGATTTGAGAGAGATTTATTGAATCTCCCAAACATGGCCCGACTGGGGCCAGAGCTTGAGCCTGCAATGGAAGTACAAGCCCTTGACTGGAATCGAACTCACAACCCTTCAGTCTGCAGGTCAACGCTCTATCCACAGAGCCAAACTGGCGAGGTCTAGGCCTGCAATCTGTTATGCATCTTAAATTATTCTCTGAGGGTCTTGAAGAAGACCCTGGCCCTCTCCCTTCCACTTTCACTTCCAACACTTAAGACACATCTCTTTCCTGAGTGCTTATCCCAGAACTCTGGGCATTTTGAGAAGTGAGCATGGGACAGAGGAGAACAGGGCTACCTCACAGCTCAACCTGGGCCAGGCTTGACCCCACAGAAAGCTTAGGTTCCTGACTGACCCTTGCTTGCAAGAGACCTGAAGGAGAGAAAACTTGATGGTCCCAGGGCCATATGCAAATGTTACCATGAGAGGCCTGCACAGGGCAGCCAACTGTAATTAAGACCTTAATTGGAGGGTGAGTAGTGTAGGCTCCTGGGTCGCAGGTCAGGCCCAGATACTGGAGGGCAGTGATTCCCTGGGATTTCCTTCGGCCATAAGGAACCAACAGGCAGGCTCGCCATTCCCAGTGAGGGTTTCTGTGGGGTTACTCCACTCAAGTCCACCTCACCCCTGAGCTCCAGCATGCTCAGCTTACATCTCTCATACCAGCACCTGGCACCGACAGAGCCTGGCACATACTAGGCACCCATTCAGTATTTTCCGAATGGATGAGTGGTACCCAACAGGCTCTCCCATACATCCCCCAGCCTTTGTGCACTGCCACCTCCATATCACCCATTTCTGTGCACCCCCAACCCTCCGGTGTCTAGGAAGTCTGGCTGAAGTCTACCCTCCATCCTCCGTGCAGCAGCCTTGCCCTTGCTCCTGTGCAGGGAAATGAAGTGGCAGCTAGGGGCGTGGGTGATGTTTATAAGAAGCCACAGCAGAGTTACTGCAGCTCCCGAGGTGGAGAAGAAAATCACCGCAGTAAATTTCCCTAACAGCGCCCCGCCCGGCTCCTCCTTCCCGATCCCAGCCCCTTAGCTGGTGATTTACAAAGGGAGAGAGCAGGAGCCTCAGCCCCTCTGCAGAACAGGAGTGATGTCCTCACCCCAGGCTTGGGGCTGGGACCAACACCCCACCTCCCTGGCTCTTCTGCCTCCCAGCTAGTGCCCATCACCTTGCTCATGCCCCATACCCAGGCTCCCTGGGACCAGGAAGTATCATATCCCCAGAGGCTCATCCCATCACTACTTGCCCTGACTTTCAGGTTTCCATCTGTCCAATGAGACTACTGGGGGCTCACTCTGAACAGGGATGGGCCCCAGCCAGGGCCTCGCTAGAGCCAATGAGAAAACCACAGCATTATTATTTTTTCCTTCACTCACTCATTCACCCACTCAAAGCCAAGCCCAGATGGCACAGACAGGAAGCCGTGGGGTGTCTGGAGGGACTGGGGCTGGGCCATATCCCACCGGGTGATAATAGGGACAGAGGTCTGGATTCCAGTCCCTGCCCTGCCAATGGCACCCAGTGTGTCCTTGGGTACGTGGCCCTTTCTGGGTGTCAGGTCCTCCATCTGTCAAATGGGGACCTGGCCTGAAGGGCCCCCCAACTCCTCCCACCTCATATCCTAGGACAGCACTCACTGATCTGGCTCCCCTAGCAACCCGTTGCCCCCAGTCATGTTACACAGTCCCTTCCTACTCCCCAATTCTGGAGCAGGGCCCAGGGTAGCTGCTGTCCTGGACCCACTTATAAGGTAGGGGGGAAGCAGCTGCTGTTTATGTATCCCCCTCATCTCCAGGGCTGTCACCAAGGCATGGGGCCCCCTCTTACCTCGGCCTAAGGGCACAGGTTCTTAGAAGTCCCCAACCCACTCCCAGTAAAACATCTCCTTATATTCCCTCTCAAAGTCATAGGAGGCTGCAGGCACCACCAGGAGCTTCTTCTATCCACCCCCACTCAGGCAAGGCTGCAGCTCCAGCAGGGACCTGGCATCGGGAGCTGCTGAGAGGGCCAGGAAGATGCTTCTCTACCCACTCCCAGCACACAGACATTGGGTGGCCCCCCTATATCAGGGCCCAGGGTCAGAAAGAGGAGTGGGTGATAAAACGAGTGAGGTGAGGAGACAACCACTGCAGTTCCCATGAATGCTCAATGGGCTGAAAGCAGCCCGTCTGGCTGCTGGGCCGTGGGCAGCACTTGGCCCCCACTCGTAGTAGTCTCATAGTCAGATAGCAATAATAGCCAAGTTTATTGAGCCAAGCCCTGGTCTAAGCACATTAACCATAACAGCTCATCTAACCATAACAACAACCCCAGGAAGTTGTGCTACTATTACTCCCAGTTTACAGAAAAGGAAATGAAGTTCAAAGGGACTGAACTGCTTGCCCAAGGTCAGGACCAGGGCCAGGTTCAAACCCCAGGGTCTGCTCAGAAGCCTGAGCTCCGCTCGCCACCCTGAGCATAAGGGGCGGGGGCCACTTCTGCTCTCCTCTGTGGGAAACGGGCCAGGAGACAGAAACGTCCCCCAAAGTCACACAGCTAAGACAGAAGCTCTCTTGTTGCTCAAACTGGGTCTCCCTGAGCTCCAGTCCCCGGAGCTCCAGGGCAGAGCAGCCCCGCGCTCCCCAGAAAACTGAAGGGCAGCCCTTCCTCTGCCCACCCTCAATCTCTACATGGCACGGGGAAAGATGTATCCGTGTGTTTGTGGCTGCTGTGTGGCTATTGGCCAGTGGCCTATAGGCTCTTCTCACAATGCAAATCGATGGCCCACATCACCAGAAACCAAGTGTGTGCAGCTAGAGAGAGACAAATAAATGCCATATGATTTTACTTATATGTAGAATTTAAAGAGCAAAAACGAGCAAACAGAAATTGAAACGGACTCACAGATACAGAGAACGTGCTGATGGCTGCCAGAGGGGAGGGAGGCTGGGGAACTGGGTGAAAAAGGCGAAAGGATTAAAAAGTACAAATTGGTAGTTACAAAACAGTCATGGGGATGTAAAGTACAGCACAGGGAATACAGTCAGTAACACTGTAATAACTATGTATGATGCCAGGTGGGTACTGGAAATATCGAGGGGAACACTTTGTCAAGTACACAACTGTCTAACCACCATGCTGTACACTGGAAACTAATACGAAATTGCCATTGAAAAATAAACATTTTTAAAACCGCAAGTGCATCGTATTTCTTTTTTGTATCAGTGTTCTCAGGCACCAGTTTTGCTCACCTAGAACTCAGCTCAGCTGTTGGTGAAACCCTTTGCTCAGAGACCTCACCTGGGTCAGGGGACCACCTCCCAGGGAAGGTTTGCCTCCACACCAAAAACAGGATCGAAACCCAGTGGAGTCGAGCTTAGAGTAGTTTTTTGCCCGCTCAAGTTTTATTTTTTTTCAAGGCCTCAATCCCTCAAGGCAGGGTGTGTGTTTCCATCAGACTGGGGGGGTTCCCAGGGCAGAGCTATGTCTCCCACATCCAACTGGGGTTCTCCCAAGAACTGCTTCCCCACATCAGCTTGAGGGCTTTCCCAGACCAGAGCTGTGACTCCCTCCCTCATCACATTGCTTATTTCTGAAGAACTGCAAACTCTCTCCCCATCAGACTAGCTATTCCCTGAGAATACCGCTGTCTCCCCCATCTAAGTAGGGTCTCTATCCCCCTCCAGCCAGTCTCCATCCTGGGCGTGGCCAAATCTATACCATTTGCCACAGCACAGCTTCTCCCAGAATGACATTTGGGATGACAGAAAAACTCCCCCATCCCTTCCATCCCAACCCCAGGGAGCCAAGCCAGAGAGGCTGTAGTGAGGAGCCACTGGGGCCTGTCCCCAACCAGCAGGGCCCTGCCAGGCCCACAGGCTCCTCTCCTGCCTGCCACCCCCACTGGGCAGCCCAGTGCCCCCTGACCCTATGGCCTTCCATCATGGGAGATCTATAACATTTACAATCCCAAAACAAAAGGCCCCGAGGGCCGAGGACAGAATTCATCTTCCCAGCTGACAAGCCCCGTTAATTAACGACTTGGAAATCGATGACGAGAAGGGACAGGCGGCAAATGACACCTCATCGTGGCCAGGAGGAGAGAGGAAATGTCCGGGGACTGGCGGACACGCACCACAGGGCTGGCCGGGCGCCTGGGAGAGCCACCGCACCCATCTGTCACTGTCACTTCAAACACAGTCAACTACCCCCCAGCCCAGAAGTTCTCATTTCCCACCGAAGCAGACCCCCCCCAAAAAAGGGAAGGGAAAGTCACTAAGGAGCACCTACTACGTGCCAGGCACTGTGCTGGATATTTTTCATTCACGTGACTTCTAGCAGCTGGAGGAGGTAGGTTTTATTATCCCCATTTTAGGGATGAGAAAATTAAGGGCTAGAGGAAAGTCAACCTAAAGGTGGGGCCATGTTTTAAGATGTGTTGTTGGTTGATGAAACCATCTCTTAGACCTAAAGAGGCATCTTGATTAGAGAAAAGAGCTCTGGATTTGAGGGCAAAAGATCTAAAGCTGAGGCTTACCTCCAGCCCCACTATCTGTGTAATATCAGACAAGTTACTTAATTTCTTGGAGCTTCAGCTTCCTTATCTGCCACAAAGGGAGAATAACCCACACCCTACTTACCAGATGAGCTTAGGAAGCAGGAAGGCCTACACCTGGGTAAGGAGTCAGACATTATTTTCTTATCACCAGGTCTATTGATCATCCCCATCCAAGTCTATGGGATGAAATGGGATGAGGGGATGAGAGGGCTGAAGGGTGACTATTGACAGGAAACAGTCCCCCTTGTGCCTGCCTATTAGAAGTTGAACCTTTCTGTATAAGGGAAATAATAAACATAATTAACGGTGTGAGGCTGTTGTGAACTTGAGACAAATTATATAAGTAAAGGACTTAGCATGGCCTGGCATATAGTAAGTGCTCAATAAATGTTAGGAAGGGCTCATGTTCTCCTCTTCCTTCTCCCAAACAAGTACTTGTTGAGACGTGGTGCCGTGGGAGAAAATAAAGTCGGTGGACCACCTACATGATCCAGGGTTCCATGCTGGGGGGCCCCGAGGGAGGGGGCAAGCCTCCTTCTACTTTTGGAGGAGACCTAAAACTTACCTTCAGCTGTGAGACGCTCAATGCTGACACAGGACAGAGCTCTCTGGGAGCCCAGAGCAGGAGGTTGAGTTTTTCTCAGAAGACGTGCTGTCTGACCTGGGTTGGAAATATGAGTAGGAAGTTGTCATGGAGGGATGCAGAGAGCAAGGAGCTCAGGCCAGGGGGAAGGGGTCCAGTCAATGCTGGTACACAGTAGATACCTCCATATTTTCCCTCCACTGAGCCCGGAGCTCAGCCGGGTCGCAGAGGTGTGTGGGGAGCATGGGAATGCCTTGTGGCCGCTGGAGAAATAAGGGTGGAGAGCCTGCTGGGGCTGGGGCCAAACACGAATGGGTCCAAATGCCACACCACACAAGTTTAGAGCCTCCGCTCCTTATCTATAACATGGGGTTAGATGCCAAAGAAGGTATACATATGGCAAGCAACCACACAAAAAGAAGCTCAATATCTTTTGTCATTAGGGAAATGGAGGTAAAATTTCATTTCCTACAATGGCTCTGATAAACACACAAACACACACATACAGACAGAAAATAAATGTTGGTGAGGATGTGGAGAAATTGCTAACCTGTGCATTGCTGGTGGGAATGTAAAATGATGCAATCACTGTGGAAAACAGTGAGGATTCTCAAACAATTAAAGAAAAAATTACCATATCACCCAGCAATTCCACTCCTAGTTACATATCTAAAGGAATTGAAGCAGGGACTCAGATGCTTACCTGCCAATGTTCATAGCAGCATTATTCACAATAACCAAAAAGGTGGAAATAACTCAAGATCCATCAACAGATGAATGGATAAGCAAAATGTGGTATGTGAATACAGTGGAATATTATTCAGCCACAGAAAGGAAGAAGTTATGATACGTGCTACAACATGGATGAACCTTGAAGACATTAGGCTAAGTGAAAGGAATCCGACACAAAAGGAAAACTACTGTATGATTCCACTTAGATGAAATATCTAGAAATGGCAAAATCACAGGGACAGAAAGTAGATTAGAGGTAAGCAGGGGCCACAGGGAGTGGGAAATGGATAGCAGATGCTTCAGGAATATAGAGTGTCTATTTGGGGTGATGAAAGGTTTTGGAAATAGATAGTGGTAATGGTTGTACAACCTGGTGAATGTAACTAATACCACTGAACTGTACACTTAGAAAATGACACATTGTGTGTTATATAGTATATCTTACCACAATTAAAAAAAAATTTTTTGAAGGTTAAGGAGAGGTGGGGTAGATAAGAGATCAACCAAAGGACTTGTATGCATGCATACAAGCATAACTAATGAACACAAGACACTGGGGGGTTAGGGTATGCCTGGGAGGGGGGCAATGGGGAAAAAATTAATTAATTAAAAACTAATAAAATTAAAAAATAAATTAAAAAAATTTTTTAATTCAACAGGTAAAGTAGTGGGAGCCAAGAACTTGTTTGGCAAAAATTTTGCATTAGCTGTCTTCTTGGGACTGACTGCCCTGGGGCCAGGGAAACCCTGCACGGCCGGTCCTTCTGAAGTAAGGGTGGAGAAATGAATTGCACCCCCATTGCTGCTTCTTCCCAGCTGCCCCCAACCCCCTCCTCCGCCAGCCCACGGCATGGAGGGAAGTTGGCCAGGACTGGGCCGGCCTGGGCCTCCTCAGCCCAGATGGTTTCCTAACCTCCTCTCCCTTCCTCCTCTCTGCCCACTCCCAGCTCCTTAAAGAAGAGGCCTTTCCAGAATATGTCATCTCACCAGAGCTATAAATGTCAACTTTAAATTCATACTTTGTACCACCTTTGATTTCAAAGAGGATTACACCTCAGTGGTGAAAGGCGGCCACAGCACAGGCCTAAGCAGGCCTCCTGGGCCTCGGCGGCCCCGAAGCATTGTTAACTCCTTCCAATTCATTAGGTCTAATCCTGGTGGCACTGAGTAAAGGGCTCTGGGCTGCACCTGGCACTCAGGACCATATGTGCCCATTGTCTCCCTCACCCACTAATCCAGCAGCCGTGGTGGGCACCAGCCCACTGGGAAGGGGCTGTGGCCACCCACTCTGGGCAAGAGGGATTCCTAGTCCTGGTGGGGGGATGGGGAGTCAAGGTCTGGTTCAACTCCCAAATCCTCACACATCCTGTGTGGATGGGGCCTCAAGGACCACAACAGGAGGAGAAAGAGGGGGAGTCCTAGGAGAAGTGGAATGACAGACATTCATCTGTCCTGCTCTGCTATGCTTCTCTCCCCAATAGACAGTCACATACATAATACACCCCATGTGAATGCACAAACACTTCTACACTCACTTTGTCACACACCTGCACATGATTTCATGCAACATGTCCACTTTCTCACAACACCCAGCAGCCAGCAGTACACCTGTGCACCTGTGCACCTGCACACGCATGCACTCAAACACAACCACACCTGTACACAACCTATACACTCTATACTCACACAACCACCCACATGCTCACCACAGCCAACACCCAGCAGTATATCTGTGCACCTGCTGCTCTCACATACATACTTCATATATTTAGACACATACACACACACACTCAGGTATACACATCCACACACATACATCCATACACTCACATATACCTGGTGTACTTGGCAGATTTTTGCCAAATTTCTTTAAAAAAATAAAAGAGACCCTGGCATTTCCCCCCCTGCCCTTTTCAGTGCCCAGAATGTTAGAGCTGGAAGGGACTTCACAGAGAATTGGGTCCACCTGTTTCATTTACAGGTGATAGACTGAGGCACAGTAGGATGGAGGGGCGGTGTGGAAACAAGGAAGAGGAGAAGCCCTGAGCCCTGCCAACTTGGGGTAATTTTCTTAATGCCACAGAGTCCATACTTCCTCTAATCCATAAGGTATAACAACACTTTCCCTACAGGGCAGTTGTAAGGATAAAACCAGACAATGTACACGCAATACCTCAGAAGTATTGCAGATTTGATTCCAGACCATTGCAGTTAAGTGGGGATCTCTATAAATAAATAAATAAAAAGGCAACATCACCCTGGCCCATGTAGCTTAGTGGTTAGAGTGTCAGCCCATGCACAGAAGAATTCATGTACCTAAGTTGATCCCCAGTCCTGGTCAGGGTGTGTGCAGGAGGTAACCAATTGATGTGTCTCTCTCACATTAATGTTTCTCTCCCCCCACCTTTCTCCCTCCCTTCCACTCTCTCTAAAAATCAATGGAAAAACATCCTCAGGTGAGGATTAACAACAACAAAAACACAGCAGCCGTGAAGTGCAATAAAGCAAAATGCAATAAAATGAAGTGTGCCTGTTTGTCCATGTACTTTGGAAACACAAACGTGTGCAAACATCACAAACAGGTCTCCAGGGTCTCCCGTGAAGCAGCAGCAGTGGTAAGACTAGGAACCAGAGCTTTGGACTCAGCCCAGACTCTCCATGGCCCATGGCTTTTCAGAAGAGAGGGAGGCATAGGATAAACAGGCAGCAGCTGGGGCCTACGTGGCGAGGGGCCACTTGCTCTGGCAGCTTCCACATCGTATCTGAGTCTATGTAGAAACCAGGTTTTTCAACTGAAAAGAATAAACTAGGCAGGTCTGGGCGATGATAGTGCCCATGCAATTACTCAGGAAGGGGGAGGGGCGCATTCTCTGCCCAAAGCAGGGACATCCAGGAGTCCTGTCTCCTTTACCACCCCCTCAGAGGCCCCCAACACCTGTTTATAGTGTTGCGCCTCACTGCAACATGCCAAGGAAGGCCAGGGCTCCCAGAGTCACTAAGCCACTTGTTAATTAATTGCACTAATTAGGGACGAGACTGGACATCTGGACCCTCTCAAGAGTGATCTCAGGCCCTCAGCACATTCAGGCTGAGGAGAGTTGCTCAGCAGAGACACCATCTCCAGCCTGCCAGACCTAGACCCTCTCCAAAGACACACAGCTCCCTCCACACACTCTGAGCACCTCGAAGGGAGAAGAGGAGCCAGATTAGACCAGGGATCAGGAGCCCTTAATTGCATACCCACCAAAGACCATCTTCCCCCACCCCATCTTCTTTGCAGTGAGGGAGGGTGGGGGTACTTTGCCCAGGACAGGTAGGAGCCCCTTCAATGAGAGAGCATCTGGGCCCCTCCCCTCTACACCCTCCTGCTCAGCTCCTCAGCAGCCCATTTACTGCTTAGTTCCATTCATCCTCAACACCCAGGGCCACTCACTGTCATCTCTATTTGAATGCTCTTCTAGGATTCCCAATGCACGGGTTCCAAAACAAAAGCAAAACGGTAAAGATTCATCACTCCTTCCATTTATCCATTCATCCATTCACTCACTCACTCATTAATTCAGCAAATATTTATCGGGCACTGAATGATGAGCCAGGCCCTAGGCCAGACACTGAGCATGCAGCCATAACCAAAATGTGGGATAGCCATAGAGCGGAATATTATTCAGTCATAAAAAAAGAATGTGATTCTGCCCTAGCTGGGTGGCTCAGTTGGTTGGAGAGTGGTCTGCAAACTGTGGCTTGAGAGCCACATGCGGCTCTTTGGCCCCTTGAGTGTGGCTCTTCCAAAAAATTCCACGTGTGGGTGCACACCTACAGGGCGATTGAAACTTCATGGCCCACGTGCAGAAGTCAGTTTTTTCCTCTCTCAAAAGAAATTTCAATCGTTGTACTGTTGATATTTGGCTCTGTTGACTAATGAGTTTGCCGACCACTGGGTTGGCGCATCGTCCTATACATTAGAAGGTTGTGGGCTCCATTCCTGGTCAGGGCACATACCTAGATTGCAGTTTCGATCCCAATTGATGTTTCTCTCTCTCCTTGACTGTGCCAGGCCCAATCCTGCCTCAAGGCTTTTGTATTAGTGTTCCCTCTGCTCTGAAGCTTCTTCCCCCAGAATTCTTTGTTTAAATATCACCCCCTCAGAGTTGAACCCACTCCCACAACACCCTCTATGCCCCTTTCCTCTTTCTTTTTCTATACCACTTATCACTACACAACACTGTTTACTATCGGTTTCCCTCCACTGGAATGTAAGCTCTATGGGGCAGGCATTTTTTGGTGTTGCCCACGCCTTATCCTCAGTGCTTAGAATAATTCATACCTTGTGCCTAATCAATCTTCTGTCAGATGAATGAGTGAGTATACCAGGAGATACAATAAGGGTGAGCTCCCAGGTGCGGGGCAAGTAGAAGGGGAAAAGGATGTTGATATCTATTTTAGCAGAGCACTTCACACTCAGAAGACTGATGCGGAAAGGAGAATTTGCCCAGAGAAGGGGAGAGGGGAGTACAGTACTCCACACCTGTTTAATTTACCCTGCACTGCCTCCAACACTTTGGCATCCCGACCTCCTGGATATGGTTCCTCCCCTGCTTGTTCCCCAAATGCTGTTTCCCCCTCCCCACACACCATTCCTCCTGCGAACCCTGGAATGAAAAACCCTGGCCCAGGTGTCTGGGTTCTATTACCAAGAACCCGTGTGACCTGGAGCACGTTCCTCCCCTTCCCCCACCCACCCTTCTACTCTCACTTCACACACACAGATACACTTACTTTCTCTTCAGTAAGTGCATTAGGTCTCGTAGATTCTCCAGACTTGCTTCGAGCCCCCAACACCTGCTTTCTCCAGCCAGGACCAACGACCTCACCCCACACCCTGCTCCTCACAGAGCTCCTGCCCTACAGAGTAGACACACCTGCGCATCTGTGCTCTCCACGGCAGGGCAGGGTGGGGCTCCCGGAGGTCAAGGGAGAGGGGCCCTGAGAAAAGATGGGGACTGGGCTGCCGACCTCTGTCCTGCCACAGAGCACAAGGTCAATGAAGCTTCATCAAATGAAGCTGTGCAATTGCTGCCACTGTTACTGAGTACTTGCTCTGTACCCTAGACCACGCTAAGAGCTCTATACACACTAGTCTCATTTCACCCCACCCCCAACCATCCTGGGGGGAAGGTCCTATGACTAGCCCCCACTTTATAGGTGAGAACAATGAGGCTCAGGAAGGCCAAGTGAACCACCCAGACTTGATGCCACTGCCTGCCTCCTGCTGAATACACCCAAAACCACGGGCCTCAGCCAGGTTCTGCCTATAGCCCTTGGGCTGTTCTTTGGCCTCTTCTGATGGGATCTCTCTTCTTGGACACATCCACTTTCCCAGGCCCGCCAGGGGTTTATCTCCCAGTGTGTCTCCTTGAGGTTCTGGTCCGGTCTCAGTTGTGAAAGGGGGCTGTTGGAAAGCACTTGCCCAGTGCCTGGCAACAGTAAGCACTCAATAAATGTTAGCTAACGTTGGTGATGGGGGATGGTGATAGAGCGAAGCTGAGGGGAGCAGGGGTTCCCCAAGTGGACCCACCTTCTGCCCTTTTATCCCTTGCTCTTTTCCAGATTTTGCAGGTTCAGCAAAAAGGAGAGAATTTGGAGCTTTAAGGTGAAAAGCAGCCAAGTCTAAAAAGTAAGACCATGTGAGGAAGGGCAAGACTGGAGAAAGGACACAGACATTTCTTGAGCAACTGTTTTGTGCTGAGAATTATCTTCTTTCGGCCTCACTGGACTCTGGGGCTTGATGCCACTGCCTGCCTCCTGCTGAATGCCCTGTGCACCTCTGTCACAGTCACACCCTATTGGCATTTACTTCCTCATCTCTCTTTCCTGAGATGGAACTTCTCAGAGGAAGGGCTGACCTTAATCTTATGTGTGTGTCCCTGTGCCTTGTAGGCACAAAGATAGGGTAACTTTATCCACATTTTCTAGATCAGCAAGTAAAAACAGAGGAAGGTAAGTACCTCACCCAGGTCATGCAGCAGATGAGTGCTATAGCTGGGTTTGGGGGCATGGGTGGAATCTACTAAGGAGAGCAGAGCTGGGGGTGGAGGGGCAAGGGTCCTAGCTGGGCATTGGAGATGAGGAGTGTGGCCTTACAGCCCCTCAGGATGCTGCAGCAGCTGTGCCTCGCTGCCACCATTACTGAGCACTTGCTCTGTACCCTAGACCACGCTGAGCTTTATACACACTAGTCTCATTTCACCACCCCCACCCCACCATCCTGGGGGGAAGGTCCTATGATTAGCCCCCACTTTATAAGTGAGAACAATGAGGCTCAGGAAGTGACCTACCCTGCTTTGCAGCCTTTAGGAGAGGCACTAGCCATGCTGCCTCTCCTAGAATGCCCCACTTCCCACAGTCTCATGTTTGAGACTCATCAATTGATTATTGACGGATGCATTTGTGGTCTGGCTCTGGGGCCTCTCAGTCAAGCCTTGGGCAAGGACAGAGATGAGGGTGAAGGCAGGGGTCCTCTAACTGCAGGAAAGGCCTTCAGGCTACTTTTCCCCCAGCATGCCGGTTTCTGGCATCCACCACTGCCAACTCAACCCACCTTCTCTCCACCTCTGGATTTAAAGGCACAGTGACAATTAATCACCCAATGACACGGAGGGCAGGCTGCAGAGGAGTTAATTAATTAGGGAAATTTCTCCCAACCCTTTGAAGGTGAAATGTGTGGGGAGGGGACAGGACTAGAGACAGTTATTTTTCAAGCTGGGCAAGCTGGCTCTGAGAGACTTCAAGTACAGCTTGAGGGGACCTTCGGCAGGGTAGAGACCTCACAGGGTAGCACGGAGCATGCCCATGGCTGCGCTCCTTAGCCAGTTCATCCACTCTAGACCGCAGCCACCCTGCTCACCATCTTGAGATATCCCAGAGGCAGAAGGGCTTCTGGGAGCCAGCTATAATAAGAAGGGCAAAGCTGTAACCTGCACCCACTCACCAAATCAAAGCAGCCAAAGATACCGTATATGCCAAAACCCCACTGGAATGATTTGAGTGTCATTTGCACAGCTTGGGTGCTCCAGACACACAGAAAACTGGAAGAGAACTAATAGATAACTAGCAGACCAGCCCAGGCTCAGGGAAGGAAGTCAGGGACGGTGTTTGGTCACAGGAGACCCCCTTCCCTTCCACCATTGCTGCCTTAAGGCAGGTGTAGGGAATGTCCAGCACGTGGGATATGTAAGGCTCTCAAAATCATTTGGTCTGGCCCTGCCAAGACATTAGGGGTGAATTACTTAAATGTTTGACCAAATATAGCAGGCAATGTTTAAGTTGATAACTTTGTATGGCCTGTGAATGATGTTATAAATATCCAAATGGCCCTTGGGGAAAAAAAAAAGGTTCCCCACCCCTGCCTTAAAGGACTGATTCTTTGTGCTGGTGAAGCTCCATGCTACCTGCCCCACTGGAAAGCTGCTCCCAGAGGCATGGAAGGGCTGTTCCTGGGGTGCCCATTCTCACCCACAGATGGAGCAGGCCGTTGACTTGGTCGTGATATTAAGGGAGCAGGAAACCTCTCCTACCAACCACACACCAAATATCACCTTCTGCAGCATCAGACTTGGATCGTAAGGGATGAACACCTAAAAAGAAGGCTGAAATTTCATCAGACAAAGGGAACGGCCTGAGCAAAGAAATAGAGGTGGCAACTTGCACAGCACATTTGGAAGGATGAGATTGGTGAGCAGGGTGGCTGCAGTCTAGAGTGGATGAATATGGAGTGGGGAGAGGGCTAGAAATGAGGCCAGAGAATCAAGGTGGGCCCGGCAGCAGAGAGCCCTCCATTCTAGGACTGGACATGGTTCAAACATGGTGGGAAGTTATAGGGCATTTTAAAGCAGGGCCTGCCAGGAACAGAGAGCTTTGGGCTTTAGAAAGAGCATTCTGGAAGCTGGGGGACAAGGGGTTCACTGGAGAGGGGTGAGGTGACATAGGAAACTAGTGTGGAGCCAGGTTTCATGGTCCAGGAGAGAGATGATGATGACAACAGCCAGGAGGGAGAGCAAAGGGCAAGGGAACCAAGGTTGGTTGTTCACCTACTATGTGCTGGGCACTCTGCTGGACACTTTTTATCCATCCTCTCCTTTCCTCTCAGGACTTTTATTATGTCCAGATTTAGGGGCAACTAGGGGGCTAATTAAACTGGATAAACAAGTTCTGCACACCTGAGCAGGGTGACTTTACTTGATTCTCTCATCTCCCTCCTGCCCGCCTTGGAATCTCCTTCCCATCCTACAGGAGGGTCAGGGGCCTGGGAACACTGCCTATGCCCAATTCAGGGACACCCATGGAGAAATTGTGAAAAGCAATGCCACTCAGCCCACACTACCCCCCTAACATCCCCATCCCTGCCCCTAGAAAGAGAACCTAATCCCGAATCTGAAAAACTATGTGATGGAGGATTTACAGTATTAGAAGGCAAACAGTGGCAGGTGTAATTAGGAGAAAAATTTGTCATGCTCTCGACTTGGGGAAGAGAAGGGAAGGTCTGGCATCCCAATCTCCCCGGTGTTTACCCAGCATGTGCACACATGCAGGGGAACAGGCACTGGCCACGGGCAGATTAATATTTGATGCAAGGAAGAGAATGCATGCTGTTCATGTTTATTTAGGATATTGTGAAATACAGTGAAATTTGCAATTTTATTGGATTTGGGGGGACGGTGTTTTGGAGAAGTCTTAAGCTGCATGGTAGGACACGCACATCTCTCCGGAGCATAGAGGCACCAGCTTTGGTGGTGAGCCCTCCCTCTATACCCCCCTTCCCAAATCCAAACTTCTAGTT
The DNA here is from genome assembly GCA_011751065.1 of Lasiurus cinereus. Taxonomy (NCBI): domain Eukaryota; kingdom Metazoa; phylum Chordata; class Mammalia; order Chiroptera; family Vespertilionidae; genus Lasiurus; species Lasiurus cinereus. The sequence continues at coordinate 15,721,662 of JAAGEH010000016.1, read as the reverse complement.
CCATTCCCCTCCTGAAATGAGAGAGATTGGCCCCAGGGGTATAGGAGGAATAAGACAGAAATCTCAGCTGGGCCTCTTAATTTGGAGTTTAGTGGCATGAGGCTGGCACAAAGAGAGGCTATCTCTGGGGAGTTCTTGTCAATTACAGGAGGGCTGGAAGCCATGGTTGGGCAGCTTTAGGCACTGGTGACCCCGGCGGGCTTTGGAGGGGTGCTGGGAAGAGTGCAAAGAAAGGGTAGAGTGAGATAAAGAGCTGTTCTCTTTGTAGTCAAGAAACTGGTTGATGGATAGAGCCTTAAAAGGCATGAATGTAACCTCCCTCCCCCAGTCAAGGGCTCAATTCTGCCATTTATTTTCTCCAAGTGTTCATCTAGCCAGTGCTTCCACATCTTCCAGTGTTGGGGAGCTCCTCAAATCATTCCATTGTTGGACACTCCCCGATGGAAAACTTCTCCAAGATACATGGTTAGGATGGGGTGGGGGGGAGGGCGGTGGCAAGGATTAGGTCATATGGCATTCTCTAATTTGTATTAAAATAAAGGATTGAGATGATAGATAGATAGATAGATAGATAGATAAACAGCTATACATAATGCACAATATACGTATTTCTGAAAGAAAATATAAAAGTTGGTACCAGTTATTGTTTCTGGAGAGAGAAGCTGGATGGCTGTGAAACTGGGGAGTCTGGGAAGGTTAGAGACTTACTTTTCTTTATATACCTTTTGACCAATTTGAATTTTTCATCATATGCATGTAGTACTTTTCTCAATAAAAATACTATTTATTTTTTAAAAAGAAAATCTTCCCTATTAAAGGACAAGCAGAGATAAAGAGAAAATAGTATGGTAAAAAAAAAAAAATAGGATGAGCCCAGGCCCTGTGGTTCAGTGGTTGAGCATCGACCTATGAACCAGGAAGTCGAAGTTTGATTCCTGGTCAGGGCACATGTCTAAATTGTGGGCTTGATCCCCAGAGTGGGGCATGCAGAAAGCAGCTAATAAATGATTCTCTCTCATCATTTATATTTCTACCTCTCTCTCCCTTTCCCTTCCTCTCTGAAATAAATAAAAAAATATTTTTTAAAAATAGGTTGAGATGTAGGGGACTAGATGAGATAAAAAAACTACAAGGAAATGAAAAATGCAATAGCAGAACACACACACACACACACACACACACACACACACACACACAACCACATTGATCATTATATTGTACCAATGTCTGTCTGTCTCCTCGGACTTTCCACCTACCTTCCCACTGTGCTAGTTCTACCTACAGGGTCACACAGAGAAAGTCCCTTCCCTTTGCCCCATGGCAGCCCTTCAGATACTTGAAGATACATGTCTGGCACCAATAAATATCTGAGCTGAATCAAACAATCCAGACTCCACATTTTGCCACTCTTTTTCTCAGGATGGCTCCGATGAGGCTCTCAAGACCTCTGGGCTTGCCCCCAGGGCTAGTGCTTCTCTTACCTGGGAGCTCAGAGTGGGACTGAGCCTCTTGGAGTCATCTCTGCAGTTATCTCACACTTTCTGAACAGACAGCAGCCCAACCTTCTTCAGCAACAAACACCTGGAGCTTGATGGCCTCAGAGACTATCAAATACCCAGTTTTAAATGGGTAAACTGAGGCTTAGAATGGGGCAGAGAGTGGCCTGAGATCATGGAAGCAAGGCCTGCTTTGTGCCTACTCCTCCTGAGTGAGCCCTCTGGAATGCCCACCAGCATGGAACCTTGAGCAAGGCCACTTGGAGGAGTAGGAGCACTGCCAGCCAGCCTCATCGGAAGTGCTGTTTCCAGTATGGATTGCCACAAAACCCAAAGAACTGCAAGCCAGACAGCGCATGAGGTTAACTCAGGCTTCTGGAGAAGACAGGGGCCATTCTGGCATCTGCATGCAACCGTCAGAGTGAGAAGGTGGCTATGCTGTTCCTCACATGTTCCCATCGTATGTATGCACACCAACCTGTGTGGGTGGTGTCTGTGTGAATGCCTTCACAGGTGTGTGTGTGTCTGTATGAGTACAGAGATTGTGTGTGTGTACATGTATTAGAGAACATGTGCCTATAGCCACCAGGGTGTGAGTGTGTGTGAGTGTATGTGTGATGCTGTACATCTGCCACAGCCCTCAACACATTCACTTGCTGCATTTGTTTGCGAGGCTGCCTCCTCCCCTGAACTGTGACCTGAGATTTCATCTTAAAAAAAAAATTCAATATTCTCAGTGCCAAGTAATCCATGGCATATAGTAGGTGCTTAATCAACATTTGCTGGACTGAACTGGGCTGAATTGAATTCAGCTGAACTGAATTGGATTTCCCCAGTGAGTCTCTATGCATACGAGTCAGTGCCGGGGAAGAGGAAATGTACATGTGCCACGTGGGTGAATGCTCGTGGATTGTCTGTACATGCGTGTCTGAGCCAAGTCTCCACATTTGCATGTGGGTCCGTCTGCATGTTGTGAATTCAAACCACAAGGAGGGAACATGATTCCATGTGTGTGCATATGTGTGCATGGATATGTGCACGTGCCAGCTCCAAGAGCCCTCTCACGCATACAGAAAGCCCAGTGACCCCCAGTTTCAGCTGAGCCAGGTTTCTTCCCAGTACACCTGGAACAGCTAAAATTAGTATGAAAATGGTAGTGTTCGGTTAAAGGGAAGGGGGTGGGAAGAGATGAGGGTGCCCGTGAGTGCTATTTTATTTCTCAGTGAGAGGATAAAGTGATTTTTCCTACATAATTTTTGATGTAGAGGCTAAATTAGGCCAGAGAAGAGGGACAAAGCAACTTTCGCCCTCATTAGTATTCTGGCCGCGTTGGCCCAGCCACGGCAGTTATGTATTTTTGCAAGTATGCATATAATTTATTGTGGAGAACACAATTTACATGGTAGTCGATGCCTGTTTTATAGCCTCACAAATAGATGTATGAACTCAAGCATATAATGGCCCAACCAGCAGGCGCAAATACGTTCTAAATCTTCTAAATGTGCTTCACAAAAATGTAACTGAGGAATATAAAACAGATCAATTCTTGCATGTTATATATTGGTTTTTGATTTACAAATCTAATCTGGGACATTTCTTCAGAAATGAGGGGATTTTTCCCCCCTCCTCCTCCTCTTATTCTCCCACCAACTTCTCCGTGCACAGACCTTGCCTGCTGGTCAGGTGCCTGCAGGCAACGCCACCTCCCCCATGTGTGCCCACACACATGCCCACATGTAGTGCATGCTCTCACCGGCTACCTGTCCATGCACTTGGAGGTATGATGGGAAGCTGCAGACCTTGAGTGGAAAAGACGATGTGATCTTTGCTCCATCTGTGTGACCTCCCCCATCTGAAGCTCAAAATTTAGGGAGGAGGACTAATAAGATGACCCCAATGGGACTCCCTCTGGGCCCCTGCCTAAGAGACCTATTTTCTCTGGGACTCAGACTGGCTTCATGAGTAACTGGAGCAGAAAAGGAAAAGTGAGAGTCTTAGAAATAAAAATTAAACTAACACTCGTTGAGTTCCATCTTTATTGAAGATATTTATTTCCATTTATCTTCATACATGGCTTTAAAAAAGGGACATAAAAATCATGGTATATTCATAAAATGGAATATAACACAACAAAGAAAATGAACAAACTACTGCCTGCAATGACATGGGTGAATCTTACACACAATGTTAAATGCAAGAAGCCAGACCCAAAAAAGACCTGCTGTATGTTTTTATTTATGTCAAGTCCAAAGCACAAAATAAACCAAACTATAGTATTTAGAAGTGACAAAACTCTTAAGAAAAGCAAGGAAGAACTTCCCCTAAAAGTCAGGATGATTGTTATCTTTGGGGAATGGGGCTTTAGTAAGAGTACAAGGGGGGGGGGGCATTTGGGCAGTTCTTCTAATTCTTGCCTCCGTGGTGGTCCCATGGGTGTTTCACTGATGATAACTGTGAGCTGAGTACTTCTACTTCTTTTTATTCACTTTTCTATATAATATATTGTATTTTACAACATTTGTAAACACAGCCCGTGAGGGCTTATAATGAGGAGCACCCCTCCATCTTGCTCTCTGAGGGAAACTCGTGGCAACCATTTCTGGTTGTTCTCTTCACATCTCTAGAAATGTTGTGGAGCTCCTCTGGAACCTCTGTATCAGTGAAATTTCATAACCCTTTTTGTTTCTGTAAGGTAAGTAGTAATGTCTCCACTTCCACTCCTGATTTTAGTAATTTGAGCCATCTTTTTTTTTCTTGATCAGACTAGCTAATGTTTTGTCAATTCTGTTGATCTTTTCAGAGAGCCAACTTTTGTTGTTGTTATTGTTGTTGTTATTCCCTATTTTATTTATCTCCACTCTAATATTTATTATTTCCTTCCCTCCACTAGCTTTGGGTTTCATTTTCTGTTCTTTTTTCTAGAAAGGTAAAAGGTTAGGTTTTGACTTGAGGTCGTTCTTCTAGTTTAATGTAGGTGTTTACAGCTATAACTTTCCCTCAGAGCACTGCTATTGCTGCATCTCATAAATTTTGACATGTTGTATTTTTGTTTTCATTCATCTCAGAGTATTCTCTAGTTTTCCTTATGATTTCTTCTTGGACCCATTCATTATTCAGGAGTGTGTTGTTTAAATTCAATGTACTTGAGAATTTTCCAGATTTCCACCTGTTCTTAATTTCTAATTTCATTCCACTGTTATCAGAGAACATACTTCATATGTTGTTGTTGTTGTTTTATCTTTTTAAGCATATTGAGACTTGTTTTGGGACAACATTCTATTGAGTACTTGAGAGGAATGTTGGGTAGAATCTGCTATTAGTTCACTATTAGAAAATAGTGCCTATGAGGCCTAGTTGGTTTATATTGTTTTTCAAGTCTTCTATTTTTTTTCTTTTTTTTATAATTGATTTTTAAAAATAATTCAATATCATGATAAACAGATCCAAAAATAAAGACCAATTTATAAAACTGGACCATTTTAATGTTCTTTACAATAGAATAAATAATTCTCTTGATGACTGCAGACATGTAAGCTGTTTGATAGCATTCAGAAACATAGTAAAGGAGTTTTCCTAATTGGTGCATAGTCTTCAACAATTACAATTACTTGTATGAAATTGCTGTCAAACCAGTAAGACTGCATTTATGCACCCATCATTTTCAGGATTGTTGGTAACCTGGGCATATTTTCCCCAAATAACCTTGCCTCCTTGTGTCACAAGACCCAGCTCATTCACGTTCACCTCGATGACAGTACCTTTAGTAATAACACCCAAAGTTGTATAAAGTGGGGAGGAAGGATTCTTCTTTACACCAAGTATTGGCAGGCAAAAGGTCACTTTCAGTTCAGGATGTGTTACATGGGCCTTCTTGAAACGTAAGCCCATTGGCCTAATGAATCTTTCATATTTAGGAGGTTTTCGAGTAAAGCCATCTCCAACAAAGCAGACCTTAGTCACCATCCTCTTCCATGCTTTTTTCTTTCTCTTTCCTGTTTGAATAACTTTTAATACCTCTGTTTCTCCCTGGGCACGAATTTTGGGCAGAGGGACTTCCCATTTTCCCGCTTTCTCTTTTTGTTTTTGTTTAATCATATTGGAAAGTACTTTAGCTCAGGACTGTCCCTCTCTGCCCAGCAGATATGCAGGTACTGCACCTTGTGGAGTCTTTTCATCATCCTTTTGTTTGGTGTTTCGTTTTTCATGCATCTTGATAGTCTTTTTCATTTGTATCTTCTCAGCATGGCACTGTTTATGGTAGAGCTTAGCCTTCAGACCAATCATCTTTTTTGCCTTCTTTGAACATTCGTGAGCCTCTCCATCTTCCTTCTTTCTCTTTTTCTCATAGTAATCCAAACGGTATCCATAGCGCTTCCAGTGTAACTCAATATACTCGTTTTGTGGCATGGTGACGGCCGCCAGGCAGCTGGGTGCAGTGCCCCGGGCGAGAAGAAGCTCTCAATTCTCCAAGTCTTCTATTTTCTTGCTAATTTTATTTCTTGCTAGTTGTTCATCCATTATGTCAATGGGATTTTGTATCCTACCTACATGGTACTTATAATGTGCAAGTGCAATCCCAGTTTCAGGGACCTACAATCCAGGAAGCAAGGGGACCTTCCATCCTCCTGACCGGGACCACCCCATCCCTGCTCCCCAGGACAAGATGTCCTCCCTCACCCCACACTGTCCTACAGCCTGGAGTCTTGGACAGCTGTGCACTCCCCCCACCTCATCAGCCTCAACTATCTGCCACATCCTCAGGGTTACTAACCCTGACAAAAGCAAAGCAGGACTGGAAGAGGTCTCAGAAACCATGTGGAGGACAGATGGAGAAACTGAGGCCCGGGGAGGAGAAGGATCTTGTTCTACATCTCTTGGAGCCAGACCAGCTAGTGTCCCATCACTTGCTGAGCCCTGAGCACCAGAACTGACCCACTGGTTGTCAAAAAATCAAAGACCCTATTGAAGTCACCCTTTGTGTCATTTCCATTTGCCTTGTGGGGTGGTGCAGGGGCAGGATTAGAGGGGGTGAGAGGAGCTGTGTTGAATGGATATCTCAGGGCACTCAGATGACCTATGCTTCCATCCCAGATTCACTACTCTGAGGTGTGTGACCTTGGGCACATCACTCTCTGAAGTTCAGTTTCCTCTGAAAGCATGATGATCATCATTTACCAAGTCCCCACCATGTACTTGGTACTTGAACATATATGATTCCATTCAATTCTCCCAACAGCCTTGGCAGAGGGAAATACCTTTGGCATGGGAAGAAACTGAGGGCCCATAAAGCAAAAATAATTCCCCCAAATCTACAGGCATTCACCCATCACTCTCTTGTGGCTCCAAAGCTATAGCACAGAGAGCCGCCCTTGCCACAGGGCCTCCACTCACCCTTGGAACTCGGGTCCAAGACAGATTTAAAGGCAGATTTGAAGGGAGATCGAGTGTCAGATGATATTCATCATAGGAGTACTGTTCATGTTGTTAGGTGTGATCACAGCATGGTCAGCTATCAGAGAGATATACACTGAAGTATATCTAGATGAAACGGCCTACTATCTGGGATTTGCTTTCAACTACCCCAGCAAAGTAAAGAAGAAAAAGAAGAAGGGGCAGATGAAATAAGATCAGCAAAGCTGATCATTGTCACTGAGTGATAGGTACTTGGGATTCATAAACTATTCTCCAGTTTTTAACACTTTAAATTTTTCATAATAAAACATTAACAAAAACCCTCCAACTACCACCACCAAGTTGCAGAAACAAGAAAGGTTAAAAGAAAGAAAAAAAAAAGACTGCCTTTTAGACACATGAATTCTCAAAGCTAGAAAAGGCCTTAAAAATCAACTTGTCTAACTCCCCATACAGATCGGGAAACTGGGGCCCAGAGAAGGGCATGTTGGGAGTCACCAGCATCTGGGTAACAGCCTTGCTTGTGAGATTTCTCTGTACAGTCCCTGCATCGAGGGGCAAGGATGGGGGTGCCCTCTTGTAGTTCTAAAAGGCTGCCAAAAAGTCGTGCTGGTGGGAAAGGAAACAAGATAGTGAGAAAGGGCTGTATTCGTCTATTGCGGGAACACAATTCAACCCACTACAGAGGCGCTATGGGTCACCACAAAGAGGTGTGTCCTCTTCACTCACTCCCACCCCATAACTGAGTCACCTGAGGCCAGTGCTGGCCCACTGGCCACAAGGGGCTGAGCCCAAGTCCTGGTCTGCATTGGAGGCACCTAGTCCTGGAAGGAGCAGGACACTGTCTGTGGCTTCTCTCATCATGGGGACTGTGCTGGGTGCTGGGAATGAGCTAAGAGGGGAACTGATTCCTGTTTCAGGGGCTCTCACTGTCTCATAGGGGAGCCAGACTCACACCCAGAGAAGCCTGGGAGTGCCTGGCTTAAGCTGACATACACTGTGGAGTAGAGAGTGCTGGGGGCTGCCTATGGAACAGGAGGTAAGGGGGGTGATTTAGAGTTTAGCCTTGAAGGATGAGAAGGACTTCAAAGGAGAGAAGTGGGGAGGAGGTTCCAAGTGTGTGAGTGTGGGAGGTGCAGGGAGGGTCTCCCGTGGAGCTCCCCCAGCTGGGTCCCCAGAAATTCTTCCCACACTTGCTGTCACCAGCTGTGTCCCCCACTGACCCCTCCACCAGGAGCTGAGCTCTGGAGAGGAGAGGCTCCCCATTCCATCAGAGCAGCTCAAGACAGAGCTGGCACAGAGGGCGCTCTACACGTTTTCTGGCTAAGGAACTAAATGAACCAAGGGCTGCTTCAGAAGGAAGCTTCTAAGACAGGAGTAGGGAAACTTGTTTCTGCCAAGGGCCATTTGGACATTTATAACATCATCAGCAGGCCATACAAACTTATCATTTAAAAATTAGCCTGCTATATTTGGTCAAATGTTTAATTAACTCACTCCTAATGCCTTGGCAGGGCCAGACCAAGGGATTCTATGGGCCTTATACAACCCACAGGCCAGACGTTCCCCATCCCTGCTCTAAGGAAAGGCCCCTGAGAACCTTTCATTGAGGACCACCTTGAGGTGGGGGACCACCCCCCCAACTCACCTTCAACACATGCCACCATTATTACCGGCAGGGGTTGACTCATGAGGTTCTTTATTTACCACGATCACACACACACACACACACACACACACACACACACACACACACCCCTCAAGGATTTGAGGCAGTTTGCAAAAAAACACACAACAGGGTTAAATAAAATTTAGATAAGTGGAGATAAAATTGAGACCAAAGAAAAACGTGGGTACAAATATTGGCAACGGCATCATCCATTGAGGATCTACTATACGCAGGACACAGAGTGGTGATTCCAATTTCTCAAGGGAAGGGGGTGGTATAATGAGGGAGGAGACTAGCCATTTTTGAATTCCAGAGTTTTAGATTTGGAAGAGGAGACTAGCCATTTTTGAATCCCAGAGTTTTAGATTTGGAAAAGCTCCTGAATGTGCCTGAACTCAATCTCCTACACAAAGCGGAATGCCCTCTACCTCATTCATTCACTCGTTTATTCAATAATCCTTACTGAGCACCTACTGTATGCCTGCTGATAAGCACTGATAAGACAGCCATCCTAGACAGAACTGTGGGGACCCATTGCTGCTCCATTAATTTTTGCTCTTTGCAGAGTGCTCTCCAAGGGTTTCTCTCTGGTGGCCCTTTGCTCTGAGCCTGCAGGGCCGTGGACACAGCCAGGGCTTCTTAGAAGGAGGGAGAGTGGAACCCAGGCTCAGCCTGGCTTTTTGATGCCAGGCATTCTAACAGGCCTTTTCACATATGGTATTTCATTTTATGTCATAATGCAGTGCTACAGGGCTAGACACTCCGCCTCTCTGTGCCTCATCTGTGCGGTGGTGATAATTAAAAATGAAAGGACCTGATGTGCCGCTGTTTTTAACTATGATTATATAAGATATTAACCACAGGAGAAACTGGTTTTATGGGAACGGTTGGCGCTATCTTTATAACTTTTCGGTGAACCTAAAATTATCCAAAAATAAAGTTCCTTAAAAAAAAAAAAACCTAACAGACTATCTCATAAATTTGTTGTGAGGAAGCCTTACTGAGCCTAAGTATTGTGATTATGACTTAATTCTCACAAAATATTGTAGTGGGGATTTATGGTTCAGACTAGCCTCAGCGACCAGCCTCAGGTCATGCAGAGAGTATTAGGTGACAGCAGGATTTGAACCCAGGCCAGAAACACTCCAAAGGCCACCATCCTTTTGCTACATCTGCTGCCTCTCATATTTTAGAATTTTTAGTGACAAGGAGTGACTGCTTCACCAGGAACTGTTCTGCGAGTTAGGAACTGATCATTATAAAGACGAACAATCAAATGTACTCTCCTGTGGTTTCCCTGAGTTGATCCTTTTCTACCCCTTAAGACTGCATGGAACACATCTCCACTTAGTACTCCAGCTGACCCTCAGGTAGATTAAGCAGAGTCCACATTTATGCTGAGGCCCAATGTCCTTGACACCTCCCATAGCATAGCCAGGAATTCTGTTCCAGTGGCCACCCCACCCCAGTCCCATGAGCTGACCCATTGTCTCTCTTTACCTTAGCAAAGGGCTCAAAAAAGGCCCAGGGCTCAGGGTGTGGCCCCTTAGAGCTCAGCCAGTCTCTTCCTCCAGGGATCTGGGCAGCATGGTGCCACTCATGCTACCTGAGAGTAAATAAGCCTTTGAGTAGCCTCATCTTGGTGCCCGAGGAGACAGGAGAGCATGGTCCAGGTCAATGGGCTGCCCCCAAATCAGAAGACACAGCATTCAGTCATTCATCCTGGCAACTCTTTGCAGCAGAGCAGTCAGGAACCGTCCTTTAACATTCCTGAGCCTCATTTTCCTCATCCGTAACAGAGGGAAACTAATAGCAGTCCTTCCTGTCCCTTCCTACCTCTAAGCAGTCTCCCAAAGGAGATGGGATGCCCCATCTCTGGCCTCTTTCCCGACCATCCTTTATACTTCCCTATCGCATATCCCACATAGAACTCTAACACCCATTTTCTAGTATCTCTTTCCCCACCCCCTGCCCAGAAGGCTATGATTTCATCTGAGGCAGCACCTTAAGGTCTCCAGTGCCTAATAAATTCACAGTAGAAAGCATGTAGCACTTCCCCATGAGATAGATATGGGATAGATACTATTAGTATCCCTGTTTTACAGAGGAAGAAGCCGAGGCACAGAGAAGTGCCTGGAACTGTACCTGCTACATTAAAAGTGTCAAATACCTGGTTTTAGAGAGATGACAGGGTGCATAGGCAAGTTATTGAGTGGATTGGTGGGTTGGCAGGTATATAAGTAGATGGGTGGGTGTAGGAAAGGACGAATGGGTGCAAATGGGTGAATAGATGAAATAGTAAATGGGTGAGTGTATGGGTGGGTAGGCGTGTGGAAAGATGAATGGGTGAGTGGATGGATGGATAGATGAAAGGAAGAATGGATGGATGGATGGCTGGATGGGCGGGTAGATGGTGGATGTATCGATGAGTGAGTGACTAGATGAACGAGTGAGTGAATGGATAAGTGCATGAATGGACAAGTGGATGAATAGTGATTCAGAATGTGCTTTTGTTATCAAGACTTAAGAGTGGAGAGATAACCTTGAAGACATATAAAGGGAGACATTAAAAATAGCAAAGGAAACCTTACCCTAATAATGAAAAGACTCTGGAAGCAGGAGTCCCCCCAAATCCAGATCCTTGAGCAAGCTTCCATCACCCAGGCCTGGGGATGTCTCTTCCCCTGCCTCTGATACTGGCCCCAGGCAGCCCCTCATGCCTGCAGATGGAAGGTTGGCAGAGGCAGCAGGTGGGCTGTCGGCCTGTTCTTTCATTGTCTGTGCTAACCTTCCTCCTGGCGGCTTGTTCCTCCCATGTTACACTTGTCTTCCTGCAACACTTGGATACCCGAGCCAATTTTGTCATGCAAATGAATTCAGCCCATTGTAAAAGCCGGAGGGAGCAGTCTCCCAGCCAGGGGGGGGTGGGGCTGTGCTGAAAGCCCCACAGTCTTCTTGCAGCCCCCCTCACTGCACCCAGGAAGAGGGTTACAGACCTTTACTGTGGAACCTTGGCCCTTTCCTCTGAGAATCCCTGACCATTGGAGCCAGCACAGGCTTTAGAAATGGGTGGGCTCTGGTAATAGGTAAAAACCTGAAGCCCAAAGAGCACAGACACAGCCCGTTAGCTACGGCTCAGCCAAGTCCTCTGATTCTCAGCCAGAATTTTCTCCACTATGTTGAGCTGCCCCTGGCATCTTCCTCATTCAAAGCCCATTGGCCACCAGGATGGCCCAAGTCTACCCCTCTGCCCAATTTAACTGAACCCATGAAGTCAGCTGGGGCCTCGGGAGAGTGAGCCCTGCAGGTGAGTTCCTTCCCAGTGGGCAAGGACAGAGGTCCTGGGTACACTGGCCCCAATCAGCATGCTGGCAGCACGCAGGGTGGGAGATGAGGAAGGGAGAACTGGCTTTTGTTTCAAGGCTACAAAACACCAGGCACTTTACACCATCCTTGCCTCATTCATACAGTAATTCTGTCAGATCGATATTGTCCCCACTTTAAAGATTAGAAAATTGAGTGCAGGGAGATGACATGCCTGCCCCCAAGGCCACACACGGCTTCAAGTAGAGATTTGAATCACAGGCCACAAGATTCAGGCGTTCCTGAGCCTATGTTCTTTCCACTCCACATTCTGTCACTCCTGCCAAACTCTGCCATCAAGAATCAGCCTCTCATTGAGCTGTGACAGCTGATGAGGGTGGGGTCAATGAGGGGAGTGGTCATTGGCAGAGCCTGACTTTCCAGGAGGTGAGCATTTCAAGCTGTTTGGAACACAGCGGCTCCCAGTGATACAGTGGATGAAGCTCTGTCTCCTTCCCCTATCATTTAAGGCCCTCCACAACCTCCCCCAGAGCCCCCATACACACACTCAACTCCTGACTCAACATTCATTCTTCACTCCTCCTAATCTCCAGGTCGCTGTTCAGCCTGCCTCTGCTTGAAATGCCTTTCCCCACTTTGCTTTCTGATCTTCCGGGCTTGATTTGGTTGTCCCCCTGTCCCTCTTTCCCCCATGGACAGTGTCAGTCTCTCCCTCCTCTGTACTCCTGTAGTTCTCTCACGCACACCTATTATGTTGCCGGTGTGTAGGAATTTACATTAGGTGTTCATCTTCTCCACTAATCCCAACGGGCCAGAAGGGTGTATTACCATCCAACACCATGACTAGAGCCCTCAGAGTCACTGAAGGAACAGTAATTGTCAAGGTAACAGCAGGTATACTGAGAACTCAGTGTATCTAGGCGTTGTGCTAAGAAACTTCCTAAATAAACGATCTCATCGGTCCTTATAACCATCCCATGAAGCAAGCCACATCATTACCCCATTTCACGGGCGGCAAAAGGGTAAAAAAAAAGGCCCACGTCCCAAGTGGCACAGAGCCCAGGCTGCGGACTCTGGCCTCCACCGTCACTACAGGGCTTGGTCCAGCCTGAATTTAGGGCTTGAGGACATTACAAGTCTCTGCCCAAATGTGCCCACTCCCCTTCACCGGCTTTCCTGGGAGTAGGAAGGTCTGAGGTTAGGCAGAAAGAAGTGGTCCCATAGTAGATGGAAGGGAGAGGGTGGCCAGTGAGTTGACACACAAAACACGCTGGTGGCATTGCACAGCGCCAGACTCCTCATGGGCATTCCATAGAAGGTGCTGAAGAAGGGGAGGGAGGAAGGGAGACCCACAGGTCCTAGGTGTTCAGAGGACATGAGCCTCCATATCGCCACGTGGACAGTGGTCTGACTTATGGGAAGCTCATCCTCTCAATAACTCCATGTGTGAGGCCTGGACTGAGGTGAAAGACCCCAGAATCAGAAGAACCTGCTCTGCCTTCCTTTGCCAATGCCCTCAGACATCCCCTCCCTACTCTGACCTCAGCTGTGCGATGTGGAATGGAACCACAGAACCACCCCCACCCCTACAAACCCCTGCAGCCAGCTCAGAGAGCCTGGGCACCCCCAGCTCACACTCCTGCTGATACACGGGGGCCCTGATGCCAGAGGCCGCCTTGGCATTCACCCAGGCCCGGGGCCCACTGGGCTGCCCGCAGTCACGACGCCGCCTTTTGCTTTTGCTGGCATAATGTATGCCCCGTGCTGCCGCCCCAGTCACTCAATCCCAGCCGGTCTGCGGAGGCAGAGATAGCCCTTAATGAGAAGGGCCCCGGCTTTATCTGCTTTCTACTTCAGCCATTATCTCCCCCAGTCTATAGACACGCAGTTACCTCTGACAATAATGCTCAGAGGCAACAAATGCTGATGAGTTTTCTATGCAGTCCGCACAATAAGTCTATCAAAACAACCTCGGAAAATTATGAACCCCCGTGACAGACAAATACAACCAGCTTCGGTGTGAATTTAGAGCCCCCAATGCTACGATTCTTTTAATTCTTCAGGCCTCCCTTATCTCTGCTGTTCCTCTTCTGGTGGGGAGATAACAGTAATTCTTCTCTGTGCCGCTTTTTTTTTTCTCCCTCCCTCCCCCTTCCTTGCTTTTTTTTTTTTCCACCCACTGAGTGAGATGTTTTCCGTGTCTTTCTGCTTGCTAAAGATAAAGGGTTAAAGACCAACTTATGTTGGGTGCTGGGGAAGGGGGAGGGGGCACGGGAGAGGGGGGAAAAAGTAATCAGCATTCAAGAGATTGCTATCGGAGAAACCGCAGCAGAGAACAGTAATTTTGCGGGCTCCGGCGAGGGCTCTCTCCACTCCCCCCCCCCCTTTTATGAATGCACATAATGCCTGGAGTGTTGGGGGCAGATAAAAGAATTAGCAGCAGCCAGGGGGACGGAGGCCTGGAGAACAGGGGAGAATTAGAATGTCTATCTTTGTCTCTTCCGGCTCATCCAGCCAGCCGAGGCTCCCGGGCTCGTAAACAATTTAATCTTTTTGCTACAGTTAAAATACAAAGACAGCAAGCCTCCTTCTTCCAAATGGAAAAGGGAGGAGGAGCAGGACAGGATGAGGATTGCGGGAATCTGGGGAGGGGGTGCTGCTTGGATGAAGGAGAGGCAGATAGGAAAGGGCTGACACAACAAACTTTTCTGCTGCCGGCTTAACCCCCTGGCCTTGAGACCTCAAAACTCTTTCTCTCTCCTGCCCCCTTCTTCCCCCCGACCCCCCCACCCCCCAGCACACACACCTGTGCTGCCCCAGCCTAGTCCTGGTTTGGCCCAGCCTCCCTCCAGGACTGGAGGCTCAGTCATTGGTGGGGAAGAGGGGATGAGTCTTGCTCCTACCAAGGGCCCCTGGTCCCTATTTTCCTAGGTGGTGGCAGCTGTTGGCTCTTCCCATACTTCTTCCTTTGATCTTCCCTTTTCCCTCCTCCACTTCCTGCCTCTCCTCCCCCTGACTCTTTCTCTGGTGAGAACTCTCAGGTCATACAAAATGCACTCACCTTCTCTTACCCACCAGGCTGCTAGCTCCCTAAGGGCAGGGACTGCTGTGGCCACTTGCCATTGTGTGCCTTGTGCAGGGCAAGGATGGGGCTCTCTGCCTAGAACAGTTGTCCATCTCTGACCTAAGACCAGGGACAGAGGGAAGCTGAGACAGGAGGGAAGCACATGCTCGTCTCCTCTCGCCTGCTCTTTCACATGCACGTGCTAACGTGCATGCGAGCCCACAGTGGGGGGACCAAACTCTGGGAAAGAACATTGCCCTTCTGGAAGGACAGAGCACTTTAAGGGACCTGAAAATAAGGCAGAAAAAAAAAAAAGAAGACTTCTGAGGGGCCCTGGGATAAGTTAGAGAAGGGCCCCTCCCATACAGGGAGGCCAGAAGCCCATGTGACTGACCAGCTAGACACCCTTAGAGCAATCCAAACAGTCGACACCCCAAGTGCTCACTGAACCCCCCACTGTGGCCACTTTTAGCTGTTCCAGCTGCATGAAAGGCCCAATTTCCATAGAGCCAAAGTGGAAGCTGGGTCTTCCTTTTCTGCCCCGTCTCCTATGGAGTGCTAATCCCAGTGGGCCGGCCTTAAATGGACTGCCCTCTCTTTATTTCCAGCTCCTAAAGGGCCAGGACCAGGCCTTCCTCATTGCTGGACGCCTGAGCCCAGCACAGCACTAGTCAAGCGGGGTGAATTGTGCTGAGTGCTTTGGTGGATAAAGAGATGAGTGAATGAAACCAGTGAAACTTGGTGGGGGTAGAGAGTGTGGGGAGAAGGGAGTCTCTTTGGACACCAGACACACACTTGAAGAGGGGCCACTCAGGAAAAGGATCAGGGAAGGAAAAAGGGCCCAGAAGAAGGATGAGGGTGTGGTCCAGAGAGCTGGTCCTCTCCCCAGACTCGCCCTCCAGCGGAGCCACTCAGTGAATGGAGGGAACCAAGGCCGTGATCAGGACGCAGCCAGGTGCAACCCCACTGGAGCTCAACTATATTCACAGTGAATTCCCCAACCCACTGACGTGGGGCCTTTCCCGGGAAGACCTGGGGGAAAAGCATGGGACTTAGGGTCAAGGAATCTGGATTCCTCACAGCTCTACCTCTTGTTGGTTGTGTAATCCCAAGTAAGTCTATCTGATCCTCAGCCACCCCCACCCCCCGCCCACGTCTGTAAAATGGAAAGAATAATGACCTTTACCTTACAGCACTGGGTTAGCACCTATAGAGAAGGGATGAGTGTGTGCAGGTCCTATCTGAGTGCCTTGTAATGACAAGCATAGCAGACACAAAAAAACTAAGGATGTCAAAAACACAAACTCCTCTCCACAAAGCAGCTATTATTATTATTATTATTATTATTATTACTATTGTTATTATTTAGCTGAGGAGACACAGAAGTGGAACTAGGGCAGGTTTATATAAATAATGTTCAAATAATAAACTTTACTGTTTATATTTTAAAACCAGCTATTTTCAAATGTACATTAAATATATATAATCTTGGTCATGTCCTAAGCCAAGATATCCTAAATTGTCCACATATCAAAATCACTTGAGCAGCTTTTAAAAAATATTAGATTCTGAGCCCAAACCTAGAGATTCTGAATCGATATGTAGAGAGGGGGGAAGGCACGGTTGGGGGCGTGGATTTCTTAAAGAGCCCAGGTGCTTCAGTCAAGGAGTTGAATCTAGGATCTGCTGTTTTAAGCTGCAAAGAAATAGGTTTCATTTTATTCATCAATTCAACAAACGCTTTCTGAGCATCTGCTATCTATCTTTGTCTGTGTTGGGGTAGTGGGGGTAGGGGGATAAAATGAAGCCAAAAATCCATAGGGCATGAGAAAGCCCAGTCTAACCTGCCAATAGAAATTCCTCAAGCCCTAGCCTCCATCCAAAATACCCACCCAACACTGATTTCTCCCCTTCTGATACCTGAAGGGTTTAGTGCGCCTTTATTTAGAAACAGAACTAGAAGGGTCTGCTAAGTGTTGAGCTCTGCATTAGAGATTTAACTATACATATGATCGCATTTAATCCTCACAAAACTCTTGTGTCGTGGCCATTATTATTTGCATATTAATAATTAGGAAATAGAGGCACAAAGGGCTGAGGAACTCACTTAAGTTCACCAAGCTAGAAAGGGACAGGATCACCCCTCCCCTCCAAAAAAAAAAAAAAAACACAAAAAACGGTATGCTGCTTAAGTACAGGATTGTGAAATTCTATTTCTTTGGTATTAACCACAGTGCCGAGCATTCAATCATTCAGTCATCCATTCAGAAAACTGATCAACTACCCACTGGGTGCCAGGCACTTAACTACGGGGCATATAAAAAGACACTGCCCTCAAAGAGTGCAGAGTTTGGGAGGGGAATGTGGGCCACTGCAGAAATAAGTCAGAGGCAAGTAATGAGTGCCTCCAGGAGAAAGGCAGTAGCAAGTGATCAATGTGCAGTGGAGAGAGATTCCTTCCAACTTCGGGGACTCAGGATGTCAGGAATCAGGCGGTCCTTGGCAAACACCGAGGTCTTATTTCATCAGAGAGGTGAAGCACCTCACCCAAGGTCACACAGCTGGGTGTGCCATAAATACATGATGAATCGAGTGAGATTATTCACTAACTCCAATTATATCTCAACCACTAATAACTTGGCTCCAGCTCTCCTAATGGGATTTCCTCCGTAGACATCAGCCTTCTCTCCCCCTCTTCCACTGACACTGGCCAATTAGAGAAGGGCAGGTGCTGTGATTGGGGTCATGATGAGAGGACGAGATGGAGAGGACCACAGTTCACCCCCATCCAAAGCTGAGGGGGAGGTGATCAGTTTCAGGTGCTCACAGCTTCTTGTAATGAAAAATCTGAGGGCTCACTCACATGGAGAGAGGCACAGACTGAGAAGTCCAGTTCCCCCAACATGAATGCCCAGGGAGGACACCTGCTTTGCACAGAGCTCCATGCCAGAGCCAGCAGGCATGGAGAGTGATGTGGGCTACATGCAAAGAGACATTCAGACAGACCTGCAGACAGACATAGACAATGGAGGGGGGAAATACTCCATGAAATCCACATACACCTGAGAATAAATCAGATGTTGCTATACACAGAACCACAAAACGGAGAGAGTCACAAAGACTTAGAAAGATGCAGACAGACACAAAAGAATGCTGGGGCACACTCCGATATCTACTCATTTATTCCACAGAAATGGATTAGGCACCTACTATGTGCAGGCACCGGGAGATAAAAGACTGTCTTTGCCCTCACAGAGCTCATGTGATGAGAGAGAGCAAGCATGGAAATGGCAACTACAATACAGTGAGCAAAAAACACAAATATGAAAGAAAGAAGCACAAAAAGAGAGCTGAAGAGAAAGGCACAAAGAGAAACCCAGAGGTGCTGAGATGGAGGAAGGCAGAGGGGAGACACACAGAAGTGCGTAGAGCGAGAGCAAAGAATTGCATGCATGCGCACACACACCAACACCTCTGCTGTGCGGGAGTACGGAAAAAGACCCCTTCCCAGACACCCCTCCCAGCAGACTCTAAGCTTTCTACTGTGAGGATGTAGGAGTGAAGCTGGTGATGGCCAAGCTTTCTCCCTGAGGACACAGCAGGCTCAGACAGGGAAGAGCCAGGCCCTGACAAAGGCAAACAAGGCCTGCAGATGACGGGCAGATGACAGCTGCTGGAGCTGCTTCCCACCACAACTGTCCTGGGAGCCAAGGCCAAGAACCCTGCTCCTACAGATTCTTGTTGATGACTGTGCCCGAGTCAGCATCCCCCTGCCCCAAACCAAGAGCTCTTCAGTTCACCCAGTGAAGAGTAAGAGTCTCTCCTGACCCTAAGAGAGTCCCCAGTGGCCTGATCTGGAACCATGCACTTTTGAGAGCTAACATTCTTTGGGTCTAACTTAAATCCCTCCTACTGCAGCTGAGGTCCAATTCCAGTGGCAGGGTAGGAGCTCTAGGTCGCAGAGCAGGTGTTCCCAAGATGCCCCCTTCATTATCACCTGCTCAACGGCCTGGCCCACTGGAAGTTGCCTAAAGTACCATCCCCTCGGAGAGCCTCAATGCCTAGTTCCATGATACAGAAGGAAAAAAGTTGGGCTGGGGGAAGCCCAAGATTTTGCAGAGGTGGATTTGGAAAGGAACTGGAAACACCCCTGATTCCTGAAAGTACATCCCTTTCCTCCCACGGCACCTAGACATTGGTTCCTAGTAGGAGCATGGCCCTGGGCACACTTGAAAACAAGAGAACACAGCCCACACACAAGATTGGAGAGGGTTTGGGTAACAGAAGGAGGACATGACCCTCTCCAGCCACCCACACAACCCCACCCAAGCCTACACACCCACCTAACAGCGTAGGGTCAGATGCCCAACCAGTCACCTCCCCACCCTTGCCTCTTCCCACCACCTGAGCCTTTGGTCACCTACTCTCCTCCGACTCCTTCTTCACCCGTTTCTGTCCATTTCACAGAGATCTTTTGGGGCCTCCTCACAGGTAGGCACTAGGATGTAACTAAGAGCAAAACTCCCCTGAGCTGGGGGTGGGTGAAGGAGGCCGAACCCAGGAGAATGACCTCTCAAGAGTCTCCATCCGGACAAACGAGGAAGAGGCCAGGCCGGTCCAGGGCTCACCTTCCCTGCACCCTCTTCCGCTCAGCTCTGGCCTCTCCGTACCTGGCATGGGCATCCTCTGGCCGGCCATCGGCCCTAGCCCTTGTGACGCTGATTCCTCACGCTCCCCACTCTGACCTAACCCCAAGCCAGAGCCGAGCCTGATCCTGAACCCACACTCGTCCTGACTCGAATCCCACTCATCCTCCCTCCGTCCAGTGGGCAGCTGGGCTCTGCCACAGCCTGCAGAGCGCATGCGTGTTGGTCGCTCCTGGAAATGCGGGGAGGGATGGTGGGGCGGCCCCAGGAGAGGCCTGCCCTGGGGATGTTAAGTGCAGGGCCCAGACTTAAGTAGCAATTAAGGCTGCCCAGGGAAGAAAGAGAAGGCCAAACAGCCTGTTTATTTCCCTCCCTCCACTATCCCCATCACACACACCACCTAGTCAGAAGAAGCGAGGGAAAGAATGAGAGGGAAAGGGGAAGAGGGAAAAAAAGACCACTAAACCAAGCCTCACTGCAATTAGGAGAGCCAGTGGAGGAAAAAGATATGTATTAAATGGATGTTTCTGCACAAAAACCCCAGGCTGACAACATCTCTGGCCTTGTAAGGGGGAAATGACCATGCCTCGGTGTTTACACAGCCAACATCAGGGGGAATTATGCTGTCATACTGACAACTGTAGGAGGACAATTTTAAAATTACACCGTTCAACACCTTTAATGATTTGTAACAGAAGAGGTGTGGCTACTCCTATTAAATGTGTTGCCAAATCAATAAAAGGGATAATTGGAGTTGTTAGAGCAAATTATAGCAGCGTCTCTTCTGTTGCTGTACAATGTTCCCTTGTAAACTGCTATTACAGGCAGCACCGTATTTCTCTCTTATTTGGCCGCTTTGTAATGAGTTGGCATTTTGCAGCATAATAGTTCCACTTTCTTTTATGGAGCTCTCACTTTAACTTTTTCTCCTTTGTGCAGCCTATAATTTCCTCGCCCTCCCTGCCTCCTGCCTGTTTTCAGAGGTGGCCGCTCTGCCTGTCAGCAGTCTCTGGGTGATAAACTATATTATTTCACATTATTTTCAGGCCTTTGCAATTGGCAGTCGGATGGGGTTGAGGGGTAGATGGGTCTGAAGGGACGGGGCTGTGGAAGGTGGGGGAGAGAAGAGACAGGGCCTGGAGGAAAACTAAAAATTCACAGAAATCGAAAGAAAAGGGAATGAGGGGATACAAGGCTGACCTCATTCCCGGGAACCAGGGGCCTGGCTCTTTAAACATAGGACTTGCCAGAGGGTTCTGAGCTGAGCAGAGACACTGGCTGGTGGCTTAGCTAGTGGTGTGAGGGAGTGTGCAGTCAATACCCTGCCGGACCCCAGCTTCATGGCCTTTCCCTGCTCCAAAAAAAAAAGGATAAACATCTCAGGACTAAGGAGCTATTGTTTCTCCATACCCCTCACCCACCTTCTCCACCTGGGACAGAGGCAGGCACCCAGAGCTTAAGCCAGGCCACAGGAAGACTCCCAGATAGATGGGTCTTAGGGGACAGATGAGCCACTCCCATTGCAGACAAAGCCTGAAGCCGCTGGGAATTCTGAGGCACCCTCATCGTGGCGGAGGCAGGGAGATGGAGACCATCACAGACCCAGGAATGTATCAGGAGTCCAAAAGCCTAGTTCCAGGCCTGAAAGTGCCTCCTCACCTCATCCACATGCAGGCCTTGACCCTCGACTAGAAAGGACAGTGTTTCTGGGCAGCTCGGGACCAACCCTGCAACAGTGATACAAAACCCACACAAACCTCACTCAGTCAGTCCCTGCCTTGGGCTGCAGGACAATCAATCTGAATCACTGAGAGGCCTCAATGAGAGACAATTGGAAAAGAAATGCCACTTTATTACTTCCACAGGGCTGCCATTCCTGGAACCCATCTGCTGCCAAGCTACGAGGCAGTAAGACCTGCTCGGATGAGCAGATAAGACTGGATGGTGAGCAAATAAGATCCATTTGCAATGAGCAGTATCAATTTGCTTGCCAACAATGAGGAAAGTCTTAATTCTCTTTGGTAGATTCCTTGTGGCCTTTGGAGTGTTCTCGTTTTCACTCTTCATGGCTCAAACCAAGAGGGCAAATGAAAGCCGACCTGCATAGCTGCAACCAGAGGAAGCCCTAGATTTTTGAGGTTTCAGGGAATGCCATTTAACCTGTGACAGATTCCCAGACACCAGCTTCCTAATTTGAGCAATAATCAGTCCCATAAACTCCCAGCACTATGAAAATGTGTGGACAGTCCCATAGCATCTTCTTTTAGCAGAAGCTGGCATTTTTCTTTATATGGGTCTATCCTAACAACAATCTCTCATATTGCAGGCTCTGTACTAAGTGCTGGCAATCTGGAGGTGAACACAACAGACACCATTGTTACCCTTCAGGAGCTGAGAGTATGGTGGGGAGCTGATACTAACAATCATAAGGTAGTCATCTTTATACTAGAACTAGAGGCCAGTGAATGAAATTCGAGCAGGAGGGTATCCCTCAGCCCAGCCTGCACCCATTCCAATATGGGACTCCTTGAGGGATGTCTGACCACTTGTTTAGGTCTGATCCCACTGGACTGCTGGCTCCCAACTTCTCTCCTCTGCAGGCCTGGTTCCTGGTTTCCCAACTGCCCTCCCCTGCAGGTCTTGCCCCCCCCACAACTGCCCTCTCCTACAGGACTGGTCCTCCCCGCCAACTGCCCTCCCCTGCAGGCTTGCCCCCCGGCTCCCGCAACTGTTCTCCCCTGCATTCCTGGTTCCCCCTCTAACTGCCCTCCCCTGATGACCTGGTCTCCCCCAACTGCCCTCCTCTGCTGACCCAGTCACCCCTAACTGCCCTCCCTGCTTGCCTGATTGCCCACAATTGTCCTCCCCTGCAGGCCTATCCTCCCCTGAAGGCCTTGTCCCCCCAACTGCCCTCCCTGCAGGCCTGGGTCCCCCCCAACTATTTTCCCCTGCAAGCCTGGTCCCCCTAACTGCCCTCCTCTGCTGACCTGCTTACCCTCAACTGCCCTCTTCTACTGGCCTGCTCACCCCTAACTTCCCACAACTGCCCTCTCCTGCAGGCCATCTTGTGGTGGCCATCTTGCGTCCACATGGGGGTAGCCATCTTGTGTCTTAGTGTGATGGTCAATTTGCATATTCCTCTTTTATTAGATAGGATTATGCAAAAGTGATGGAAAAGTGCTTTGTGTCTTATCAGAGGCGATGGAGTATGGCGGTAGAAAGAGCATTAAGTAGTCAAGAGGCCTGATTTCTAGCCCCAGGTCTACACCTTTTCTCTCAGAACCTCATCTTCTCCATTTGTGAACGCAAGGCATATGTATTCAACATTTATTGAGGACTTACTGTGTGTTGGGTACTGTATTAGGCACTGGAGATATAATGATGATCAAGACAAGTGTAAGGCTTGCTCTCTGGAGGCTTACAGTCTAGTAGCACAGACAGATGTCAATCAAATAGTCACACCAGGATGTGATGAATACTGGGAAGGAGAAACACATGAGCTTACTTGTAATCACTAAAAACTAGAAACAACCCATATGCCCAAAGAAAGCAAGTGGCTGGAGTACAAGGGGGAAGATGGTCTTAGATGCTGCTGTAGAGGTGGACAGCAGTCCTGGGAAGGTGAGGGCAGGTCAAGGATTGGCCCTTGATCCAAAGGACAAGAGAAAACTGCTGATGGGTTTTAAGCAGGAGAGTAACATGACATAACTTACATGGTAGGAGTAAACAACACTGGTCGCATACATATTAGGCAGACAGAATTGGAGAGACTCAAAGCAGAAACAGGGAGGTCAGTTAGGAGTCTGTGAGAGCATTAACAGTGGTTTGCAATTGACAAAGGAAAGGATGCTCAACATCATTCATCATCAGAGGAACACAAGTACAACCGCCATGAAATTCTACTACATACCCATCAGAACGGCTAAAATGTTAAAAGACTGGCAAGGGTTGGTGAGGATGTGAAGCAACTGTAACTCTCATACACTACTGGTGAGAATGTAAATTAGTATACCACTTTGGAAAAAATACTTGGCACAATATATTAAGGTCAAATATAAGGATAACCTATGATCCAGAATAAGGCTCACCAAAGGACATGAGCTTTATTTCTAATCGTTGGAAGCTGGAAACAACCCAACTGTCCAACAACTGCAGAATGAATAAATTGTGCTGTATCCCACTGTGGAACATTACACAGCAATAAAAAAAAGAGAGAGAGAGAGAAAATCTACTGATACTCAACACATGGGTGAATTTCACAACAGCAGTGAGGGTATACTGTATGTTTCTATTTATATGAAGTTCAAAAACAGGCAAAAGAAATCTCTATGGACAGTGGCTAGAATTGTTGTTATCTTTGAGAGGGATGACTATGAGGGAGGAAAAGGGAACCTGCTATAAAGCTGGGAACATATATCTCGATCTGAGAGGTGGTTAAACTAGTATAAAACCACATCAACTTGTATGTTTAGAGTTTGCTCACTTTACTACATGTATTATTCCTCAAAAAAAGCTTAATAAAAAATTAAGTGGCTTAAACTATGAAGCAGGCAAAGGCGATAAAGAGATATTTAAAAGAAAATAATCCTGCAAGAATAGATATTTAAAAGATAAAATAACCCTGGCCAGTGTTGCTCACTGTTTAGAATGTCATCTAAATATTTATTGAGGATTGAAGGGTTAGGGTTCAATTCCCAGTCAGAGCAGAGTTTGCAGGTTCCATCCCCCCATTCCTAGTCAGGGCACATACGGGAAGCAACTGATCGATGTTTCTCTCTCTCATTCTCTCTCTCCCCCTTCCTCTCTCTTGGGAATCAATGAAGAAGAAGAAAAGATAAAATAATGCTTGCCTAGCTTGCCTTTCCAAAGTGTCCTGAGGGTTGAATGAGATAATGTACAGAAAAGATTGTCACCCCAGTGGCTTTCTTGCTGTGAAGATTCCAACTAAAACAAAAAGAAGTCCAGGCTCAGTGCTCATTTATTCCGAATAGCCCCACAACTAATACCAACTTCCCCACACTTCAGGGGAAGAGCATAATAAATGTTTGCCTGGCCCTAGCCAGTTTGGCTCAGTGGATGAAGCATTGGATTGCGAACTGAAAGGCCCCAGGTTCGATTCCAGTCAAGAGCATATGCCTTGGTTGTGGGCTCGATCCCCAGTGGGGGACTTGCAGGAGGCAGCCGATCCATGAGTCTCTCTCATCATGGATGTTTCTATCTCTCTCTCCCTCTTCTTTCATCTCTGAAACAAATAAAAATATATATATTTTTTAAAATAATAAAATAAATGTTTGCCTGAAGTATGGGATAGCTGTCTTTATAGAAGCTATGGGATCAACCAAAAGGCCCAGCCCCAGCCTCAGGAACAATAAGGCTGGGAGGCAAGCGGGGTTCCCTGATAGTAAAGAAGTCACTTGCTTTCCAGCTGCAGCAGAACCACTAGTGGCTGCTCCAAGTCCCTCCTTATCCTAATTGCATTGACTCACACCATTTTCATGGGGTAACGGGATTTCCACAGGTAACATGGGGTTGCAGCTAAGACTGGATGAGGCTGCTGCTAGTGAAATAGAATGAGGGATTCTTAGGGAGAGCCATGGAGAACTTCCCAAGAGGCCTCCTCTCAGCTGTGTGGGTGGGCATTGCCTAACAGACGAGGACATCAAAGTTCAAAGGTGGGAAGAGGGTTGCCCAGTTAAGGCTGGAAGAGCACAGTTGAAACTTGACTCAGTCCTTCCAATTCTGGTCCACTGTCCTGCTCGTTCATTAGTGCTGTCCCTTCTCTCACACACACACCCTCCCCCCGCACCTCCACTGCCAAAGCTCAGGCAGCATCAACCATGGCAAAGCCAAACTCACTGTTCTTCACAGGCATAGGCTCCAATGTAAAGGGTCACTGGTAAGTAACTTCATTCAGCTGACCCCCCTCTTTTTTACACCCTGGGGGAGCCATTTCATGGCTCACTCATCTTGAAGGTCCCCCTGGGAGCAGTGCTGCTCCGAAGGAGACAGTCCACTGGGGCACTAATGATGTGGACATGGGCAACTAGTCACATCTGCTCTGAAAGTTTTTCAGGACAAGATCATTCTTGTCATGGCCAATGGTGAAGGATTGTGGGTCTAAATCAAGTTCCTGTCTGTGAGCATGGTGGATACACAAGGACCAATCTGGAAGGGGAAACTTGGGTTTGCCTACAAGGGGGGCCTTCAGTCCATCTGCACACATAGGTGGGCAGACTTTCCAAGTGTGGAGAGCACTTATCAGTCTCCTTAACTTTTGTCTTAGGATGTCAGCCATTCTTTAGAGTTCCAAAGTCTCAGGACCTCCCTGCCCTCAGTGGGTGATTTGAAATTCCAGGCTTCCTCTGACATGCTCAGAGGACAGTGCAGCCTTAGAATATACCTCTCCATCCCAAAGAAGATGCCCAGATAAGGGCAGGGTAGTAAAAGTCTCGGCCCAAAGATTCAATGTAAGATAACACTTTATTTTTCTTTAATGCTATTTCATTTCCATTCTGAGTTCTCATTGCACTGTAGAGGAAATTCAATCTCAATCATTCCTGGAGTTTCTCTAGTTCCTGCCCTTTCCCTAGACTTACTTCTAAGGTACAGGGGACTTATGGAGTACTGAGGCCATGCGATCCACCATGTTATCTGTTACCTGGGCATCTGGTGGTCTGTGAGGTCCGAAAGGTTGGTGACTGCTGCTCTAAATGGCCCTCTCTCTTACCCACATAGCACCATGAATTCCAGGCCATAATGGAAGACCAGTAGTGATTCTACACCTCTTATGTGGGCTTGGGATTCTCCATGAATCCATCTAGATTCCAGGTGCCTGGATCCACCCCTCAGAGCCATGCCCTCTTGGTTCTCAGGGGTCTGCCTGGGCTCGGGCCTCATTCTCTGATGCCCAGCAAAGCCTCAACTCTCAACCTGGAAGTCTTCACAATTTCCACTTTCCACTCTCTCATCCTCCATTGAGGCAACGGTACTGAGGGGTGGAGGGAGGGGAAGTTATGAGGGGAGAGGGGAAAATCAATAAGCATTTCAAAAATATCCCACCTGAGAAGTGATATTTAGGATATACCTTTATTTAACTAAATACTTATTGAACACCCAGACGATGCCAACTACTGTGCTGACATAAAGAAGTAAAAGACCCACTGTGCGAACTAGGAGATGGTGGTAAAAGGAAAAATTCAAACTCTGGCTTCACATTGCCTGGGTTCTAATCACAGCTGTCACTCCAGCCCTGCAATCCATCCACAGCTGTGTGGGTGGGCACTGCCTAACAGAGTTCCTCTGTAACTGTAGTTTCTCCATCCTTAGAATGGAACTAACATGTGGGTTAAATGCAGTACCACTGATATTTTTAACAAGTGCCTAGCACAGTGCTCGGCACACAGTAAATGCCTGATCAATATAGTCCCTGTGCAAAGCAAGCTGTGAGAGCTCAAAGGAGAAGTGGGAAGGTGCTGGGTGATATGAAAGTAGCAAAGAGGCATGTTTCCTTTAAAGAATATACTAAGGATAGAGAACAAAGAAGTCAGCCATATCCCACCACCCGGCGTTAACCACCATTAGCATCTTTGCACATCTGGGCATCTTGATCCAGATTTTCTTTTTCTAAAATGGCTCAGTGGTTCAGTGTTGATCTATGAACCAGGAGATCACAATCCGATTATCAGTCAGGGCACATGCCCAGGTGGCAGGCTCAAGTCCCAGTTTGGGGCATGCAGGAGGCAGCCGATCAATGATTCTCTCATCATTGATGTTTCTATCTCTCTCTCCCCCTCTCCTGTCCTCTCAGAAATCAATAAAAAATATATTTTAAAAAAATAAAATGAAATCACCCTATTGTTTTATTATCTGTGCTCATTATAAAGAATTCAAACAATAACTAAAAATTCTAAGCTGAGAGCAAACAATTTCATCCCAAATCCCAGCACTTGGGTCACTGATGGAGTTTTAGCCTGAGGACATGGGAGTGATGATAAGGTCTGTAGAGGCAAACCAGGGAGGAGGAGAAAATGACAAGGACCCACTTTAAGGTGCTGGCAGTGAGAAAGAAGAGGATGGACTGGATTTGGATGGACATCTGGGGCATACACTTCAGTGGGCATTCTATACCCTTCTTACCTTGCTTTCCGCTAACTCCCTAGACAGCCACATAGCTGGACCACATTCTATTATCCTCCTGCAGGATCTCCTTCATTGAGTCTGAGCTTTCAGTATGCTCTTGGCTTTTATTGAGAGCAGATACGAGAAACAACCACATGAAGACCAGGGCTGTACCTGCTGTAAATGTGCCAGGAGAGGCTTTGTCCATTACACTGCTCGAGTCCCTGAGCAATGCCTTGGGCAGCTACTGCCTGTTTGAGTGTAGTACTAGGGAACAGTTTGTCTCGCTTGAAAAGAAATGGGAAACTTTCCTCTTCCACCCTCCTCAGAAGGGTGTAATCCAGTCCACTTCCCTTTTTGCCCTGGTTGCCAAAAAACTCAGAGCCTAATTTCATGTTCCATCATCGCTATGCCTAAACACCTTTACCTCTTCATTGCTTTTCCATTTTAATTTCAATACCTGTGTTGCAAATGCATCTCTTGAGAAAACCGTTTATGAAATAAGAACTCACAACTCAGAGGCGAGGGGACAATAGGTATGCGAGAAGCATTTGATGAAGGAATGAAATACTAAATAACAAAGCCAAATTCTAATTTTACTTTGTAAAACATGGCGACTAGGAAATTTAAACTTGTCCATACAACCCTGGAGTCAGCAAAGGTTTTCTGTGAAACACTCCTGTAAAACCAGCTAGTAAATAGGTTAGGCTTTGTGAACCGAATTGGTATCTGTCACAACTACAGGACTCTGCCACTATACCACAAAAGCAGCCATAAAGAAGAGTAAATAAATGGGTGTGGCTGGGCTCCAATAATTCCATTTACAAAAACAGTCTGTGGGCTGAGCCACAATTGGCTGACTCTTGCTCTAGAGCCAAAGAGAAGCAGCATGAGGTGCAAGCACTCAGGACCAGGACCAAGAGAGGGTTGGATTCTGCCTCTGCCTGTTGCTGGCTATGTAATTGTGAATAAGTAACTTAACTACTCTGAGCCTTAGTTTCTTTGTCCCCCAAAATAGGGATAATTAATCTAATAGGAAGTAGGCAAAGAACATAGACGAATAATTCATAGAATACAAATGGCTGAAAGGTGTAGAAAATATGTTTAATCTCACTGCAAAGAAGATTAAGGCAATAATGAGATACGTTTGCCTCCCAACTGAAAAGTGGGTTGTTGTTTTTTTAATTATAAACTGTGCACTTAAATGTATGTTTCCTATGTGGTTAGTGAAAATATAAATCCATATAACCCTTCTAGAAAGCAATTTGGCAATATGAATCAAAAATCTTTAAAAATTTATACCCTTTGACCTGGTAATTCCACTTCAAGGAATCTATCCTAAGGAAATAATCAGAGATGCAGACAGAGATTTATGTACAAAGATGTTCACTATAGCATTATTTATAATGATAAAAAGCTGAAAGCAACCAATATGTCCAGCAATTAGAATAATTGTTAAATAAATTTTGACATATCAATTTGACCAATCCTGAGCAAACATAAAGATTGTGTTTAAAATATTTAATAGCACAGGAAAATGTGCCATTTATAAGGTCAAGTGGGAAAAAGGGTACACGATTGTATATACACATACAGCGTTATACTAAGAGCACGGGTAGGAAGTACATATATTTGCACAGAAACAAAGAGAGACAAAAATGCATCAATATGTTGGCTGCCAAGTGTCATCAGAGGGTGGAGGGATATTATGTGTAATTTCTATTTTCTTTATTATTGTCTGTGTTTTGTAATGTTCTCTATTTAGAATGTATTAATGTTATACTTAGAAATTTAACATTATAAAAATGTTAAGCTCTCAACCCAATCCAAAGATGTGCAAAGCATATGTATAGATGAGATGTAAAAAGGGCAAAGAAGATTTTTAAAATAGCAAATAAACATTAAAGTTCCCCAATCTCAGCAGTAATCAGGGAAATGAAAGTAATCATCAAGAGATTCTTTTTTATATGTCAGGTTAGCAAAAACAGGAAAAAAAATGTAGAATAGCTATTAACGGCAAGTCTATAAGATCCGGGGGGAGGGAGGGAAGGCCTCTCCTATGTTTTGGGGTAGCAGACAGCTTTTTTGGGAGGACAGTATGGCCACAACTATAAAAATATCAAACCCCTGTCTGTTCCATTCACACTTCTAGGTATTGAGCACATGTGCATAAAAGATCTGTATTAGAATGTTCAGGGAAGCATTGCCCATTGCACTCAATGCCCCAGAATTGGAAACAACCTACATGTCCATCAAGGGGAGAATTATGGTGAATCCATTCTGTGGAACATTAAGTAGAAGTTTAAAATATGAAATAGATCTACATATGTCGACATCAAATGAGAAAAAAAGAAAGGCAAGCCACAGAGCAATACAACACTATCACATTCATGGGGGAGTGGGAGGATTCTACCTGATAGTTTGGAACATTCTACCTCATAACTCTTTGAGGAGGAGGGAAAGAGGGAGAGTGTGACTGAGAGGCAATAGGGGGCTTCTCCCTTTGATTCCATCAGCTTCCCTGTCATTCTTAAAAGCTTTGGGTCACTAGCTAAAGGTCTGGAAACAGACTGTCTGGGCTTAAATCTTGGCACTACCACTTACTATATGACTTTGGGCAAGTTGCTTATCCTTTTCAAAACCTCAGTTTCCTGATCTGTAAAATGGGGATCATCCTAGTACCTGCCTCACCACATTCTTGAGCAGCAATTCTCAACCTGTGGGTCTCGACCCCTTTGGGAGTCGAACGACCCTTTCACAGGGGTTGCCCAAGACCATAGGAAAATGCAGATATTTACATCACGATGCATAACAGTAGCAAAATTTCATGGTTGGGGGTCACCACCACATAAGGAACTGTATGCAAGGGTCATGGCCTTAGGAAAGTTGAGAACCACTGTTCTTGAGGAAACAAAAGGAAGTCATGTAGATAAAGGACCTAATATGGTGCTTAAGCCATAAAATGTTAACTACATTCTTAGAACGATTATGATCAGAATCACAGCACTTGAAACACCTTCATAAAAAACTGTGCATGTGCCGAAACTGGTTTGGCTCAGTGGATAGAGTCGACCTGAGGACTGAAAGGTCCTGGGTTCGATTCCGGTCAGGGGCATGTACCTTGGTTGCGGGCACACCTCCAGTGGGGGGCATGCAGGAGGCAGCTGATCGATGTCTCTCTCTCATCGATGTTTCTAACTCTCTATCCCTCTCCCTTCCTCTCTGTAAAAAATCAATAAAATATATTAAAAAAACTGTGCATGTATTTTAAAGAGTCAAATGTATACACAGCTACATGAGAATGAGGACCCCACACTGGGGAGGGAGCTGTGAAAAGGCAGGCACCTGACACACAGCAGGTTACAAGCTGAAGAGTTTCACCTCTGGAATCAGCCTTCTCTGTTCCAATCCAGAATCTCCCACCTGTTGGCTGTGCAAATTCTCTGTATCTTAATTCTCTGCCCCTCAGTTTCCCATCTACAGACCAATGGGGAATAAGAGTACCTATCTTATCTACACTAATAAAAAAGAAAGCTGCAAATTGACTGTAACTTCGCAACAGCCACCAGCCAATCGGGAATAAGTATGCAATTAACCCAACAAAGATGGCAGGTTAATTTGCATACACAGGCACAGAGCAGCCGGGGGCAGGGCAGGCTGCAGGCGTTCTGCACTGCCCCAGCTGCTCCGGGCCTCTAGGCGGCAGAAAGGTGGCTTAAGACCAGAGCGAGGTGGAAAAGCAGCTCTGGCCAGAGCAAAAGCAGTGCCAGCAGCCAGGGGAAGGAAGGCCCATTTTTGCATGAATCTTCATGCATCAGGCCTCTAGTAAGGTTATAAGGATAAAATGAGTTTCTATGGGATAATGTTCTTGGAGAAATGCCTGGGCCCATGCGCATGAACTGTTCTGGGTGTTGCTGTTGACTGTGTTATCAGTGCACAGTAGTAGCAGGGTACAATTAATACTATTACTAAGTGCCTTATCTCCCCCAAGTGGCCTCCAGACTCCTCCAGAGCAACGACACCAGCTCATTCTGGTGAGCCCCTCACCAGTGCCTGACAGATAGTAAGCACTTACATCTTTGCAAGATTGGTCTCCCTGCTTTCGTTTGATGTGTCATTTTAAAAACAGCAAGAAACAGCCCAGGGGAATGGGAAGGGCACAGCTTCAGAGTAGGGTGGCCCTGAAACCCAATCCTGGTTCTTATACCTGGGTGACCTAAGGCTGCAATGTCATTGACGGAATCTCCCTGATCCTCAGGTTCTTCACCGGTAAGATGGCTTAATCATGCTATATATCTCAGCCCAGTTGGGGTGGCCAGTGGTGGAGTGCCAACCTATGAACCAGGAAGTCACCCTTTGATTCCTGGTCAGGGTACATGCCTGGATTGTGGGCTTGATCCCCAGTAGGAAGCATGCAGGAGGCAACCAATCTATGATTCTCATCATTGATGTTTCTAGCTCTTTCTCCCTCTCTCTTTCTCCCTGGAATCAATAAAAATATATTTTAAAAATATCATCCACCTTATAAGATCATTGAGAAAAATGAATGATGTAACAGCCCCAGCCCTCCATAGGTGCCCAATAATGTAGGCTCCTTAATGCTACTTCCTAAGTTGGCTTAACAGCAATGACAAAGGCAAGTGTATACTAAGCCTGCTTGGATGTTTGGGTCATAATTAGATATCACTACACACCTATTTAAAGTATGCCACACCTCAGAACACGTGCCTAAGAAAAACAGCCACTTGCAAACCTGTGAAGGGCCAGTACTTCATAGAGTCTGGGTTGTACAAAAATTGGTGGGTGGGAGTGAACGATAATAATAGTAATAGCAATAATGTCTGTGCCAGGCTAAGCACCTTCCATATATTAACTTCTTTATTCTTTACAACATTCCTCTACAACCATCGGTTTCACTTGTAATATAATTACCCCCAATTTACAGATGGGAAAACTGAGTCTGAAAGCAGTAAAGAAACTCTCCCAAGGTCACTGAGCAGGAAGTGGTAAAGCAAGGACCTGAATGAACCCTATCTGTTTCTAAGACTCAAACTCTTAACTTCTCCCCTTGGAGGGAGATAGATAACGAACACACATACATACATACACACACACACACACACACACACACACACACACACACAGGCCTCAGTGCCACCTATGGGAAAGGATGAGTGGATGGGTCTGCAAAGCCTCAGAAGTATTCACCCTCACTTTGTCTTGTTAGTGAAGGGAAAAGGGGCAGAGCTGATGTCCTGAATCCCGGCATCTGGGCTCCTGGTTCAACAGCGGCAGCCTTTGTCCTGCCTCAACACACAAAAGTGTCTACACCGATAATATTTTAAGATAATGTTTATTCTACATTTTTCTGAATGAGCAAATATTTTTAGAGTCAAATATACAAAAATAAAGGCTCCAATGGGCTGGGGAGCCAGGAGTCAGGTGTTTAGGATCACAGACCAGTAAAAGCAGAGGAGACCCAGCTGTGCTGCCCTCTTGGGGCCAGCAGATGGTGGGACAGGGGCAGGAGGCAACGACAGAGAGGTCCCAGTTTAGTCAAGGCAGCAACTGCACCCTCCCCAAGATGTGGAGTACACATAGACACAGGGAGCACCTTGGCATGGGGCCCCCGGGACCACCCCTTTCATCCAGGCAGTGGTGGTGGGCCATCTGGTTGTCTTACAGTTTTTCTTTTTGTAGGTGGACAGGGTCTCAGCTCAAGATGAGAGCAGCTGATGTCAAGTCAGAGAAATTGTGGTCAATGGGACTCATTCCTCAATCTCCTTACTTACTAGTAATTGCCAGAAGCTGTGCTTTGTGGATGGGCAAGGCGTCTACGTGAGAATTCAGTGCATGAGATCAGGAGGAACCATGTGAAACCGAGTGACAAAATCATCCCAAGAGTGTGCACAAGTCCACGTGGCAGTGTGCAAGTGTCTGTGTACAAGCTCCCATCTGAAAGTTGCACAGGGAAGCCAGCCAGACGTGTCCCATGTCACCTTACAGGTTTTTCCCAGACCCAAGACCCTGGGTTTTGGTTTCAGAGACTAAAAAGAAGTCAAATGGTGAAAATGTGCCTGCATTCCAGTGTGCAGGATGCAGCGAGGTAGAGCTCAGAAGTGTCACTAGGAGAGTGTGTCGTTTGTCGACAGAGCCGGCCAAGAGAGGCCACTGCTCCTTTCCTACCTAATCAAACCTTCTGGCATTGACAGAGGTGAACTGGGGGTGGAGAGATCTGCCTCGCCATTATCTCTGCTCTTGTGGCACCTTTTCCTCCCTCCTCTCCTCCCTCTCTCCTGCCCTCTCCCTCCCTCCCCCATCCCAGTTCTGCTCCCGCCTATGAAAAATCAGCAAATAAAAAGTTACATTAACCCCACCCTGACCTCGCCGACATAATACACTGCAGGCTGATGCGCTGCCTTTGGAGGCTCGCTGAGAACCTGTCACTCTCCAATGTCCCGAGCACAGCCTGGGGAGCATTTACCGGATAATTAATATATTAAATGCATGAAAAACAGTTACACAGACTTCCCCTCCCCACCCAGGGGAGGGGGGTGGGATGCAAAAAAAGACAGATTCAGGCTGTATACCATCAATATAAAAGCATCCCCCGAATAGCCGTCATAAAAACTGTTCATAATTTTATAGCTTCATTCCTGTTGGAGCACCATAAAGGCAAGTCATATTTTTTACACTCAGGATGCCCCATAAAAAAAAAGAGAGAGAGCAAGCGAGAAAACGAGAACTTGGCAGGAGGTTCTTTTGCTCTCTCACCTGAGAGTGAGGGACGGAGAAGGCGCCCCCTTATTTGTCCTCTCTGAACCCTCTTCTTCCACTTTTTTCCTAGGTCCCGCTGTGAATTCTGAAGAGCCTATCAGAAGAATTATTAATTGATGACTTTATTACTTTTTATTTGGCCTCTTTTTTCCTTTTGCTGATTCCATATTTGCCTTTTACGAGGATGGAGACAGGGATAGAGGTGGGGTACCTCTGTGTGTCCAGGTCCTTCAAGCCCTTTACCTTTCTTCTGAAAGACTGAGGTATGTGGAGTGAAAGGATGGGAGTCCGGGTGAACCACCTGGATGATGTCTTTTGTAGGAGACGGTAAGGGCCCCAAATCAGATGGTGGAGAGAGAGGAAGGAGAAAGGGCTAGCACAGACTAACTGTAGTGCCCTGATCTGACCCTCAATGTCCCTCCCAGAAGCAGCATGTTCCTGCCAGCATTCTCATAAGACTCTCTGGCAGGCAGCTCTAGGTTGGGGGATGGGAGAATTTGGGACCCAATACAGACCGAGACCTGATCCGGTCCAGGAGGTGGTTGGTGATCAGGACAGGCAGAGTGCAGGGTGTGTTCCTTTCCTCATCGACCCCATGGTGTCCCAAGAAACATAAGTGGTAGTAAAATGGCACCTTCCCAGCAACACCCCCAAAAATACACACCCCCACACACATAGCCTTCAGAGAGATATGACCCCAGAAAAACTTCACCCCCTTCTTAATTCCGGAGTGGGAAAGGAGATGGGTCAGGCACGACCCAGCAGCTGCGCAGAAGGGAGACACTGACATGCACTCTGGATGCCTCCATGAGGAGCTGCGGACACATGGGGGAGACAGATACTCGTGGAGAGATGCGAGGAAGGCGCCCCATTGCCTCTCACACACCGTGGCCGTCTACCCCTTAGTTCCAGGGTCCCTGTGTACACAGGCACATGCAGAAGGGCAACAGCTGGATGCCAGGCTGGCGCCAGGGCGGGGTTATGTGGTGCGTGCCCTGTGTGAGCTGGCCAAGGTGCTGAAAAGGGGAGCTTTCCAGAGAAAAGGGCACTGCTTGGTCCCACTTCCAGCCTAGCCCTGTGGGTGGGTCCAGTACACCTAGCCTTCCCAAGTATCTGTCACTTCGATGAACTTGGTCGGTTTCTCCCCAGCTGAGCTGAACAGTGTGTGCTTATCCTTTGGGTTTTCTGCGTTTGCCTGCCTTTACTCGCCCTGCCATCCCTGTCAGGGTTGAACCTGCCCTGAGTAGGTACTATGTCCCTTCAGTAAGACAGAGGGGTCTGTCTTCCCTGGATCATACTGTCCCTCCCTCAGGTCTGTCTCCCCAGAAGTCTGAGTGTTCCCGGAGGGCAGTCTCCGGTATCTCTAATCAAAGGGCCTTTTTTAGGCTTTTACTCTCATCAGACTGAACTCTCTCCCAGCCACTTTGTCTCCCCCATTAGATTTTACCAAGCCAGGGGTTATTCATCTCTCACCAGATTTAGAGTTTCCCTGGAGCAAAGACTTTTCTCCGCCATCAAATTGCGATTCCCCTCCCCCCACCTCAAGAACAAAGATTGTGTCTCCCTATCGGACTGGGGTCTCTTCAAGGGACTCATTTCCCCAACCAGATTGAAAGACCTCTACCATAATCAGAAACTGGGTGTCTCCCACTGGACTGGAACGTTTCCCAGAGCAGGGGCAGGAACTATTATAAGCATGGGGGTCCTCCACAATAGGTACTATGGTTCTTCCATAAGCCCCTCAAGGACACATGTTCACCAGCACAACCAAAGTCCCTCTCAGATCAGAAGCTGGGCCTCTATCCTAAGACTAGGGCCCCCGGGGGTAGGGACTTGGACTTCTTTTTTCGAATTCTTGCCCAAGGATGTTTTTTATTGATTTTAGAGAGAGAAGGAAAGGAAAAACACCCATCAGTTGTCTCCCTTATGCACCCTGACCAAGGATCGAACCTCCAACCAGGGTATGTGCCCTGTCTGGGAATCAAACACACAGCCTTTTGGTGTACAGGACAATGCTCCAACCGAGTCACACCGACCAGGGTGAAACTTTGACTTTTTTATAGGACTCTGGGTGCCCCTCAAGGGCAGAGGTTTCCCCACTACACTGGAAGCTCCTACACATCAGGCTCCCCTAAGGCAAGAGGTGTGTATCCTTTGTTCAACCCTGCACCAAGAAGTGCTATTTCCTGCTATGGTTGAGTATGACTGTACCATCTGGGAACTGGACAAAAGAGACTAACATTATCAGCCATCTCCATGTGCCAGCTACAGCCCCAGGCCCTTCCTACCCATTATCTCATGGCCTCACTACCATCCTGCATGGCAGATATTCTTATCCCCTTCCTACACATGAGATGAGACTGACACGAAGGAGTCCAGCACCAACTCCCTCACCCCTGGGCTCCCCCTGCACCACCCCTCCCCAGCACTCCTGCTCAACCTTGCTGATCTATTCCCACAAAAGCAGCCAAGTGGGCCACTCAGGGCTTGAAAGAAGTCAGGTTTCAAGCAAAGAAGAAGCTGAACACCAAGGGACAGTCTTCCCTCTCCTTGAGTACTGAGGAATTGTGGGCAGTGGGGTTAGGGGCGGCTGCATATAAACAGGGGACTCATATTCTCTCTAGAAGCCTTAGTTGGCTCTGTGATTCTCCATACACCGGGGAAGGGGGAGGTGAATGGAGAAAAGGAGGGTCACTGGGGTACTCTTTGTAAATCAGATTTTCTGATCTCACTTTTTTTAATGGAAACCTAAGCTTTCCTCCTCTTTTTCCTCTCCATACCCTACAGTATCTCAGCATGTTGGGGTGAGAGCAGCTATTATCATCTCTGTATTATACATTGTTGTGTGTGTGTGTGTGTGTGTGTGTGTGTGTGTGTAATAAAAACAGGTCTACCTCCTCTTCCAATCCAGAACTAAAAATAGAGATGGGGGGGGGATAAGCACCCCCCCCCAAAGGAAAAGCATCAACTAATTTGAAAAATATTTAAGAAACTCTGGGTCGTCATCCACTCGCCTCTCCCTGCTCCATAATTACACTGCAGTGCCTGATATTTTCATGGGACATTAAACCAGGAGTCAGGTGATGGGTTCCTTCCGTCTACGCCTATCCGTTAGCCGCCAGGCCCCCGCGGACCTTGACATTATTAATAGTCCTATTCATTAAGTATTACTCTTGTAGAATGAGTAGCATAATATTGGCCTGGAGATAGGAACAGGCAGAAGGAATAAGTCAAATTAATTTTCCGGAGCAAACGCCCCGGTTCTGTAAATGACATTCTGTACTGTTAGCATTTTAAATGTGGCACAAATGGCAGGAGACACAATTTGAAAGCAAAATACTAGAAGACATGGCTCAGGGTGGAACGTGGCAGCAAGAAAATCTAAGAGCGTCAGGGACCTGGGGGTGGGAGGGTCTGGCCTGTGTAGCAGCGGGAAGAGGAGGATTTTTTTAATGGGCATTTATTTAAAATGCAGTTAAGGGAGGAGAAAGGTAGGAGGGCAGGTAGTGTGTAACAGGGTGTGTGTGTGGAGGAGTGTCTTGTGGAATAGGAAGGAGGAATCAATCAGTTTTCCTCCCTCTCTCTACCCCCAAGGGGATGATCTAGGTTTGAAGCTGAGGGCTCTCTGCCTCTTACTCCTCCAGGGGGGTGGCTTTTCACCCCTTCCATGCCTTTCTGATCAGGTCTAGGAAAAGCTAACCCACACATTCTTACTTAATGTGAGTTTTGGTAGGTAACTCCATCTTATGTTCAACAATACATGCCAATTCTGAAATAGACCCTATGTTAGATTTTAGAGAATGGGACACACATAGATTGGTCATGAAATGCTCCGTACTCTACAAAAGCTTATCATCCTGTGATTGAGCCAGTAGGAGCCCAGGTAACTGGTAGTTTATAATAGGGCAATGGGAAATATACAAGCTGTAGAGTGCTCAAGAGAGCCCATTCCATTAGAGGACACTTATTAGAAGTAATGGCATTTAATCTAGGTTCCCACAGGGTGTGGGGGGAGCAGAATTTGGATATAAAATTTTGAGAAGGGAGCAGGATTAATCAGGAGTGGAATTATCGAAGAGCAACATGAATAAGAGACAGCAGGCTACTATCCAGGACAGGGGGCTTGGAAAGGATCGTCATTAGCCATGAGATTGGGAAGGCCACTCTCAGAAAGTTCTGTGTGTCAGGCATCCAAAATTACAAAAGCTGGCCTGAGAAGATGGTGCCTTCCCTGAAGTCCATACTCTTACCTCATTATCCCCAAAACACAAGGGCAAATGGTGTGGGAGCAGGGCAAGAGTACTGTGGGCTGCAACCCATGCCTTGGATGGTTTCTGGGCCTGTACCATCACATCTCAGTCAGTGGCTAAGCAAACCAGCAGCCTTGTTGAAAATAAGATTATGCCTCAACAAAATTAGGCTGCAGGCAAGTAGAAAGATGAATGCCCACTCATGCACCCCCACTATTCCCACCAGGAAGCCAGAAACAGGGCTCTTTTCTATTTAATACTCACTTGCCAGTGGGCTTTTTGAGTCCAGCATCCATCACCACCTACTTAGGTGGTCTCAAGTGTTTCAAACATCCCAAGAGGATAGGCAGAGCTTTTATCCTGGCATCCTGCCTAGAACTGAGCTCCTGCCCAACTATATGCCTGTCTTCCTTGCCTCATTCTCATCCAAACTTCATAAGGCCTTTTTCTCCTTTTCTTTAGGGAAGGCAATATCTGGACTTACATGGATCCTGATTAGAATCTGAGGCCATTCAGGACCCGAGAGAACAAAATCCCTGGGGTACAGACCTTAGGATCCATCGTTAAGGAACTCAAATACCAGATATAAAACACACAAACAACTTAAAACACTGCAGTCTATGATGGGGCCTAAGGGGAGACACATTTAAAATGTTAAATCAACAACAGCTATCACTTGCATAGTAATTACTATATTCCAGATGCTGTTCTAAGTGCCTTTATACATATTAACTCATGTAATCCTTACATCAACTTTATGAGGTCAGTACTGTTATTATCCCCATTCTGTAGACGAAAAAACTGAAGCACAAGAGGGGTTGAGTTGCCCAAAGTTATGCAGGTAGTAAGTGGCAGGTCCAGGATTTAAATCCAAGCAGTTTGGCTCTTAATGCCAATAGGTCAACCAGAACCTAGAAGACCCAGTGCCAGGGAGGTCATCTGTAAGGTTCCTGGGATCAGAAAACTCACATGTGTGACTCAGATAGAGCTGAGTGATGAAACAAAGACTGCCTCTTCCCCAAGTCCAGAGAAGGAAATGCTGTTTTAGGTCCACCTAGTCCATGCTTGGAGTTGGTCTCTCTGGGGCAGTGAGCTGCAGAATCAGGATGCTGACTCTTTATAGTCACTGGTTCTGACACTGGCCCTGTTCATACTACCATAAAAGAAAGGGGGCAATAGGAAGAGCACTGGATTGGGAGTCAAGAGCCTGGTCCAACCCTAGGGATCTTGGACAAGTCACAGCCTCTTTGAGCCTCAACTTGTCTGTGAAATGAAGAACTTATGCCAGGTGCCTTCCAAAGTATCCCCCAGCTCTGACACTCTACTGAAGTGTTTCTCAACTTCTTCTATGCAAGTTGGAATCGCCTGGGTACCTTTTTAAAAAAATTAACACGTGGGCCACATCCGAGCCAAATAAATCAAAGCCTCTTGAGATATAACTCCTAGACACTGGCATCTTAAAAATCACCCCAGGTGATTCTGTTGGCTTTTGTAGTCTATAGAGCGCAGATGTGTTGAAGAACTGAGGCAGCGCTCTTATTCTAGACTAATCAGAGGCCTTAGAAACTGGCGACTAAGGCCTTGGTTGGAGAGTCATGGGAAGTAGTTTATTGCTAAAGAGACCACCCCAATAGATCCCAGAGTAGCCCCAGGACTTACAGAAAAGCAGCCTTTCAAAAGTGACAGATTAGAATCAAACCACATTTCTGTAGACAAGTCTCCAAGCTAGGAACCACAGGAGGTCTCTTGGGATAGTGGGTTTGGATCTTCCTTTTCACTCCTGGCATTCCAGACCTTTAATGCCTAGCATCTCCCCCAGTTTTGGAGGTGTCTCCCTCCTTAAGCTCCTCCCAGAGAACTGGGGTTCCCAGCACCCTCCAGATCCCATCAGGGCACCACACTTTTTGGGAAGCAGGTTAGTGAAGAGGACCTCTTCCACCCAACGCCAGAGGAAGAGCCACATCTTCCCCCCAACAGAACTGAATAAATACATTTAGCACCACCTCCGCCTCTTTTTTCCCAATTTAGTATTGTTTAATATGCATTTAATCAGGCCATTCGGTATTACAGCGGCTATGTAGCGTTACTTCCCCCCCCCCCACGGCACAGAGGGAGGGCGTTATAGGCCATTAGGCTAAAGTAATATGTATGAGGAGTCACTTTTCCCCAGGGCGCAGTAACTATTTTTGCTCCCCAGTCGTCCCCATTAAATCATTAAACCTCATGACTATACTTTCTGAACTCTACCATGATCTTTAAAAAGCCAAGCATTAAAGGGCAGCTGTCACCCTCCACCGCCCAGGCCTCACCGCTTTATGTATTCACAGCATTAAGTCCTTTGTCAGTCTATACATCATTGGGGGTGCGGAGGGGGGTGCGTTACAGCGCTTGAGGAGTCGACAGCCGGACCCCCAGCTCTCCCCTGGGGAGGGCCCATGGGGTCTAGCGATAGGCCCCGCCCTGAGAGAAGTCTGGTTATGCTGAGCTGATTGGTGAGAGGGGCGAGGCCCCAGACGCTGGGACCTGTCCGTGGTGCTGAAGTCCTGTCTCACAGGCATTATCCTCTCTCCAACTAACATTTGGTTTTCTCGACTAACACGAATTATTTCATAACCAAATGTTTCCTGGAGAAAATAAATTCCCTACTTCCCCATATATAGTGAGTATGAAACTACCCAAGGAAAGTTGTGGAGTAGTGGAAAGATTTGTGGATTAGAATTCAAAAAGCTGCTAACTGGCATAAATTGGGCAAATCTGAGCACCAGTTTCTTCAGTAGTAAAAGGTGTTAATGACAATCACACAGGATTGTTAAGTTTAGATGATAGTATGATTGTTAAAGTTATTTTAAAACCATAAACACTGAACGCTGAACATATATATTAATGTGTTCAGGACAAATATTAATTGATAATTAATTAATTAATTTTTAATTTATTATTTAATAAACATTTTCTAATGTTACTACTACTTTATTATTGCTGTTGTTGATAGGTGCTACTCAAGAACAATTTCCCAGGAACTTCCTTCTCCCCTAGGAAATCTCCCTGGACAGGGAAGCAAGCAAGGACTACCATTAGTAGAAAAGGAGAGGTGTTATGTTTTTATTTTGTTTACCTCCTATGAGCTGACGTGGAGAGAACCCTTGAGAGTCCCTTCTCCCAAGACCCAGTCCCAATCCTGTGGGGTCCCTATCCAATTCCCACCCCCATCCTAATCCCTGACACATGGGTACCTTTTTCACTCTGCATCCCCTTGCCAGTCTCACCATCAAAAAGCCGGGCAGGAAAGGGTTAAGCTTCTCGGCAAACCCCCTACAGAGTCCTCCTCACTGGCTAGGAAACAATGGAGCCATCAGTCTATATTTGACCTTTGCTCCCACAGCGTTTATGACTTATTCCTCTCCTCCACAGCCTGCTGCGATTCTGCCTTCAATCTCCCACCCCTAGCCAGAGAAAAGCTGACCCTCCCCCAACATCTCCCCAGCCTCTAGGCCTCCCTCCTTTCCCCTTGCTCTTCTCCTTCCTCACCTCTCCTAGATTCCTTTTTGTCTCATTCCGTTCTCTTATATTTTCCCTCTCCCTGTATTCCTTCGTGATGCTCTTTACCCCAACTTCCAGTTCTCTCTCCCT
Source organism: Lasiurus cinereus (assembly GCA_011751065.1). Lineage (NCBI taxonomy): Eukaryota > Metazoa > Chordata > Mammalia > Chiroptera > Vespertilionidae > Lasiurus > Lasiurus cinereus. Next base: position 15,679,276 of record JAAGEH010000016.1, on the reverse strand, counting down.
TTTTTTTCTCTTTTGCCTTTGCTTCTTCTTCCTCCTTCTCTCCCCAGTTTTCTTCTCGCCTTCCCATCCTTAGTTAGCATTTGACATGCCAGATTTGGGTGAGGACTCTTGGAAAATATCAGCTTGCCTGCCCTCTTCTCTTCCTCTTACACTCTCAAACATACAGACCCCTCTCTGCTCATCCCCCCATCCCCTGACACCATTGTGTCCCAAAGTGGTCATGAGTGGGCACAATGAAAGTGTGGAGAATGGGGAGGCGCCACATCCATTCATGGACAGTTTCAGGGGGTGGAGGGTAATGTCACCCAAACTGGAGCTGAGATGAATGGAGGATCTTATCAAAATGGAGGAACTCCAGTGTGTAGAAACAGAAAAAGAGCACACGGGCCTGAGTATCCAAAAAACCACATTCCAGTCCTAGCTCATTCCCCTACTAACTGAGTGACCTTGGGCAAGCCATTTATTCTCTTTGAGCTTCTTCCTGCCCTGCAAAATAAGAGTTCATAATGCCTGCCGCAACTTGGCTTACAAGGTTTGTTATAAGAATCAAGAAATATAAAGAGTGTAAAACTGAGTTGTAAATTGTAGAGGGCTATATAAATACCAGGGGGTGGGAGTTGTATTAATTTTTTTTTCTTGGAGTCTCATCTGGCTGTCTTGCCCCCACCCTCAACTCCTGTAGTAGGATTAAGAAAGCAATAATCCTACACACCTATATAGCACCTTCTGATTTAAAAAGCACGTTGACAGCTTTTTCCCTTTTAAAACAGCTTTCTGAATGAAAGATATATCATCAGCCCCATTTTACAGATGTGGGCATTGAGGCTTAAGCAGTTTTGAAGTGACCTATCCAGGGCCCTAACACTAGTAAGCAATAAAGCCAAGACTCAAGTCTACGTTTTCAGCCTCTAAGTTCAGTGCTCTTTAAACCACCCCTGTGGCTTCTCACTTTCCCTGAGGTCCCCCAGGCTGGAGGGTAGCTGTCTCAGCAGCCTATTATACCACCTTGCACTGCCAGTTTGTATACCCACCTTCCTCCAGCAGTGGTGAATGCCTTGAAAGGAGAGTATAGGTCTGGTGGGCACTTAGTGAAATTGTCAAGTGCATGAATGAATGAGTGCATGAGCCCCTCCCCACTCTATTGCACCATGTTGCCCCTAGGTACAAGGGTATGTCCTGGAAGGTGAACTACAACTTGATCCACTTCTTTACAAGTCCAGAGGTCTGTCTCATGGCCACAGAATGGGCTCTGGGCTATGGCATGAGAAGATCTCTGGGGGAGAGGGGAAACCTGCCACCCCCCCCCACACACACACACATACATACACACATTGCTCAGCCTCTGCCCCCAGCTCAGTGACAGCAGCCTCTGTAATGAATGACTCTGCAGTGGGGCCCAGCAAAAGGACAGGAGGGCACGAGACAAATCATAGCTGCCAGGCGCTAATCTTCCCCTGGGAAAGTCACCTCCACCCCCCTCATCCATCACTGGGCACTGGGCTGCCACCATGTCCCCCCACGTACACACCCAAGCCAACTGCTTGGGCCCCATGGATATGTGTGAGTGCACCGAGGTGGCTGTAGCATACACACGGGAGCCTCTGCACCCAGGCAAAAAGACGATTGCTGCTCCACACAAGACCCCTGCCTCAGGTCTCCCATCCCCAGAAAAAGTGAAGTCTGATGATTCTACATAAACCCACTGAGCCATATATTTGTTTAATTGCCTAAAAAGTGTTTGTTGAGAATCCGTTGCAAGTAAAGCAATGTGGTGTAGAGGACACGGACATGAATGGAACAGGCTCTAGTCCTGAAGGAGTTCATGGCACAGCAGGGGAACAGAAACAGACCAAGGGACACTGGGAAGGGAAGAACACAAGGCAAGGGGTGGGGGGAGTGGTGGGAAGAGAGGAAGGTGGAGAGTTAAAAAGGGATTTCTCCCAGCTGAGGGTGCTGGGGCAGCTTTGAGAAGGAGGATCTTGAATAATAGTTGGGGTTTCCAGGGCCAGGAAGAAAGCAGTCAGGAGTAGGGAACACAATGAGCCAAAGCAGAGTGTGGGAGCTGAAATGTGCATCTGAGAGAAGGCAATCAGTTGTACATGAAGAGGGGCAAGGAAAGATGAGATTGAGACCTGTCCACTGAATGCCATACCTCCCCCCAGCCCACCTTTTCCCAAAACACCTCACAAAGATTCTCCATGAAATACAGAAGCAGGTCCAACTCCTCCCATAGATCAGTGTCATGGAGATGTGTCCAGGCACATGTAAGTCTTTTCCCAGAGAAGAGGCTGTAGAGGTGCAACCAAGATTCATAAGCCAAGTCACTGGAGAGCCACTCTGTGTATACTGTCACCCTCCTGAGCACTGTTCTGAGAGCTTCACATGAATTGTCTTTTGCTAGAATGGAAGCTCCATAGGGTTTCAAAAGTCTTATTCACTGATGAATCACTAGAGCTCAGAACAGTGCTTAGTGCATAGGAGGCATTCAACAAACTTTCATTGAAGGAATGATTGACCTCCTGAACTCATTGTTATACTATAAGATAGATATAAATATTACCTGCCCTCACCCATTTTACAGAAGAGAAAACTCCACGTGAGAGAATCAGTAACTTGGCCTGTGGTCATACAACTAGTACATGCAGGATCCCAGATGCAAACCCTGCTCTGGCACCAGTGCAAGCTCTCTGCCAGCCACACCAAGGAGCAGCAGCCCTGTAACTGACTCATTTTTTAAAATATATTTTATTGATTTTTTTTTTTTTACAGAGAGGAAGGGAGAGGGATAGAGTTAGAAACATCGATGAGAGAAACATCGATCAGCTGCCTCCTGCACGCCCCCTACTGGGGATGTGCCCGCAACCAAAGTACATGCCCTTGACCGGAATCAAACCTGGGACCTTTCAGTCCAAAGGCTGACGATCTATCCACTGAGACAAATAGGTTTTGGCCCTGCATCTGACTTTTATATCTCTGCAGTCTTGGTTATGCTTTAAGGAGGCATAATTTCAAGAACCTACTCTCTCGGAATCTGCATAATGGTGAACTATTGTAACAAAGAACTAATACATACATTCACACATTTCTATAGTTATACGTACCCAGGCAGCCTGCATTAAGAATGCCCAACACAAACACAAACACCCAATTTCCAAAGTAGATTAATCTGGAAGGGTTCATTTGCTTTACAGAAAAATGTCTTTGCACTATTAAAAAAAAAACCACACACACACACACAAAACAGGGAGTTATCAAAAGGTTGTTGTCTTTGAAGTTAGAACTTCTCTGGACACCGCAGTGTTTACCTGAAGGGCATAGCAGGGCAGAGTGGGGGCACCAACACTGGTGGGTCACCTGCTGTGTACCAGGCACTTACCCTGCAAAGGAGATAGATATTTTATTCCCAGTTTAGAGATAAGGAAACTGAAGGTCAGGTTCAACGTGTTCACTCATTCCTGCTTTGTACAGGAACCCATGCAGGCCCTGGGGAATCAGATATATGCAGGCCCATCTCTGCCCCCCATGGTGCATTCAGTCTAATGGGGAAAGATAGGTAACAAACAAGTAAATGAATAAGTGAACAAATCCTCGAGAAAATGTCATGTTATGATAAGTACAATGAAGGAAACAGTGTGATAAGAGGGAGCTGGGGGATATAATGTAGATACAGAGGCATTAGGGAACCCCTTGGACTCCTCAGCTGGAAACTGGTCAACTTCATTTCTGGCTCCTCAGCCCCAGTACAGGGAAGACAGGCTGGGAGGGAGGGAAAGCAAGAGGGAGGGAAGAAGAGAGGGAGGAAGAGACCGAGGGAGGGAGAGAGGCAATCAACCTATTCCTTCTCTCATACTATCTTGGCAGAAATCCAGTGGGAAGAGCTGCTGAAAAAACAAACTGTATTGGAAACCATTGTCCATTACAGACCCATCTGAGGTTAGCTCTGAAGCCCTGGCACCAATCCTCTGAGAAAACAGGAATGTGATTTGTAAAATTCCAGCTCAGCCAGCTGGGTGAGAGCAAGGAGGGCTGAGGCCTTGGGCGGACAAAGGTATAAGCATTTAGCTAAGGGAAGAGTCAGGGTACCTGGGGATGCAGATGGAGAAAAAGGGCAGGAACAAAACTAAAGACTGGCGGAGCAAAGACACACAGGGGAAGAGAAAGTGCGTGTGCACATAGTTACAGGGCTTCCCTTCAACTTCCTCCAAAGTTTAATAGATTTCTAAATGGGCTTATTATCACCACCTATGAATTCTTTAAAGGACCTAATTATAAAACACCAAACTAGCTAATTAGGTTTCCTGAGCTCGCCTTGTCACAGGTGCAAACAAGCTCTCTGGACAGTAGTCCTGGCAAAGCCTGCAGAGCCGGATCGATGGGGGGTGGAGACTGTCTGAGGCGCACAATTAGGCCTATAATGGTGGGCCCCTGCTGCCACTGCCAGGCCTCCAGAGATGCTCGCTGCCAGATTCTGTCCCCTGGTGGGTGGGGGCAGAGGGCCTACAGAACAGGGTCCAGCCTCCCTTGGCCTCTCTGGGCTTGGGGCTAAGGATGAAGTGGGTGTCCCCAGAATCAGCTTAGCAGGGCCTGTAGGTAGGGGGAATGGTCATAGAACCAGGCCCTTGGCATTCCATTCTCTGAAGTGCCCAGGTAGGAGCCACAGAGGTCCTGAGTAAATGCACTTGTCTCAAACATCACTGAAGAAAAGAGGGAACTTGGGGGTATAAACTAGCAGATGGCTATGCCCCCCACATTATTTAGAGGTCTCTCAGGGGTGATGGCTGAAGTCTCAGTGCTTCGCTGACACTACATGAAGCCCTGTCTTCACTACAGTGTTTTCCAGAGTGTGTTCCTCAGGCCAATAACTTCACATTACCTGGACACCTGTTAGATATGCAAATTTTAAGACATCACCCAAAGATGGGCTGGAGCAAACCAAGTTGTAATGATCTGGCAGGAGACTCTGCGGCAGCTGAGTTTGAGAACCACTGCTTTCCTGTCTCCAGGATGAGGCCATTAATCAGTGCAGCTGCCAATAGTGGTGCTGCTGGCTGGGGTGCTGTGTGTGGGGTGTGAGTGGGGGCTGTAAGGTCTGTTTTTTAAATTAAACTAAATGATGGCCATTAAGGGGGCATCCCCTGCACATAATTAATTCCCCTTTTCTAAAAGGGCCAGGTGAGAATTGGACAGCTAATGATGCTCACCGAGTGCCTCCCCCTCGTCCTTCCACACCTTCATCTTCTCCAGGGTCTTTCTCTTCAGCCCTACAATCAAGGCTGATTTTCTTTCCATGTGGTGGCCTCACCAGAGTTTGAGATTTGTGAGCTACAAGATCTATATCACTGTGCCTCCCCCTTGCTAACTCTGTCCTGGTCTCCCAACTCCTCTGCAGCCATACAGGGCCCCAGTGTTCCTCTTTCACCAGACCATTTCCACTCTTACTGGCTTGACATATTAAACACAAGGGTAGAATTTTGCTCACAGGTGCCATAGCTTTAAGAGATTTTCAACCCTGGAGCTGAAAACCCACATCCCAGGTCTTTCCTGTTCTGACCAAGGATGACCAAAGTTCCTGGGCTCTGGATGTGGGCAGATCAGGCCATACTTCACTAGCTGTGTGACTCCAGATAAGTTCACTCCCCTCTCTGAGCTTCATTTTCACTGCTCTCAGAGGTGGGTGACGCCACCTCTCTCTTAAGGTCATGGTGGGGATGAACAGAAACGCACATAGGCAGCACCTGGTAAACATCAGGGCTGGGGACACATTCCTCTCCCTACTCCCTCCACCGTGTGGGCTCCAGATGGGCTCACATGGGCTCATCCTCATTGATCCAGGGATATCTCTGGGTTGCACCAGCCCCCTCTGCCCTCATTCCATGAATAAATCCTGGAGTCCAAATGCTGGGCCAACTTTAATGCAGTTCAACAAACCTCTCATGGGCACCTGTTGTATGCCAGGTGCCCTGACAGTATCTGAAAGGACTTTGTACTCTCAAGTGTGGTGGGAAAGATACATGGATAATGCATCCTTAAGAATAAGGGACAGAAGAAGAGGGAGAAGGCAAAGAGGTGCCAGAAAATGGCATAGCTTTAGAGACAGACCTGGGTTCAAACCTTGGCTTCATCACTGAGTAACCAGGTAACCTTGCACAAATTACTTAACCTCCCTGTGTCCCACTGTCCTCCTTTATAAGATGGGGGAGGGGGAAAAATAAGAGCTTCAAATGATGAGGCTTACAGATGTTGTGGGAAAGCACCTGGCATGTGTGAAGGCTCAGAAAATGGTGTTATTATTATTAAGGCTTCCTTGTTCTCCTGGAGCCCACCTCACCTCTGCAGGGTCAGGGTCTGAACCATTTTGGTAGCCCTGGGCTTCAGGGTTAACCAGATGATCCTTTAATACACAAAGAAACCCCAACCAGCTTAACCTCAGCTGAGGCACAGAGGGCCCAGCCACCCAGTGAATGCTGGCCCCAAATCCTGTGCTCCATTATTGCATCTGAAAATCCGTTAAAATTTCACACAATTTCCTGCACAGCAGTGCGCTTCATAATGCTGGGAGCCAAGCCGGCCCAGTAATTGGGACTGGAGTGGGGCAGAGTCCAAAGCAATTAATCCAGCCTCTTTCCTTGTTTGCGCCAGGATAAGCCTGACGGGGTGGGGAGTAATTGGAAAGGATCGGCCTCCATCCCCAACTCCAAATTAATATTTTCCTGTCCTGATTTAATTCCGCCCGGGAACAGTGACACAGAGACATGCCATGTCAAGCGCTAAGTAATCCGCCACCAGCCACCTGAGGAGGAGGAAAGGACTTTTCCTTTTCTTTGCAGGTAGTAGGGAGATAGACAAGAACGGCAGCTAACAAGACAGAACCTCCGAAGTTGGAGGGCCTTCCAAGGACATCTGTAGTCTCACTTCCTCCCAATGCTGGGACATGCCAAAAAGGAGGGAGGAAAGCAGGAACTTGAGAAGATGAATGAACCTGAGTTCAAATCCTGACTTTGCCACTCCGATGTGTGATCCTGGGCAAGTAATTTAACCCCATTGAGCCTTAGTTTTCTCATCTGTAAAATGGGGATAATCATACCTACTATGAGTAATTATCGTAAGAATTTATTACAATAAATATAATGCATTTAGTGGCTGTAAATGGTAGCTATTTTTCCCATTATTCTAGATTTTATGATGAGGAGCTAAGCATAATGCTAGACCCTGAGAATACAAAGGAAAATAAAATATGGGTCCCAGCCTTTAAGGAGTTTGCATTTTAGTCCCATATATCCTAGGCTGGTACACATAGGTGCATAATATATGATAGCTCCCTCCTTTGGCCAATAGCATCCCTGGGCAGGTGATCATTCAACCTCTGTTTGGTCACTCTATTATTGAGGCATGTGCCTATGTTTCTAGCCTGTCCCCTCATCCTGCTGGTTCTACCTCCTCTTTAGGGCCAGCTGGAGAGCGGGGTCCAGGCACATTAGTTGGACTCGGGAATCTGCAGGTTTCTGCAGGCAATCTCCTAGTCCCAACTGAGCCCTTTTCCACTTGGCTCAATAGCCTTCTAGTAGTGAGAAAGACTCCTAACATGATCCTCTCTCATCCTGGGTGCTCACCCCAGGATTTCAGGTATGGTGGGTAACCTGGGGAACTAGGGCTGAACTAAGTATAACTATCCATAGGGTAGCCTTCCCTGACTCATATCCCACCCATTCCTGGATGTCCCTTTCACCTCCCAAATAAACCACTTCCACTGAATCCTGGTCTCAGGGTCTGCTTCTGGGCGACATTAAACTAAGACAACCAGGCATTCTGTAAACCCTGAGGCCAGAGCAGCCCAGCTGTGGGACCCCCTCTAACAAAAAGCAGCACCAGGGGACAGAGGAGACAGAACATGCCACCTCACTGCTGAGAAGCTCTGGGCATACTAAGGGTATGGTGAAGTAGGCAGAGGTGCCCGGTAGAAAGGCAGAGGTTAACCAGTGGGGGCAGGGCAGACTTTCTGATGAGTACTCTGAGTCCCTACCCACTCAGGAAATTCAGAAACACTTGAAGGCTACTAGCCAGCAGGAATCTTATAGACTCATAAATGGGCAAGAAACTGGGAAATCTGGTTCTTTATGCACCTGTCCCATACTGGGTGGAAAGAAAAAGTTCAGGGTAGGGAGGGAAGAAGATATCTTATTGGGTTCCCAACTCCCTGAATAAAAACCATTCAAGCCAAAGCAGGGGGTTACCAGAAAAAAAAAAGTGTGTTCGACAAAACGGCAGAGAAACACTATGCAAATGTCAAAGTGATGAGGAGAGGAGGGGGGAGAGGGACAGGAATAAACCAAACATTAAATCAAATCAGTAGGAGAATAATAGCTAAACTCCTTCTTACTTGTAGCACTCAATTCTGCAGTCGATATGGTCAGGAATGAATGAATGGCCTGCTCAGAGCCACATCTAATTCAATGTGTGTAGCACCCAAAACACCACGAGAGAGCCAGCCAGGAGCAACCCTTCCCCACCCCACATCTCCCATCCACAGGGGCAAATGGGCACAGGAAGAGGGCCAAACCTAGCCCCCCAATGGAGTTGGGCATAGTGTAGAAGCCCTGCCTAGGGGCTGGGTGGCATGTGGCAAGGCATGTGGCAAGTCACGTCCCCTCCCTGAGACTCCAGGAATCAACAGGGGGGCGGCACAAAAGCCTGGTGGTGGCTTACATCAAGGCAGTGGGCTTCCTTGTCCTCCAGGAGCCCCCTTGCCTCTGTAGGGTCAGGTCTGAACCATTCTGGTAGCCCTGGGCTTTGGGGTTAACCAGATGATCAGTTCAAAGAAAGGGACGAAGCAGGTCAAACTGGACCAGATGACTTGTGTCCTATCGGACTTTATTTTGCTGTGTGGATCCAAAATGAGGGTTTGAATTTGGTTGGGTCTTTCTGTTTGTTTGTGTTTTAAGAAACTGGAATTGGAGATGAGGGGGAGAGTGCTGTCTGGATGTAGAGAAGAGAAGCCAGTGCATGGGGTGATTAGTTTGGAGTGTGGTGTGTGACGTCATCGACTCCCCTGACTTCCCATGAAAACTTCAATGAAATCCACTCAGCTCACCTAGACTTTGGGAATGGATATGCATGTGATGTGTGCTGCAGAGTGAGTGTGGGGTAAAGCAGAGGCTGAAGGGGGCCCAGCTGCATCTGGTCCCACCTGTGGAAGATCTCCCAGTCAGCTGCTCCGTTACTCCAATTCACAGCCATCCGTGGACCACAGACAATGCCCAGGCATGGTGCTAAGGCTGAGAGCAACCATGTATGTGATGTGGTCCTGCCCTCAGTGAAAGGCCAGAGGTGAGGACACAACAGGTGTATCCATTCAGAACCTGGGAGGACTTCTGCAGACCAAGCCAGGTTGTAGGGCCAGAGGACAAATGAGTCTTCTCTGAGCAGTTTCTCACTCAATCTTCAGAAACTTGGCTCAGAGAGGAGGGGACTGGCTCATGATCACACAGCTGGGAAGGAGTAAAACTGGATATGAACACTGGTCTGTAACTTGGGAGCATTGCTTACAACTCACCAACCTGCCTGTGTAGAAATAAAGATGCTGATGGTGAAGATGGAGCACTCTGTCTTTTTGCCCAGGGCAGCGTCAGTGCTACACTGCTGTCCCCAAGCTCCCCCAAAACATGAAGGACCCCTGGTCCTCAGCCTTGGGCTTTATCCCAACTATCTCCAAAGTTCCAGACATGAGTTGGGGCCAGAAGAGCTTGACCTCTTCCCTTGCTCTGCCTATTCCTCCTGCCCTTAACCTCAGGGACTTCAGTGGACATCTGTAGCTTTCATCTGCCTAGAATCTATCTCTTGAAACCGTACCTCAGATTTCTTTTGGAGCCTCTCTCTCCCACTATGAGTCCATGTGGTTCTACAGGGATGGCTATGGGCCTGAAATCCTCCCACTGCCCCTGGTTATAGGGATTGGTTCATGGATGGGCATATGACCTAAACTGAGTCAATGAAATTCAGTCTTGGGAATGTTATTGTCACTATTAGGAAGGAGATGTTTCCTTTGTTGAACCATTAGGATCTGGGCCTAGTGCTACTGCAGCCATTCTGTTACCATGAGGATGGAGCATGCCTGAGAAAGAGGCCAGCCTCCAGAAAGACTCCAGATAAGAGTTGAGAGGTGAAGACCAATCTTTGATGTTAGCTGAACTCCTGGATTACACTGCACCTGAAAACTCCTTTGGCCTCTTCAACAGTCAATAACTGCCTTTTCATTTAAGCTAGTTTGAAATTTTCCCCAAACTGAAAAGAGTTGAGACTGATACATGCATCAGTATCTTGTGGGGATTGCTAACCACTGCACATTCTAGTCCCTGGAAGGAATCTCAGATGGATTGAGTCCAAATCCATTTTTGACAACAGAGGAAACTGTCCCCACTTCCCCACCCAATTTTTAAATTAACATCCAAAGCCACAGAGCCAGTTGGGGCAGAACAGATTCAAACTCAAACCTTACAACGCATTCCTGTGTCCTTTCTGAACCATCATGAGATCCATTTTGTCTAGTACTAAAAGGTTTGTATGCAGAATATATATATATAGTGTGTGTGTGTGTTTCTGTGTTTTCAGAAAGATGCTGAGGTCCCCAAGGGTCAGGCTTGTGCGACTGAAATTCCTGACATCTTCCAGAGCCAAGTTCATGTGGTAGGTTCCCTAAAGTCATCCATGGGCTTCCTGAAAATGCAACCCTGACATGCGTGGAGCTGGGCAGCAATGTGGTACTGGGAATGATATGCTGTGTCCAGGAGAAGAGTTCAAATTCTCTGAGAGTTGGGCTAATGTGACATTGAACATAATAAGAACTATTCTAGCAGAAGAGATAACTTACATGAGTTCTCTCTTGTGAAATAACAAGAGAGCTACTAACAAGAGTAGCTAACAAAAAAGCTACTGTTTCACTTTAAGAAAATCAATACATAAAATATAAACTTACTCTCTGAATTTAAAGGATAAAGGACAGTTTTATAAAAGAATTCTCTTTCACCAGACACCAGTTCCATTGAGGAACCCTGGCAGGTGTTTTCAGGCCTTCCTCCCTAATAGGTAGGTAGGTGGAACTAAAGGAAACAAATCATTATGAGGCACAGGGCTGAAGCCATGACATTGAGAGGAAGGTCAGGATCTTAGAGTAGTAGAGGAGGTCAGTGGACAACTGTCATAAAGACAGTAGTGTGCACACCTGTGTAAAGCAGCAGCACCATTCCTAACTAGCTGGGCCAAACCCCTTGGTCATCCAAGTGAGGTCTTATACCCCCAAATTCTGGGGTGGCCTCAACCAAGCCCAGAAGGCTATGGCACCGTATATTACAACATCCACTGCCATCTCTCCCAATCTGTCCCTGCAAGCCCTCTCCCTGGTGCCCACCTCCTGAGGGAGGAGTGTGCTTTCCATTCTACTGACATTGGACTTGATGCTATGACTCCTTTGGGGAGATGGAATGGGAGCAAAAGTGACATATGCTACATCCAAGCAAAAGCTTTAGAAGCATCACATGTTTCCACCATCTTTCTTACTCTTCCCTCTGCCACCGAATAACATGTCTTTGACTGTGGCTACTTGGTCTGTCTGAACCCCAGAATGAAGACAATAAGCGGAGCCACAAACAACCCACAGCAGATACATACCAGGAACAAAAAAACGAACTCATGTTGCCCCTGAGATTTGAGATTTGTTATTGCATCATAAACAAAAGCTGACTAATACAAAAGTCAACCTCCACAGCTTTAAGGCCACCTCTGACAACCCAGTGGGATAAGTGGCTCAGCTATATGGTGTGAGATCAATGGATATAGTGGTTTACATCCAACATAAGAGATACTTAGTAAAAATCAGATTCCCAGATCCCTCTCCTGAGATTTGGAGCCAGTTCACCTAAGGAGGGACCCATGGATTCATATTTTCAACAAGCTCTGAAGATGACATGTGAGTTCTCAAAAAAACAGACTTGGAGAAACCCTGATCTAAGGAGTCCAATCTTTTTTGTATCCAGAAAGGCACAGTGACATGCTTAAGGTCACACAGCAAGGTGCCAACAGGAAACAGTTCTCCAACTCTTTCCCCTGAAATATACAGTCCTTCCCCAGAGAAACCGGGGCGGGGGGGTAGGGGACGTGGGGGAGGAGGCAGAAAGGAGGGACGGGAGGGGAGTAGCAGAAGGGAAATAAGAAACTCACAGGTTGAAAATGCAGTTCCAGAGGGAAAGACCAGTGGAGGCCAGGAACTCAAGTTGGACCATCATCCAGGTTCCAAGCTGAGAAAAAGGCTACCCTGCCATGGGTGGCTAGGGGGTCCCTCGGGCCTTCCCTGAAAGAGTGGAGGTGGAAAGAATGGGGTCAGATTATGGAGCAGAGAAGCTAAAGAAAAGAAAAAAAAAAGAAGGGGGAAAAAGTCCTCCAGCCTTGGAGAGCCCAAACATCCCCAGCATCACTGCAGGAACCGCCCCAGCCCGCTTCGATTTTGATGTACAGTTTGAAACAAATCAATAGCGGTATAATAATACTCAGCACGCTGTGTAATTTTTATATCATTAGTTTTCATTTTCCGCTCCCCATGCATCAAAAAACTTACAACGGGCTCGTAAAGTTTATTTAGTATTCCATGAATTCCTAATCAGTTTCATTTCATAATGATTCAGGAGCCGCCCGCTGCCTAGGCCCCCATGTCAAAAAATCGATAAAACCAACACAGTTTTCCTGATGGCGGCTGCAAAAGGATCTATTGTAGGGAATTATGATTTATGCCCTGGCCTGAACCGTGAGCAGCAGCCTCCACCCGCAGCTCAGGGCTGAGGTCTTCGCCAATAATGATTTATGCACCTTCTGCTGGCCCCACCCTAGATCCCTCCCTGCCCAGCTGGCCCCTGACACAGGGGGGAGGGAGCAGGGCCCAGCTGGGAGGGAAAGAGGAAGGACAGAGAGGGAGGCCCTCAGGCTGAGTTGCCCTGCATGGACCGAGGAAGGCCTGGGCAGAGAAGTGAGGTGTTTAGGGAGCCCCCTCTAGGCCCAAGGAGCTACAGAGGGAACAGGACTGGGACAGGGGTGCATGAGTGGGGTGGGAATACCCTGCCTCCCCACTCCCATCCAGCCTTCTTTTCTGACCTCACAGATGAGTTGGCCCCCACCTCAAACCATGCAGTCACCTCTGCCCTCCTGCTGGCCCTGCCCCAGGAAAGCTGAGTGGGAAAGAGGTCCCAAGAGGCATGAGGCAAAAGGCCCTGGTTGGACCTCATGGGATGCAGACATAGCAGGCTTCCAGGAATTCTGAAGCTGGAATAGAAGTTTGCAAGACTCCCAAAAGGGAACCAGGGGTGGAGCTGAGTCTCTCCGGCCCCTTCTCTCCTCCATGAGGCTGCATGGGGCTTGGTTTTCAGGACCGTCCACCTCCACCCGCCCCTCCCATCCCCTTCCCTCCACTGGTGGGTGATTAATAGGTCTGAGAGACATGTTAATGGGATGAGCATTTGGGCCAACAATTGGTTTAATTAACAGCAACTAACCTAACCCAGAAAGGGAGATCTCAGGGTGACTTCATAGGGGAGAGAATGCCATAGTGTGACAGGCAGCGACCCGCATCTGGGCCGCCAGCATGTGCACCCTGCCCCCAGGCTATCAGTGGGATCTCTTGGCTTCCACATGGTGTGTGGGGAAGGCTGGGGACTCCCTTTGGAGGGCAGCGAGGGGCAGAGATTCAGGGGCTAGGTCCTTGTCGCAGGTCAGAGGTAGCACTTTAGCCTTAGACCCAAGTTAGAACACGTGGGCTTCCTCCTCACACCTTCACTTGCTTTTTTATTCAATCACTCACCAAACATCCAGGAGACAATTTACAGCCACTCCATCCATATCTGGCCTGACCTTCCACAGATGGAGAGTGGCAAAGCCATGGTTCTAACCAAGGTTTTCTGGGCTTGGATACTCGGGGTGCTGGCCTACCCTGCCCTGCTTCACCCAGACGGTCATGCCCACTCCTGGCTTATGGCTCTCTCTTCAGACCCAGTTGGAGGGTGGCTGCTCTCCCTCCATTTCCACTCTTAATCTCATGCACACAGCAGCATGAAAGAGTCCAGATTTGGGGGCCAGAACTGGATTCGAGTCCTAGTTATTACCACTACCAGATGAGCGACCTTGGGCAATTCAATTAACCTTTCTGAGTCTAACTTTCCTCTCCAGTAAAATAGGGATAATCATTTCTGCCCTACAGATGCTGATGGTCAAAAGGACAGGTATACCAAATGCCTTTTCCCTAGTGTAAGCTTCCTACCCTTACCTCACTCCCTCAGAGCCTCTCAGCCTCACTCACTCCCCACAGAAAGGGGGCCTGGTTAGGACTCCCTCCTCCCAGGATAATCAGGAAATCAAAACCCAGCGAGGACTTGGGCATCAGTGGGCTGCAGGCTATGCCACTACTCTGAGCTGTGGCTGAAGGAGGTGAGCCCAGTGGTCGGCACACTGCGGCTCGAGAGCCACATGCGGTTCGCCTCTCTGTTGACTAATGAGTTTGTCAACCACTAATCTGGGCAAATCTGAGCCTTGGTTTCCCCATCTGTGAGACAAGGGCTGATTCCTTCAGAGGCTGATGCCTGACAACCCACTATCCTGGGCATCTGGGAACCAGCAACCCCTCCCAGGTCTGGAGCCAGAGAGTGGGAGGAGCTGGATGAGGAGTGATCCAGCCCATGGATCTGGGTGGGAGAAGAGGGATCCTGGCCCCTTCCACCCCCAGTAGGGACCTGAGCGGAAACACTGCCCCCCAAGGATGCAGCTTTGCCTCTCCTGCCAGCTCCCAATGTGCAGCTCGGGTCAGGCTGCCCCTGGGCTCTTTCCTTCTCTCACTGCTTCTGTCTCCCTGTCCTTGTGTCTCCAGGGAGTTTCCCATCCTTCTGCCTCTTCTCTGCTCCCTCCCTCCACCATCTACTTCACTCACCTCATTCTTCACTCACCCCACCCTGACTGGCAGGGCTAAAAGGCCTGAGATTCCCAGGGAACCACCTCTCTCCCCTTCTCCCCTCTCCACTGTGCCCCCTTTGTCTCCTCAACTGTTCCATCACCCTGGGGCTCAATGCCAGTCCCACTGGGAAGGTAGCAGACCCATAGCCGACCCAGGCCCAGAGCTGGACATCTGCCTGCCTCAACACAGCCTGGCTCCCACAGGGGAGGGCACTTGAAGGGCCAATAGATCTCAGTCCCCTTCTTCAGACTCCCACAAATACACACCAGCTCCTCAACCCCAAGAAGCCAGCTCTGCATGAACTTTGCTTCTTCCATCCACCCACCTCTTTCTTTCTCTATCCCTGCTTTCACCTCTCATTCCACCATGGGCCAGAGCCCGCCAGTCAGCCCAATCTCAGCTGCTCCAACTCAGGCTCTCTGAGCTCTAGCTGTTCCACCTATGAAAGGGTCTCAATGAACATTTTCCTGTCAAAGGTAAGAACCAGGGTTGGATAATGTACTGTAGGAGCTGTGACTCCTTTAACAATCCTCAGATGCCACTGCACAGAGCATGGCCCCCAGGACTGTGCCCCAGCAAGCACTCTTCTCCCAGCGACCCCACAAGTTACAAAGCTCCCCAAACTGGCAGAGTCACTGGAGACCAGAGGCTGGTTCAGGGACACAGAGAGTCACAAAGGGACTAGGACCAAAAAGCACCCATGTCCTACAGAGGCGAGGGGGAGCAAGGGATCCAGGGCTGGGGATAGATGTGGCCACCTGCCAGTGGAAGGGTGTTGCTCAAGGTATTTAACCTCTGCTCATTTGTAGGACCAACAATAACCCTGGGCTCCCAGGAGCACCATGGATTCAACAGGAAGTGAGAGGACGGGAGGAATGAGAGATGGGGCTTTGGAAGCAGAAAGTGGATTCTAATCACAGCAGATGACTGTCTTCCCATGTGACCATTGGCAAGTTTCCTAAGAATTTTTTTAATATATTTTATTGATTTTTTACAGAGAGGAAGGGAGAGGAATAGAGTTAGAAACATCGATGAGAGAGAAATACCTATCAGCTGCCTCCTGCACACCCCCCACTGGGTTGTGCCTGCAACCAAGGTACATGCCCTTGACCAGTCCCCAGGCTGACGCTCTATCCACTGAGCCAAACCGGTTTCGGCAAGTTTCCTAAGAATTTAATGCTGCACTGTCCTCAGCTGCACAGTGGGGGTGACCATCACCCCTCTTGAGGGTAGCGTGGGTTATAAGCGGTCATGTGGCATTTAAATGCAGAGCTGGCACCCAAGTGCTACTGGTAACTTTTGTGTTGTGGGCACAGTGCCTGGCAAAAGAGAGGGATTCAATAAGTGTGTGGAATGAGGACAAAGATTATTATGGGGATCCCATAAGGGACCCCACAGTGAAGAGGGCGGGGGTGAATTTGGTATGGTCATTTCCAAGCATCTGCAACATTTCTAGCCATCGGTGTCTCTCTGGCCCCAGAACAGAGAAAGGACTTGGGTCCCATCTGGCAATTGAATTGAGACTCAAAGAGGTTTAGTGTATTTTTCCCCGAGATCTCCCAGGAAGGGATCTACCAGCCACTGAGCTCTACCACTCAGCACTACCCAGGCAGTACTCCAGACTCAGGAAGTCGCTGATCCCTCCAGCCTTCTCAAACAAGTCCTAACCGTCATCACCACGTACTGGCGCTTACAACGTGCCAGACATTTGCCTAAACACGGTAAAGGGTTTATCTCATTATGCTCTCCATTTTACAGGTAAGGAAACTGAGGCACAGGAAGTTAGGTAGCTTTTCTTTTATGCCCACACAGCTGAAGGTCAGATTTCATTATACTAAGAGCCATTACAACGAAAGTTCCAGTGCTACCGAAATATTACCAAAACCACAGACTCCAGACCAGCCCCCAGCCTGGCGCCACCCCTGCATTTGCTGCTCTTAGGTCTGGATCCAGGGCTGTGCATGTGTTTGGGTTTTGGGGAACATGTGTGTGCACATGTGTATGTGCATGTGCACACAAGGCTTGTCTGCTTACAGACCAGGGCTTCCTGACAGGAGGACCTCAATCTGTCTTCTCCCCCTCCTGTCTCTCTTCCTTTCTTTCTCTTTCTCTGCTCTTCCCTCTCCTTTCTTTCTTGCTCTTGACTCTTCCCTCCTCCCTATCTCTCTTGAGTCTCTCTCTCCCTCTTACTTGTCAGGAGGGCCAATGGCAACTTTGAATATGTGGATGAAGCAACCAGCACAGAGCAGCCCAGAGTAGAAGGGGAGTGGCCCTGGACTTCCCTGCCCACCTCCAGAAAGTCCAGCCCCAGCCATGCTACATTCCTACATCATCGATTCCCATTCAAGAGGGCTGAAGGGTGGTAGGTGGGAGCCAGGAAAGAGCCAATGCCAGGGCCATGTCCATTGCCCAACTCCTTTTTCTCTCTCCCAGCCAATTGCCCCTCTGCCATAGGCCTGACCGGCCGGCCTCCAGAACCCTCCTTCCTCTCCATATTCTCTCCCTGTGTTTCTCTCGGGTTTTCTGTCTCCTCCCTTTCCCTCCCTGTTCCTCTGACTTTTTCTTGGAGAGAAGTAGGCCTGGCCACAGCTCCGAAGGCTGTGGAAATGAGAGTGCTGCACCTCACGAGGAGAGCAGTTCTGCCCTAGTAATGAGGAGGAAAGAGAACTCTTCCAGGGAATTAATGAGACCACCAAGAACAAAAGAGGCGACCAGCAGAGGCCAGAGAGGCGGGGCCCAGCTAAGCCATCCCGCAGAACCGCAATAATAGAGTGAGGAAAAATGGAGTAGAGATCCCTGTGGTAAAAACTATTAGAGGAGGCGAATTATAAAACTATTAACCAGAATGTAACTCCCAATTAAAAGATGATTTAACACTGGAACCTGATGGATGAATTTTGATTAAATGGAGAACTATTAGGAGCCCAGGGATAAGGCTGCTCCTGCCAGTTCTAAAAGTTAAAAGGCAGTTTGATATAAAAATTTATAAATTAAGGTTAATTACTTTAAATAACATGGCTGGAAGCAATGAAAGGAAATTTGTCAGAATCTCCAGAGTTTGGGGCAAGATGGATACAGATGTTCAGCTGGCCGCGGGGAGCCCAGGGGTCAGGGCAGGGGCAGCTGAGGCCAGCAAGAGGGCAGGTGAGGTCAGCACACCGGCCAAGCCCACCAAGAAATGAGAGGCTGGCCGAGGCATCAAGCGGGGATGCCTGTATTGCCCTCCACCCTGAGGCCACACTAAGAGACCTTGGTTCTGGAAGACGGGCAGGAGGGAGGCCTCAGGGCCCAGGACCAGCCTGGGGAGCTAGGCTAATGGAGAAAACATGGCTCCTGCCTGGCGAACCCTCCCTCTGTTGAAGGGGACACAGCGGGGATTTCTAGTCTGTGACCCAGTTTACTGAGCACTCAGCAGGGGGACAACTCACGCCACCTTGGTCCTGTCCCAGCTGAAGGGGTCACCCACATCCCCATGCCTGACCTGCCAGCCCTGCTCTGCACCCTCCATCCCATGGCAGGACGGGGCCCCACAAGGAAGACTGCAAGGTCTGGGCTGCTCTTCACCAAAGCCCCAGGAAGGTGGGCCATAGCCACCCAGCGGAGCCATTCCCTGCCCAGGCTCTGGGTCTTCCCTGAGCTGAAAGCCATGCTTCCAGGAGACCCAGGCATTGCCCATACCCAGGGTGGTCAGAACCCTTTACCGCCAGGCAGACGCCTCAATGCTCTGCCCTAGGAAACTCATCCCCTCTCCAGACCTCATCCTTGACAGGAGGCTGTCCCTAGCATGTCAAGGGGAGGACAGGACCATGGCAAAGGGTGTCCACCCCAGAAGACAGTACTGGGCTCGCAGCCACAGCCAGACTGTGAAAGGCCGTGGCCCAGGAGACATTAACACAGGCTGGCCCGATGGTTGGGAGCATAGGCACTCCAGCCACACTCGGGTTCAAGCTCTGGCTCCAACACTTACCGACCTACACCTGTAGGATTTACCCCTCTGGCTTGACTTCCTCGCTTATGAAATGAAGATAACAACCCCTCCCTGCAGGATTGCCAGGAGGACAAAGGTGGAGCTCTAATGCCTAGTAGATACTCAATAA
This sequence comes from Lasiurus cinereus, assembly GCA_011751065.1. Taxonomy (NCBI): domain Eukaryota; kingdom Metazoa; phylum Chordata; class Mammalia; order Chiroptera; family Vespertilionidae; genus Lasiurus; species Lasiurus cinereus. Next base: position 15,660,199 of record JAAGEH010000016.1, on the reverse strand, counting down.
ATGGCAACAATTCTCAATTCGTGTTTGTAAGTCTTGCCTCCTAAGAAATGGAGTTACCTGACAGACCGCTACTGAAGTTCCTAGCAGGAAACACTTCGCAGGCAGAAGGTAAAAATACCATATTTTATCTTCCAAACACCCTTTAAGTCAGTCGTGTCACTCCCATCTCATAGAGAAGGAAACTGAGGCACAGAGAGGTGTAGTCACAAGCTCTGGCCCCAAGCTGGCAGTAGATCTTTCAGCTCTTGACCCCAACCTCGCACTGCCCCCAGGGCCCTGTGCTGAAGACTTTTTCATTTATCTTTGCTGCACTTTTATAAACCTCAAGTAAACCATTTAGAAGCAGAACCAGTGGGAAAGGAGGAAGGGAAGAAGTGGCGGGAGCAAGGGAAGAAAGGAAGGAAGGAGAAAAAAAGGAAAGGGAAAGGCAAGTATATTCTTTAACAAACCTCTGTGGGTTAGAAGTCAGATGCACTAGAGAGATTCTGCTTCAGATATGGGTGCTGCTTACACAGGTGGTTCTACTTTGTAAAATTCATCACTCTCTGCAATGATTTGTAGTCTTTAGGCAAAAATATATTATGATAAACAATCCTATATAATAAAAGCCCCAGTGGCAGAACAACTGAACAACTGGCCACTATGATGAGCACTAACCACAAGGGGGCATGTGCAGAACATGGTGGGTGTCAGCTGTGGCAGGATAGGGGAGCGGTGAGTGGGAGCACCACACCAAGGCCAGGGTACAGGTCGCTGTCATCAGGGCAAGCCTGTGGTGGTTACTGAAAATTCTTTGCTCCTACACACCACGATCCTATCCAGTGCTCACACCTGCTGCCGGTGCTGGAGCCGCCACTCGAACCCACTGCCGACCCCCAGCACCGGCCCCAATTGCCCCTCAGGGCTTCTCTACCTCCCCCTGCTCCTGAGGAGCAATAGGGGCAGCAGCTACTGTTCACACCCACTGACAGCGCTGGCCCTTTCGCTCCCGCTGCTGGCACCGGTTGCTCTGCACCATCAGCGGGTGACAGTGGTGGCAGGAGCAGGGATGTCAACAGACAAGGAACCAGAGGCCACGGCAGGAGAGACTGGATGGGGGCATGGAGGATGGGCTGAGACCCACCCCTGTGCCTACTGCAGCCAAATGGCCCACAGTTCCTTTCAAGGTGCATGAATTCATGCAATGGACCCCTAGTTTAAAAATAAATATAACGGTGAATAAAGTTTGTTATGTAAGTTATACCTCAATAAAACTGTTTTTAAAAATAAATACAGTGCACCAAAGAGAGTCTTTCCTTTGCTTTGCAAAGTGTATAATATGAACCGGGTATTGTAGGACTGAGAGATGCAGACTAGAGACCTGGGATGGCTTCTCAGAAGAAGGGCGTTCTGTGGAGGTGAGCTATGGGAGAGAGGCAGGAGACACAGGGTTCCTGTCTCAACACACACCCTGGCCATATCACGCCCTCTCCAAGCCTCTCTCATCTTCCTCAGTAATCTAGTTGTCCCAGCCCCTCCCTCTGCACATCTCCCGGAATCGCCCCCCCCCCACCACCACCACCATTCCCTCCCATTTCAGACTTCACAGGAGGGCTTCCCCAAATTAAAGAACCATTGTCATCAGGGCTCTGCAGGCTACAGAGGCCTGGGTTTGGGCCAACTTTGACCCCATGGGCATAGCTAAACTGATACAACCATTTTCTAGCCTAATGAGCCCCCTACATCTCCTACAACAAGAAGCACCCTAAGATATAGTTCTGGGGTTAAAGGTCAAGGGTTAAAGGTCTAACTCAGGATCAGATTCGCCCTTTCCCTTTGCTTCCTCTCTCTCCACTCAATGTTCCTAAATTCTCTAAAACTTCATTTCCTCATCAGTAAGATGGGATTCCTAGCCCCAAACTTGCAATGTTACTGTGAGAACTAGAAACAAGGTGGGTGAAGGAAACTCCTGGCCCCAGGGCAGGAGACCCCCAATGACAGCATAACCCATCTAACTCTGGGCCACCCCGTGGCCCCTCTCCACAGTGGCTGCATTCAGAGAAAACAGTCCATTCCCCAAACACATGGAAATGCAGCTCCAGTGCTTAGCAAGCATCTCAAAGGGCAACTGCATCCCCAAGACAGAGTAACACTTCCTAGAAGCCTCTTTGTCCAATTCCACTCCCTTCCACAGCTCAGCCACAGTGCCTCAGTCTCCCCTCATCTCCCACCACACCCAGTCCCTGCAGGTGCCTGGCTCCCCTTGCTCTCCCTCCTGCCTTTTATCCTCTTCTATCCTTTTTTGCCCAGGAGGGACACTCTGCCTTCTCTGAAGGAAATTAATCTGAGATTTCTAGGCTTCCTTCAATTTTCCTTGCCAGAGCAACTGGGCCCCAAAGAGGACCAAACACAGGTAAAGCCTGGGGATCCCGGGGTACAGACTTTTTTAAGTCCTGCACTAGGCAGCTGTTATTATCAGGTATGTCAACACATGATTATTGCCATCCACAGCTTCCTCCTCCAGGAGCTTAGAGTCAAACTGAGGAGGTAACCTGAAAGAGACAACCTGAGAATCCAAGCTGCACAGAACAGACATGCTGTTATGGACTGAATGACTGTGTCCCCTCAAAATTCATATGGTGAAGCCCTAACTCCAATCCCAATGTCATGGTATTTGGAGGTGGGGTTTTGGGGGGGGGTAATTAGGTTTAATGAGGCCATGAAGAGATTAGTGCCAATGTCACCATCTGCAGGCCAGGAATCAGGACCTCATTAGGGAACCAAATCAGCCAGGGCCTGACCTGGGACTTCCCAGAACTGAAAGAAGAAAATGCCTGTTCTTTAAACCACCCAATCTATGGTATTTTCTTACGTCAGCTTGAGCTGACTAAGACATATGCTTTCTGAAAGGAGTAGTGAAGGAAGGTGTTCCAAAGTGGGAAAGACTTGAGCTGAATACACACACACACACACACACACAAACACGGATGAGCGGGCCTTTAACTAAGGGAGAAGCAAGGGCCTTTCTTGAGGGTATAGGGCAGATAAGAAAGGGCACCAAGAACTGACCAATCTGGAACAGGAGAAGTTGAGAAAGGCAAGACCAGAAAGTCAGGCTGGGATCTGATCATATTGGGAGTAAGCTGGGGTCTTGCCTGTACTCCCTGGGTCATGCGGAGCCAGGGAAGCTTTTGGAGCATAGAAATGAAGCAATCAAATCGAAGTTATAGAAGGCTAACTGGTGGCCAGTGGAGGAAGGTGGAGGAAGGGGACCTGGAGTGGGGATCAGGTAAGAGAGGCTGCAGAGATCCAGGCGAGGGGTACTGAAGGCCGCCCAAGCAGAAGCCATGGGGCTAGAAGTGAAGGGCTGGACTCGAGAGTTGGTGGTGACCACACAGAGCAGAGGAAAAGGTAGGGGGAGGCCTGGCTCAGTGACAACTGCTTCCTCAGCCTGGCACTCGTACTTTGCCTGGCAACACTCCACCTCAGGTCATCTCAGGGACCCCACATCCTCTACTCTTTCCCATCCTTGACCCTCCATCCTTCTCTTTGGGGACCCCAGACACTAATCTGTGACATCTCTCCTCACCAAAACTCACTGAACTCACAGGTAAATCCGTCTGTTTACAAGAGTTCAAGGGTAAGAGTGTGGGCTTTGGAGTCAGACCACCTACTAGTTGTGTGACCTTGGACAAGTTAATTAACTTCCCAGACCCTCAGTTTCCACACCTGTTAAATGGAGATGCTGATGGTACTTACTTTATAGGACTAGTCTAAGGACCAAAGCAGTTAATAACATGTAAAGTGTTTAGCACAATGCTAGGCACACAGTAAATACTCAATAAATGTTGAATCATTTTTATATAACAGGTCCTGTGCCAGACACTTATACTTAAGCAGAGATCCCTGCTTTCACGGAACTAACAGGATATTCAAATAAATAAATGCCTTTTAGTTTGGAGAAAAGACAAAACAAGTAGAAGATATCACCCACCCTTAGGGCACCTCTAGTCTTGGGGGAGGTAACAAGGTCTCTCTTCAGGGGCTGCCCCTTTCTCTTTGACCACCTGGAAAACTAGTTTTCTCCAAACATCACCTCCGTTGAGAAGCTTTTCTTGACCCTCACCAGACACAGGGAGGCTCCCATGCCTGATGTTTCCAGAGTACTTTGCTCCCTCCTCCATCAGAGCACTTTATACTCTGCACTGAAGGAGATTGTGTATCAGTGTGTATGTGTGTGTGTGTGTGTGTGCTCACGCACATGTAAGCCTCCTCACATGTGTACATTTGAGTGTTTGTCTCTTGGTGTCCTGTCCCTGGACCACAAACTTCCATAATTGTGAAGGTGGAGACCAGAGCTGCCTCTGTGGTAAAGTCCTGGCCCACTTCGGGCACTGAACAAGGATGTGATGGCTAAGTGATTGAACGAATGGATGGATTAGCTGATGATGGCAGAGACAATCTGGAGATACTGGTCTGTTAGGGAAGACAGACACTAGGGCAAGTCATGTCTCTCTGACACGGAAATAAGATGACAATAACACTATGAGAAGGTCCAGGGTTCCAAGGGCAAAGGGGTGCACCCCTGCTTGCCCCATCCACACATGCCAGCCTGACCTCTGTCCCCCACTCTAGATAGCAGCAGCAATGCCCTCCATCCTAGGACTGGCTATCTTCCCCACCTGGGCAGCATGCCCTGGAAAAGTCACCAGGAATATAACATAAATCCATCATCAAACGAAAAATAGGGGCATGTAGCCAGAAAATTACAAGTGTGTCCCAAAGCCTCTAGAAATAGTGCGCCCCCTCTCCACCCATCCTTTGGCTGGTTCACAGAACCAATAGCAAAGTAGATGTTCAAAACACCTTGAACACATGAAGATCTGAGGGCCCAGAGGATAGAGAGCTGGCTGTGCTCCCTTCCTCCTAAAGAGGCTTCTCTCAAGAACCTCGAGGGCAGCGTGATCTTGGACAAGACATTTGACCTCCATGAGCCTCGGCTTCCTCATCTAGAAAATGGGTATGACCACAAGTAGGCAAAAGGCTGCAATAGGAATAGACACCAAGAGGCTATCTTTTGGAAGAGCTTTGTGAAGGATAAAGGGCAGCACAAACAAGAGGCTTCGACCCTTCAAATTGTTTTCATTTATTGTTAATTAGCGTGGAAGAACAGAGATTCAAGCCAGTGACCTTGAGACCAGTGCTGTGTCCCCCAAAGGGTCCCTGACATCTGCTCTGAACTGGATTTTATAAAACAAGGCCCAACTAACTGGGAAGAGGAGAAGGGAAGAAAGGGTATGTGTGTGCATACATGTATGCATATATGTGTATGGGGAGGGTGTGCATGAGTGTGTGTATCTATCTGCCCAGATAGGGAGAGGAGGGGATGAAGGAAAGAAAGGAGAATTGAGAAGAAAAAAAGAAAAGCAGAATAGCACAGGGAAGAGAAGAACTGAGGTATTTGGTTACATGATCTAAATTCTAATCAAACATCATTTAAAGCGTGTTTTATTTCAGCCTCGGGAGAGCCGGTCCCTCCTGGCTGCTCACCATGGCAACGGGCCACTCATTTCAGAAGTGTCATGCCACATTATCGTCCTGCCGCCTCACACGCTCTCGCCGCCTGACAACTTCGCTCTGCCCCTTGCGACAACCATCCCCGCTCCGCTGGTTTATTTTTGGTGTTGGCCAACCCCCCTTCCCTGCCCCCTCCCCATCATCAGTGGATTGAAAGACAACCCAGGCCCTCCAGCCGGTGAGCACCGCAGTCTGTTTGGTGATAAGAGATAATTTGAGGAGATACTTGCTTACATGTGTATGAACAATTTACTGCATTAAGACAATTCTGCCTGGTGCATGGGGAAGGGGAGGGGGTGGCCTTTGCTCAAGCTGACAACACCCCAGGAAATGGGAGGGAGGGGGCACTCCTCACTTCTCAAGTCTCTAAACTGGGGGCCTATGAGCTTCTCATCTGGCTGCCTTCCACAGTGTCATCTGGAGACAGTAGGCCTACTACTGATTTGCTGTGTGACCTTGGGCAAGTCATTCCCCTTCTCTGTGCCCCCTTTCCTTATCTATCAAAAGATGGGGTCCCTGCAAAGTGTGGCACTGTGGGGCAGCAGAAGGTTTAGACCCAGAAAGAGGACAAACCTCTGGTATTTTTTAAATATATTTTATTGATTTTTTAGAGAGAGGAAGGGAGAGAGAGAGTTAGAAACATCGATGAGAGAGAAACATCAATCAGCTGCCTTCTGCACACCTCCCACTGGGGATATGCCCGAAACCAAAGTACATGCCCTTGACCGGAATCGAACCTGGGGCCTTTCAGTCGCAGGTCAACGCTCTATCCACTCAGCCAAACCTCTGGTCTTACCAACAGTGTGAAGATAGATGAAGGCAGAAAAAAGGTCAGCCTGATAATGCCTACATTTGACCGTATGAATATCCCGGCTTCCCTCTCTGCTGGAGGCTGAAAAATCCCAGACCTAGGATCAGATCCTGGCCTGGAAAAGGCTTTTCTTGGACATCCTTCCTTGCACTCCGCCTGGCCTCCTCCACAGAACAAGAGACATCTCTGAAGCCACTACCCCCTCTCTACTATGTTCACATGCCACACACATGCCCCTGCATGCATCTCCCCAGATCAAGGCCAGATGGAGGTGCAAAGGCAGATCCAGAAGAAGCCCTGAGACCCTGAGACCCCAGGTAGGAAGATGGGGCCCTGGCACTCAGTCCTGCATAGAGATAAGATAATGGCCTGAAAGGCAAGGTAGCCCCACTTGACACCTCCACCCTGAAAGCCAAGAATAATAATAATAAGAGCTGCATCTGCTGAGGGCGTTAGGAGCCCTGTGCTGAGAGGTAAAAGGTTTGGAGCCCCCTCTCCACATGCTATGCTCTCCTGTCCCTCCCCCCTGAGGGTGGGGAGCAGGCTTGGGAGAATCTCAGCCGCGGGGAGCCTGTGCCTCTGTTTACTCATCTGTTCGCACTGCATATAGTGGTGTTGGGATTATGAGAAGGCTTGCCTGGCTGGGGTGGCTCAGTGGTTGAGCATCAACCCATGCACCAGGAGATGGTTGAATCTCCATCAGGACATATGCTTGGGTGGCAGATTCAATCTCCAGCAGAGGGCGTGCAGGAGGCAGCTAGTTAATGTTGATATTTCTCCTTCCTCTCTCTCTAAGAAAAAGCACAGTATGAGGCACATAGCAGGTGTTCATAGTAACTGAGGTCTGAGGAACTAGGGTTTCCTGATATTGGGCCCACTTCCCCACCATGGCAGCAGCTATGCACCTGGGCCCAGGGACAGGCTTGGCTCATACCCAGGCCCGGTCCTAGGCAGGAAGCACTCCCTGGGATGTCTATACCTGCCTCCCACCCCCAAGGAATGTCTCTACTTGGGTTTTTTTGTTTGTTTGTTTGTTTCTTGTTTTGGCCACTCCGGGAGTCTTCAGACCATCAAAGATGATCTCCCTCCCACCCCAGGCCCCATCCTCAGGGACCCTCAGAATCTACAGCCTCACAGGTCACAGTCCACAGAATGACCCTCTTCTGTCTACCTAGGGTTGAGAGTAACCCTCAACCAGGAGCCCACAGAGTAGCTGAGAACTCAGACCTCCACTTACCTCATCCAACTACCCTCTGCCCCAACTCAGGTCCCACCCAGACTCCTTAGGAGAGTTGGCCCAGGGAAAACCACAGCCTTTTTCCCAAAGGGCTCTGGGTGGGCTCCCCCAGACCTCAGCAGTACCCCCTGTCCAGGATACAGTGAGTAGTGAGGCGGCGGGCTACAGAGAGCAGAATCTCTTTAAGGTGGATGGAAACACAGGTCCAATCCCCAGCTCACCACCTGTCAGAAACAGAGCCTTAGATCAGGGGCCTGGCCTCAGTGCTCTTATTCTAAAGTGGGGCTAACAACACATACTTCACAGGATTGCTGGCATGTTAAAAGTAGACCTAACACAGAGTAGACACCCCAACCCCCCAGTTCTGAGTCAAACACGGCCAATGGATTGTTGAGATGAGTTATTTATTTTGTTATTTTGCTAAGACAGAGAGGGAAAAACAAGGAGGGCCAGGCTGGGACATGTGTGCAGTGCCTGAGCAGGTCATAACAGGGTCATAAAAGGCAGCTATTATGAATAAAAACGATCAAAGCTGCCCCAAGTGGAGCCAAGGAGTCGTTTCCCTCCTACCCACTGAGGCCTCTGTGTAGATTTGGGGCACTGAGTCCTCGCCCACTTCTTCCCTACTCTGCCTCTCTCTACAGCCCTGCCCAAGCCTGGAGAGTGAGGGGCTGAGGTGACACTACCCTGTTAGGACCTGCTCAGGCACTGCACACATGTCCCAGCCTGGCCCTCTTCGTTTTTCCCTCTCTTTCCCAGCAAAATAACAAAATAAATCAAGTAACTCATCTCAACAATCCACTCACCGTGTTTGACTCAGAACTGGAGGTTTGGGGGTGAGGCTAGGCGGCTGAAGGGACTCAACACTGTGGAGTCTCAGAAAGGAATCTTTGGCCCAAAAGGAGGGAGGGGTAGAGTGGTCAGCATAAAGGGTTACCTAATCACACCCATGTTTCTGTATTTTTTCAATATGAAGAGCGTGTATTATTATTTTGATTATTTGCATAACCACACACCAAAGCAGTGGGAGGTTTGCTGGATGCCATTTCCTGCACCCACAAGCCCTCCACCCCCACCCAGATTCCAGAACTCTTGGAGGTAATATTTTGGGGGCAAAGGGGGCTCCACACTAGCTGGAGAGTCATAGACACCTTCCCAGCCTCGTGGCCTTCGCTAGGTCAGTTAACCTCCTGGCCTCAGGGCCCCTGTGAGGAGCTACAGAGATGGGAGGTGTGAGCCCCCTGCACCCACCCGCTCCTGCCAGAAACACAGTCCAGGGTGTGCCTCAGGCTTTAGGCCTTCGCTTCTCAACTCCCCTCCTGAAGCCCCTTTGGGAGGAGGTCAAGAAGGGAGCCATCCTTGGCGGTCCCAGAGAGGCTCCTCAGAAAGAAGGGGCGGCGCTAGGGCCCCTCCTCTCGCACCCAGCCCCGGGCTGGGCCGCCTCCCAGCTGCGGGGATTCAGAGACTGGGGATTCAGAGACTGGGCCGAGTCTGGGGAGGTGAGACCCCCACCCGCAGCCGGCGGGGCCTGGGGGGAAGGGAAGGGCCAGGCGCCTCCGGCTCACCTTCTGACGGTGAAATGTGGCCATTTACCTTCACGCTCCAGTGCCAGCACCTAAATCACTGTCTCCGCGCCCGCGCTCAAGGTTGCTCGGAGCCAGCCGCCAACAATGCCGCCCCCGCTGCCGCTGCCTGGGACCCCGCGCCCCGACGAGGCGCCCCCTCCCACCACCATCACCACCAGGGCCCAGGAAGGGCCTCGCTGCCCCCTCCACCTTTCTCTTTCCTTGCGTTCCTTTCCCGTCCTTTTTCCTTCTTCACTTTCTCCTTTTTCTTTTTTATGGGGTGGGCCTCAAGGACCTATCTCAGGGACCAGGTGGCCACAGGGTCCTTCCCCAAATCACCGAGAGCCTGGAGTTCAGTTTTCAATCCCAGAATGAGGTGACTTGGGGCCTTCTGCCCAGCTGTGTGTCTGGTGTGCACGGCCCATGAACAGTTTTTAATCCCGTAACTCCCTGTGAATATCACTCGCAATGTGTAGAGGGTGTGCGCGTGTTAGGAGTGCTCAGTGGAGGAAGGTAAGCATTGAACCCATCTCTGGGACTCACTGTGACGAGGCTTCATTAGCCCTGCTCCCTTCTTTCACCTCCTTTTCCTTCCCTGATCCCCCTCCTTCCTTTACCTCAGGGACCGTCGCTTTGTCACCATCCAGAGGGGAAGGAGGAGACAAAAGGGGGGATACAGGAGAGACCCCAGGTTCTGGCAGGCAAAGCATGGGGCCTCTTTGGTGCAGAGAACCAGCGCATGAGGAGCAAAGGGTCTCCATCCTCACCTTGGCCTGAGCACCTGCCCATTGTGGGAGGGGATCAGCCAAGGGGAATGAGGAGAGGAGGGCATCACCACACACACACACACACACACACACACACACACACTCTGCTTGGGCTCCTCCCCAATCTGGCCCTGAGGTGCTGGACTTGCCATGGGCCCGAGTCCTGCCTCCTCCTCTGAGCACACTGTCTTGAGGGTCCATTCGCTCGGGCTGGCATCTCATTCATTTGCACCTAATTTCTGTTTTTCTCTGTGTGGATTAGTGGGATTGGTGTCTCTTCCATCTGACTGGCTGATCCAGGGCACAAACTGTTTTCCTCATCTGACTAGAGAGGAAAACAGGGTAGAGGATGTATCTCTCCCATCAGACTAGGGGCTCCCCAGAATAAGGGCTGTGTCCCCCATTTGCCTGGGAGCTTCCCCTTGGCAGAAGACCTGTCCCCCCATCAGATTGGGGGATCCCCAGAAGAGAGCCTTCTATCTTCCCCAAGAAACTGAGGACTCTGCCAGGTCCAGAGCTGTGTTTCTCCCCTCCTGACCAGCAGCCCTGCCAGGACCATGTTTGACCACAGCTGATCCAGTGTCCAAAGCCCAGAGTCCTGCCCCACCATCAGGTACTATGATTCTAGGAGCCCTCGGGTCTGGGTGCAAATCCAGCATCATCGAGCTTTAGATTGGTGACCTTGAACAAGACACATGATGCATGGAAAGAATACTGCCACTAGTTTTGTGAGGCTCCAAGGAGACAGCATTTGGTGAATGAGCCTGGCATATAGCATGTGTTCAATAAATGCTGTCTCATTCCACTCCCTTCATCGGTCTGAGACGTTCAAAGCCCGATCTGCCAGCTCAGGCGGAGAAAACAGAGGGGAACCAGAGTTGCAAAGGAGCACCCACAAAATACACACACAGACACCCTCCCACCAAGTAACTGGGTAGTGGCCTCCTTCGTTAGGGGATGGGGCGGTGGCAAGGAGTTAAATGTATTAAGCAATTTACAATTAATATAGAAGTCATTCCAGAGATAGCTACTAGAAAGAGTACAACAGGGCAATTAACCCACTAATACACTAGGCTATTACATCGCTATGTCTCTTATTTTAGCCCGAGGTGATTTGAAACGCATTGGATTAGAGGATATTACAGGAGATAGCATGAAAAATAGCTTAATGTAATGAGCCATCCCGTGATGTCTGCTATTAAAGATGATTTGCAGTTGAAAACTACAACATACAGTAGTTCAGCTATTTGAGGACCAAGGGGGTGGGGGCTGGGATGGTGCTGTTAACCCTTCCCTTCTTCCAGCTGCCCCAACCCCCACCAGGCCTTCAGCTACCTTCATGCCAAGATTATCAAGTGCATCTTATTAGATGACAATGGCTTCATTGGGAGATTGGAGATTGGAGCCTGAGGTTGATAAAGAACCAATAATCTGCTAATAACCTTTAAAAAATAGCTTCCCCCAGGAAGCTGTACTAATGGGCTGACGCTGGGGAGGGAGGTTGATTGGCAACTGGGCAGCTAATGTGGAAAAGGGTGTGGAATTAGGGTGGGTGGGGAAGTCAACATGCCCCCACCCCTGGTTCCCCTGAGTGAGAAGTCAGGAAGGTGTGTGGGTTATGGACTGCTGCTTAGCAGGTATGCCTATGTATATGTGTGGGAATAATTACAATACACAAACCTGACTTTTTCCTATTTAGCTGGTCTTTGTATGATGCATCCCAGCTTTTAAAGGGCATTTCTCATGCATTAGTTCTCTGGACTTTACAGGCAGATATATAATACCTGCCTTCCGTGTACAATAAGCATCTGACCCAGAGAAAGCAAGTAACTTGCCCAAGATTAACTCAGCCAGTTAGTTATGTAATGAAGCAGGAATCAAAGAGAGGTTTTCTGACTTCAAAGCCCATGCTTAAAGCTTTGCAACTCCAGCCTACAATTGTGTTCTTCCTAAGAAACCGCTTCCTACCCCAAGGTCGCAAAGGTCTTATGTTTCTTCTGGAGGTTGTATTGTTTTTATGTCTTACATTTAGGTCTATGACCCATTTTGAGTTACCTTCTGTGTATGGTGTGAGGTAAATGCCAATTCTTTTTCGACAATGACTTCATTGGGAGATTGGAGATTGGGCCTGAGGTTGATAAAGAACCAACAATCTGCTACTAACTCAGGTGGACTATGAGTGCATTTGCACACCCGTGTGTGAGTACATATATATGGAGAAGAGTACACACACACATGCTGGCTGCTGTACAGAAAAAGTGGCCTAGTCTAGGGGCACACACAAAGAGGCCATCTAAGGCAGATCCACGTAGAGACACACTGAAGGTCAAGAACATGCATGAGAAGTGGGCATGAGGAGTGAGTACCTGGGGTGAGTGTGTGAATGCAGGCTGGTTTTGGTGAGTGTACATGTGTCACATGAGTAGGTGCTGGCATGTATCTGTCTATCGCTGTACATATATTGGTATATGTGTGTGCAGGTTGGGTGTGTCTCTGGGCATGTATCAGACTATGTGTATGTTCACAGCTTAAGTATCACTGGACATATATGTGTGTGGTCAGCATTTGTAAGCACGTCATTCATTGTTGTGTACATGTCACTGTGTGTGTGTCAGGCTGTTATCTGGTACTGGATGTTTGTGTCGGCATCTGTGTGCATATGTGTTGGTGTGTCTGTGTGTTTGTGTCACTGTGCCCATGCGCTGCTGTATCTGTGCCTGCCCTGGTGCTGCCACCACTAACAGCTGCAGGGCCAGCCAGGGACAGCCCAGCGCCCCCCTCGCTGCTGTCTTTTATCATCATTTGCCACGAAAGGGAGCCCAGGAGGATGGTGATAAATAAGGGCCACTTAAAATACAAGACGACCACTCTGACTTTGGGGAATATTTCTTCTGTGGAGCAGCTGGTGCCGCCTCTGTCCTTGTAGAAAGGGGTCCCAGGGGCCGCCAGCCCCTGCCCAGCTTCCTCAGACTCCCCCACTCCCACCCTACAAACCTGGGACTTGGAGGCCTTAGGAGGCCTGGGGAAGGGGGCCCACCAGAGGCCACTGCAGGCAGGGGCCCATCTGTGTGTCTCTCTGTCTGTCTCTCTCACACACATTCACTCTGAGCTCTAAAGGTGGCCCTCAGCCTGCCTTTCTCGGGTGCTCTGTGGACGATGGATTATCATCTTCCATGGAGAAGAGGTCATGGACCAGGAAGAGGCTAAGAGGAGACTGGAAGATATAGGGCCTCAGCCATGTAGAGTTCCCCTGCTAATCCCCTGTTCCTCCTCAATTCAGGTGAGGGAATGAATGATTGGGGGGCTCCAGAAAACTGAGATACACAGAGAGACACAGATGAACACATATAATCCGGTCACACAATTTTTAGCACCTACTGTGTGCCATGCCCTAAGACAGCAATTTTCATCTCATGGCACATAAACTAATTATGAAATTAGGTGGCACACCAAAAAAATGTATTTTTTGCCAATCTGACAAAAAATAGATATCATTTTGATTCATTCTCACTGGCTAGCTGTTGTTGTATCATTTTTTTATTTGACAATCTAATGGAAAAGAGGTCAGTGTCCCTGACTAAATAGTCAGGTATTGCACATTTTAAAATTTTTTGTGGTACAATGGCTGAAAACTGCTACTCTAAGACACAAAGACACACCCGTGGAAGAGATGATAAAAAATGTACACGTGCTACACAAAGACACGTGCAGACATGCAAAAGACTTGTGTATAAAACTTGTTCTGGGAAGAGGAGGAGAAGGCGGAGGAAGAGAAAGAAAAGGAAGAAATATAAAAATGTGGACGCCAAGGATGTACACCTGCCTCAGGATAGAGGTGGCCCCTAGGTGGGAAGGGCTAATGAGGGGGGAGGACTGCCCCATGTGGGCGTGCAGGCTGCTCACTGCACAAAGGGGCAGGCAAGAGCTAAAGTCCAGCCTTCACTCTACTGGCTGAGCCATCCATCCTTTGGTCTGAGGCTGTGTCCACTAGGAGGAAGGATGCCCTTTCTCATTCACAGAAGAGCCCTCCACCAGCCCACCCTGCACCCACAGTGCTGGATCCTCCGGGAGGGGCCTCCTTGTTCTAATTCTCACAGAAGCACTGAAGCCAGCGGGCCCTGAGGGAGGGTCTCCTCCACTATACCCGTGAGACATTATTTCCTTTAAAAAAAAGAAAAAAAGGAGTGTGTGTAGAAATTGAGACAGAGAAGAAGAGACAGAAAGAGGGAAGGTAGGAAAGGGGAAGAGAAAGGAGAGGAAGAAGGGAGAGAAGGTCCAAGGAGGGGGGATCACAGAGGCTCTTCAAATCAAAGCGCTTGTCACTGTCACTCTGCCTATTGAAGTACCAGGACTGATCTGGGTGTGCCAGCATCCCATCATGTTTGCGGGTGAGAGGTGAATAGGGAATAGAAGGTGAATCTCACACACACACACACACACACACACACACACACACACACACACATACATATGCGCTTCCACTCCCATACGCCTCCTGTGCCTTCCTTGTCTCCCTCTCAGTCCTTCCCACGTGGCCAGAAACCTGTCATGTCTCATTTCCTTCTCCCAGAACTAGCAATGGGAGCTGGCAGAGAGGTGAGGGAAGCCCACCTGAGCTGACTCTTTCTCCTTCAATTTCCCTCCCAAGTTCCTCAGCCATCAGCCATGATGCGCTGACATCTTCATCTTCCATGACCCCCACACAATACACACAAAGCCGTGTCACCCCCATCAGAGGCTGCCCCTGGAGGGAAGGAGAGTGGGACAGAGCTGGCCTTCTTTCTCATCTACAGCTTTCAATCCCCAAGCCCCCCTAGGTGGGGGCCCTACAGCCCACCCACAGCCTCTCTCTTGAGCTCCAGCTCTCTGAGGGCCTCTCAGACATTGTCCACATCCCTGGAACACCTTTCTGGCTTGTCCACCTTGTGGAAAGGAAAGTGGAGGAGCACTAACCTTGATGGAGCACCAACTGGGTGCCAGGGACTGTGTAACTTGATGCCTACAAGAATACTTGGAGGTGAGTTTTGACTCAGAATCTTCACTCTATGATGCAGAGAGCTCAAACCATAGACAGAAAGCCTCACAGCTTGAAAGTAGGACTTCAGAAAACCATGGCAAGGTCTTTTGGCTTCAAGTCCTGCTCTTTCTGCCAGAGCATCAGACTCCTTCCTTCCCATCTCACTCTACCTCGTCCTCTCGGTGTGATCACTGAGGGCATACCATGTGTCAGGCACTGAATTGAACCAGTAACCACTTTATCTCATTCAACTTCACACTCACCCATGAGGAGGATTCTGTTAGTATTACTATTTCACAGGGGAGGGAATTAAGGCTCAGAGAGGTTTGTGACTTGCCCAAGGTCCTGAGGGAGAAGCAGGGGCAGAGCTTAAACAGGTTCTCCTGCCTCCTAATTAACGCATTTTGCCAATATGGTGCTAACACGAAATTTGTCACTACCCCCTGCAACCGGCAGCAGGACACTCAGTCCAGGGCCCTCCACTCCCCAGGGCCAGCAGAGAGATTAAAGAGTTGAGGGTGGGGTGCTCTGGTCTCCGCAGACAAAGAGGAAGAAAGTATGGGGGTCAAGCACTGTGCGTCCTCTATCTTCCCAGAAGCCCTGGCCCCATTGTCCCCACAAGTGCCCTCGGATTGTCAGAGCCAGGGCCTCATCTGGCCCTGAGAATATATGGCTGCCACTGAATAATATGCTGGTTGGGGGAGGAGGGGTGGGAGGCTGGGATGGAGGGGCAAATGAAGAAGGCTCCACACAGCCCCCAGAAGAAAACTTAATAGTCTGGGGGCTCCCTTGGGTCCTTCTCATTAAAAAAAAAATCTCTATTTAAATGCAAATTTGTGCTGAAGCGGGGATGGGTTGGCGGGAGGCAGAGAAGCAACCAGACACTGACACAGACCAGCCATTGGACCCTGCTCCCCAATGTCGTCTTATACCCTGGGGCCCTGTGCCCAGAAACTAGCTCCATGCTCAAATATCGCCCCCTCCTCTCCTCCCAGCAAAGCCCTTTTCAACTTAGCCCCTCAACACCTCTCTGACTCTCTGTCTCTCTCTCACACACACACTTCCTCTGAGCTCTAAATAGAAATGTGTTGTGGGGGTGAGGGTGGCGAGCTGTAAACATAGATTACAGTTTTCCTCCTAAATCCAGTAAGAGAGGGAGTCTAACCACACCCCCCCAAACCTCCCTCCAAGGAAAAAACTTCAGTTTGAAGAGGAGGAGCAGAACCTGGAAAGCAGGTAACTAATTTGGACCCACCATCTATTTCTCCTATCCCTACAAAGCCCTTGAATCAATCAATCTCTCTCTCTCTCTCTCTCTCTCTCTCTCTCTCTCTCTCTCACACACACACACACACACACACACACACACACACACACACACACACCAGGCTTCAAACTAGACAATAGAAGACAAACCCGGCCCTCAAATCTAATTCCTGTGGGAAAAGCAGACATGGGGTTGGGGTAGGGGTTTGGCACATACACCTGCCCAGCACCCACATCCTTTCCTCTCATCTACCTTCCACAGAAGGGTAGATCCCTCAGCTCCCCCAGCCTCAACAAACCCCTCACCCTGAGTTCCCTCCCCACCCCCGCCTCTCTAAGCCCATTACCTCCAGGGATAATTATGTGGGTGATTCGCTGGCCCTGGAGAGCTCTTCAGTAGCATTAACTCAGGATGAGGGAGGGAGAGGAGGGTTGCCCCTGGTTACCACCTTGCTCTCCCCTGTCCTCTCCCCCAACCACGGAGGGTGTTTAATTTTGGGGAGTATAAAGAAGGAGGGTGTTTAATTTTGGAGAATATAAAGATGGTGTATAAATCTACCTAGGACACGGATACAGATGCCTGTCCCCAAACTTTATTTTATACTTCCATTTCTGGCTTTGTCAGGGGAAACTGAGTCAAGAGCCTCACCCTAAGGGAGGCACAGATCACCTTGGGGTTGAGAATCCCCAACATCCCCTCTTAGTCCCCCCTCCTCTATAGCCACATTCCTCCTCCTTCCTGCTTTCCCCTTGTGCAGCTCCTCCCACCCTTGCTGATCCCACACTGTTGTATGAGCCATCTTTGCCAGCACACTGTATGGAGATCCACAGGGAAAGGAGGTTTAGCACTGGGCTGGGAGCACCCAGGAGACCCCATAAAGCTTCCCAGGCAAATCCAAGTTTTGGGCATGTCTGGCCTTGGTGCTGTTGAGAAGAGACAAGAACCATGGATAGCTGACCCACTGCCTACTTTCCATGCTTGTGACCTGTACTGAGCTCTCCTCTGGACACCACGGGGCTCTTGGCATTGGGAGGAAGAGTGGTCAGAGGAAGTGTGGGGACCGTGAGTGCCATGAGACAGAGCTGGGGCTGGAGGTCCGGAAGGGGAGAGACCCCTCAGGCCTCCTTCTGAGAAACCGTAGGTGAAAAAGAAGCAAACCACCAAGAGGAAAGAAGGGAGGACTCACAGAGAGGTAGGGCTAGTAAATCCTCTACTAAGCACTGGGCCCAGAGAGGGAAAGGAGTTGCCTTAGGTCACACAGAGTCAGAGTTGGGAGAAGGCTGGAAGCCATCAGCTGACTTCAACTGGATGGAAAGGGTTTTACATATGTATATAAATTAGCACACCCATGTGTGCAACCTATCCTACCATGTACAAGAGCCTGTATGCATTTGTTTACACAGTTGAGTTGATGTTTCAATGTGGACGTTTGTCTGTCTACGCGTTTGTGGGTGTTAGGATGTCTGTGCACATGGGGGTGAGTCACCAGTATGGGTGCATGTGTACAGGAGGGCAGGGCCCGGGCCACTGCCTGTGGGCTGAGGAGCAGAGGCCTCCCTGGCCCTGCTTGCAGGTGTTCCTGTGTCCAGAGAATCTCCTGGGATCCTCCCCAGGAGCCGGCAACCCCCACCCTCCAACATGCCCCAGCCCAGCCGGTCAGCAGCTTCCTTCCCGAGGACCCTCCCGGAGGTGGTGCTGCTCTTCCGAACACCTGAAATGATGGCAGAAACAATTAACTGGAAGAGACGGCTAGGTATGATATTTCAGCGTTCCTCCAAAATGGGACTTTGCCATGAGGAAATACAGTTTATTAGAGACACCTTTTCTTTTAACTTAATTATATAATATTTGGTTTTAAAAGAAAGTGGCATGGGGTGGGGGAGGGGCTGAGATGTTAAAAGCAACCCTCTGCATTCCTTGTGTGCCCCCTGACCACCCCAGCACACGGGTGCAAATCAGAAGGGAACTGTGGACGTCCTGAGAACAGGTCAGGCCCATATCTGTCCGCAAGCCCCCACAAAACACTGTCACAGAGGAGGCAACTTCAGGAACCCACTGAGCAGTCTCCCAGAAGGGGAGGCACCGGCCAAGTATTGCTACTTTGGGGGACAGCAGCGGCCCGATCCTACCTCAGTGATCCATTCACCCACCAAATCAGGCCATGGCATGCTCCTACTGCCCCCTACCTGATGCACACATATGCAGAGACTCACACCACACACACACACACTCTACACAGTCACACACATCAGAGTCAAGTCTCCTTACTCTCACAGTGCATACACATACACAACACAGTCATCTCACACACATACCACATACATTCATACCACACAGTCACCTCACACAGATACCACATACATTCACACCAGTCACCTCACACACATACCACATTCACACCAGTCACTTCACATACATACCACATGCATTCATACCACAGTCACCTCACACACACACCAGTCTCCTTACTCCTCATAGCACACACACAACACATAGTCACCTCATTCACACTTACACACACTAGTCTCCTTACTCACAATCACACCATACACAGTCACCACACCCACAACACATAGTTACCTCACTCACACACACACAGAGAAACTTACACCATGGAGTGACCAGTCAAGGCCAGACAGTCACCCAACAGTCAGACCCCAACCTATAAATGGTCTCCACAGAAGAAGGAAATATGGCTCTTCCCCTTGATCATCAACAAACTGCTTGTCTTTGGGAAGTTGCTGACCTCCCCAGACCTCAGTTTCCCCATCTCTCAGGGAAGTGCACTCAATGGCTTCTAACCCTTCCCAGCATTAAGCCCCTACCATAAATCACCAACCTCAGTACTTGGCCCCTCCTCCTGGGCTTTCCCAAGAGGTAGGAAGCAAGCCCTGGCATTAGGCAGTCACAAAGCCCAGTCCCACCCACTGCTTGTGACCCAGGGCAAGTGACCACACCCTTCCATGCCACTATTTTCCCACCTGTAACTGATATGCCATCAGACACCAGCCAAATGCTCTGCCCATGGTACATATAGAATTCATGGTTTCCACATACCCATTAGTCCCCACAGGAGACTGTGAAAGGCCCAGGAACCTTCCCCAGAATGAATCCAGCAATGCCAGTGGAAAACAAACAAGTTAACAGGGGACACCCGCCCCCCCTCTTTGAGGACCCACCCTTTTTAAGCTACTGCTTAGCTGTAGCCTCATCCATCCTCAACCCATGACTACTGATCTTTACTCCATCGCCGACTCCAACCACTTCCTCCAATGTCCATCCCCCTGCCCAGGTCTAGGGGGCACAAGGGCAGCCACAGAAACCTAGGTGCCCATGTCCCCAGCCCAAAGTGCCCCACCTGGTAGCTCTAGGCAGCGGGCAGCTATGGCAGCAGCAAATCTCCCCACTTAGATACTAATGTAGGAAGTCCTATCAAGACACAGTGAAACACAGTGTAATTTTTGCAGAAAACAATGCAGGTGATGTATGCCTGAGACTGGCACACAATAAAACTGTAGTGGAGTGCAGAAAAATGCACCCAGTCAATACAATAAAATCAGCACAAATACGCCGTGTAAAGCAAATAAATCTCCCAATCCAAATATTTCACACCGCATGCACCACAAGGTGAAAAGTATGTGTGTGTCTCTGTTGGTCAAGTTTTTCCCAGAAAGCTCCAGGGGAAATCAACAAAATGACCAGTGAGCCCCGCCTACCTGCCCCCCACCCCAAAAAATAAATAAATATGAAGGAATTGGGGGCTGGTTTGCATTTCTGGCCTCAGACATCCTCCACTGGTGAGGCAACTGGGGGCTGGAGGCCCCCAAATTACCATTCATCTGGCCTTGTTGTGGAAATTTTCAAGGGATTTGCAGTAATTATATGACAAAATGCTTGCAAATCTCACTCATTGCTGAACAGAAACAGGCGGGTCAGGGATTGAACACTTTCAGCTGGGTAATTTGTAAATGTCAATCAGGCAACAGGGCAGAGAGAGAGAGAGAGAAAGAGAGAGAGAGAGAGAGAGAGAGAGAGAGAGAGAGAGAGAGAGAGAGACCAGGAAAATACAGTAGCAACCTGAGTGTGAGAGGCCTCTTCATTCTTTCAGAGCCCAGAGGCAAGGCAGGAGGGGGCAGAAATGGGTGCAGGAGGGGAGGAGAAGGAGAGGAAGGGGAGACGAAGGAAAGGGACAGAGCCCAGAAACACAGAGAAAAGAGGATGGGATGAGAGGGGAGGGGAGTTGTGGATGGAGAATGAAGAGAGTGAATCAGGAAAAACAGTTTAAATAAAACCAGGAGAGATCAAATTAACTGATACATACATTCTAAGAGGTGGGTCGAGGGAGCAGCCATAAATACCAGCTCCCTATCTCCCCTGCTCAAGACAGCAAGGAAAGCAGAATAAAATTAAAAGATATAACAATAAAAATTACAAATGCACCTTCAAGGCCCTGTACCGACGTCTGTAATGGAAGCACTGAGGAGGGTTGGGGCATAGCCTTCACTCAAGCCAGGAGAGCTTCTAAACGGAAGCCAGAGGACCCTTTCCTTTCCTACAGGGCTGGTCATTCTGTGTCTCCTGTTTCCTCCAACAGACTTGCCGAGTGCCCACTGCATGCACGTGAAGATTCCAAAGGTGACAGTTGCCACCATGACAAATGATTTGGTACTTGTCATTGATAAGGTTTTTCCTGGTCATTATCACCCCTTGAGGAAGCTGGGGTTTATTCCACCCATTTTACGGGCGAGGAAACTGAGCTTGGATAGCCTGTGACTTGACTCAAGATGACTAACAGGTAGAGCAAAGCCCCCTGACTCCACACCCTGTCCACCACTGCCCTCAAGGAGCTGATTCCTGCTATCTTCACCTGAGAAACTGAGCACATGCATGTCACACCATGGCCATGTCACATGAGTGGTGAGTGAACCTGACAGGTCATGAACAGAACAAGACAACATCCCCTGAAGCAGTTGTCCAATTCTTCAGATTCTGAAAATCTTTGTTAGCATGCAAAAGTCACCAACACCCCACCAACAACACACACACTCATGAGCACACAGGTGGGTCTGCTTCTAAACATCTGTAAATTAAGACAGTGCCTAATGATTCAAAGGTGTGTAAGAAATCCAGGCACACTTGGATTTGTTTTTCTTTTCCAATTCTCACCCAAGGATATGTTTTTACTGACCTTAGAAAGGAGAGAAGGAGAGAGAGAGAGAGAGAGAGAGAGAGAGAGAGAGAGAGAGAGATGTGAGAAAGAAACATCAATCTTTTGCCTCCTATACATTCCCCAACCAGGAATCAAACCTGAAACCTTTTGATGTAAGTGATGACGCTCCAACTAACTGAGCCACAAGCCAGGGCCAGACACACCTTTAAAGGAATTTTAATTTTACTCATCACCATATTCTTGGGGAGGGGACTAAAACACAGTTATAAACAAGACAGAATCTTTGTTGGTGGTAGTGATAGGCAACGTGTGGATCAGAAGACTCTGGTGCAAGAATTCCAGGGCTCCCTCCCCCACCAACAGTCCAGGAGTCTCTAACTGAGAACAGGTCCTTTGAGGTTATGGCTTGGCAAGATCAGCCCAGGAAGACTCCCAAGAGGGTTGAAGAAAGAAGGTGTTTCTCTTACAGCTTCAAACTGGAGTCTCTCAGCAGAGGAGCTGCAAAGACACTGGGGCACCTAGTGTGTGCCCTCACCCACCGTCATGGAGCTTATTGTATGTTCATAATCTTCTCAGTCTTGAAATGATGTTGTGAGCAGCACAATTATATACATTGTCTTTCGTGAGTTAAAGTGTTCACTGTGGAATGTAAATCAGATGACAGTTTGTAACCCTATTTGGCATTTCTTCATTTCTATATGTGTTGGAGCCTCAGAAATGGTAGAGGCCCACAGGCTCCTAGGACTCTGAGCAGGGCAGGGGAAAAGCATACGATTAAAGCCATCCATCTCCCAAACAGTAGCAGATGACCTCCGTGGATGCCAGAGATTCTGAGGGTGACACTGCGGAGGGCACTGGCCCCACCATGTCTTCTGCTTTCCTACCTCCTCTCGCAACCAAGATCACAGCTCGGGAATGAAGGCTGCTCTGAGTGGTTTATCTTCTAGACTATTTGCTCTTCCCACCCACCCACCTACCACTACCACTATCACCACCACCACCACCACCACCACCACCACCACCACCAAAAATAAAATTACTGGAGAGAGAAAACATCAGGAAATTTTGCAAATAATCCACTTAGATTTGCAGTTACTACAAAGTACCAAAGTCTTTAGTCTCTCTGTACCTCAGCTCTGCCACTCCCTGTACAACCCTGAGCAAATGGTTTGATCTCATGGTGCCTCAACTGTCACGTCTGTAAAATGGAGTTAAACACTAGTAGCTACTCTGGCAGGGCTGTTGTGAAGACAAAAGGACACAAAGCATGTGCCCTGCAAATGTTAACTATTATGATTATGCTCTCCCTGAGGCTCTTAATAGGACATAAAATTGGAGGGGCAGGAGAGAAATTCGGGACAAAGCTAAAGAATACAAAGCTGTTTTTGGAGTCAGCAGACAGCAGTAGGAAGAGGCCTGGACTCTGGGGAATAAGAAGATATGGGTCTGCCTGTTCCTATTTTGGTGATGGCCTGTCCGTGAGCTTGTTTCTCCAGATATACAATTGAGGAGGTTGGACATCTGGGCTGGATGTGCCTCTGGTTCTAGGAATTCATGTTGGAAAGAATGAGAGAGGGCCCAGGACAAGCACAGGTCAGACGCTGTCCATGACCGAAGGTGGGATGACACTAAAGAGGGCTTAGTAGGAAATAGCAGGGGTCTCTCAGGCAGGTTCTCTTTAGAAACCCCAGGCACCAACTGAGAGAACTAAGCCACGACCACCTCACAGACCCATCTCCACCACCATCATGTCAGTAAAGGCCCAGTGCCTGAGAGGGGCAGGGTTGGGGAGTGAGACCCTGCCTGCCATCTTGGAATCTGGTACCTACTCCTGTCATTAGTTCCACCCTCAGCTGAATTTAATGAATCTGGGAAAAATTATGAAGTCCCATAAAGCCACAAGTATCATAAAAAGTATAATAAAATTGAGAAAAGCTATTAAGTTATAAATACAACCAATGCATGCAACATCACTCAGTCAGGGAGGAAGTCGCTATAAAATAAAGTCATTCCACAAGTGACTAAATCTCTTAATTCACAGGGCACACACTCCACTTTATGGTGCCCAACCCTGTTGTCCCTGCCAGGAGTTTGAAAAACAGGAACTTTCTATGGCAGAGAGCCGTGGGTGGAGAGACCAGAGAGGCCAGACCAAGATGGGAGAAAGTGAAAAGCAGACAGACAGACAGACACAGCCAGGAAGACTAGGTGGAGGCCTGGGAAGTAGGAAGCACCTGGAGTCTGCACTGTGCCATGGGGCCGCCTCTAGATCCCAAACCACTCACTAGATACTTTGCCAGGCAATCAAGGCGAAAGCAAAGAAAAGGAAAACAGAAACAAACAGCAAAGGAGGGAAATTTGTAGTGGGTGTTCTGGTTTGTGGGCCCGGCAGCACTACTGATGCGGCTGGCTTGTCTCTCTTTAGAGATCAGCGGCCCCTCTCCCACCCTTCCCCACCCCATCTTCCATTGGTATTCCCAAGCCCAGAGCCACCCCTGCGCTATGAATATTCATAGCTATAATTAAGGACCCCATTATGGTTATTGTGCGTCCAATAAAAACAAACACGCTAATAAGCTTTAATGTGGGGCAAGGGGCAGCGGGGATGGGGGGAAGGGGAGTTGGGGGCCCCAGTGTGTGGCCCGAAAGAGGGAGGGGAAAGAGATTGGGGAAAAAGGATAGGTAGGGAATAGGAGGGATCCCCAAGATAAAGGGGGGCAAGGGGAAGGAAAGGGGTGGCAAAGGAGACCAAGGGGTGAGGGGGAAAGCCAAACTCCCAAGTGGCAGAGTGCATGGGTGAGGGGACTGGAGAGGAGGAGTAAGTGGGTACCTACAGGGTGCCCTAAGGCCTTGGGCGGTGGGCTGGTTCCACATTGGCAGAGAGAATGGGACACACATTTAGGGTAGGAGCCTGGGCTCTGAAACACCAGTGAGTAGAGGTACCCAGGCCCTGGTTCCAGGTGGGATTTGTTTGGTGGTTGGTGCAGATCCGCCTAGGACCCAGGACACAGCTCCTGGTGTTGAAGGCAAGCTCTAAAGGGAGGAGGTAGCACTGCGATCCTGGGAGACAAGGCATGCAGGTGAAGAGCAGGTGACAAGGCAGGATATAGAAACAGAAGGGACTTAAGGTCAACTGAGTGGCTTACTAGTGCTCAAAATTACTTCAGTGGAAAAGGTAATGGGGTAGAGGGTAAGGAGCCAGTAGAATCAGCTCACCATCCAGTGATGCTCTAGGTACCCCTGAAAGTCAGTGTTACCATCCCACTTCACCAACAGAGAATGCTAAGGCAGTGGGAAGTTAAGGAAATGTCCACAATCTTGCTCCAGAAAGTGCAAGCAGGTTAGACAGGGTATGTGAGACTCCACAGGCACTGGGTCTGCAGGCCTGATTGTTTATCTGGGGAGCTGTGAAAGGGTGGATTACCCCGAAGTCTGGGAGGCAGAGGGGCTCCTCTGTGGGGACTGAGGACCCTACCCTATTTAGGAAGAGGGAAGGAAGGTGGGAAGCACCAGTACTGACTTCCTGTTGGCCCAGCGTCCACTCTCACCTGAGTCTGGCACACATAGTAAGCACGGTGCTAATGCTTATTCAAAGGATAAAGGAAGGAAGGAAGGAGTGGGTGTGGAAAGATGGGAGAGTGAAGGCAAAGTTCTAGAAGGGAGATGGGGAGGAGGCCTTGAGAGTGGGTTCTCATGTTTTTAGGATGATCAGATTCAAATAGGGATTTCTTAGGTTCATGCACACAGAATTTTATGTCCATAATTCATAGCATTGCTATGATAGCCCAAAAGTGGAAACAACCCAAATGTCCATCAAGTGGCGAATGGATAAGCAAAATGCGGCATGTGCATACAATGGAATAAAAAAGACTGGACTACTACTGATACATGCAAACATATGGATAAACTGTGAAAACATTAAGTGAAAGAAGCCAGCCACAAAGGACCACATATTGTATGATTCCATTTATATAAAGTATCCGAATAGGCAAATCTATTAGTCAATAGCTTAGTGATTGCCTAGGGTTGAGGGAATTTGGAGATGACAGGTAAGGGGTACAGGGTGTTTTTTTTTTGGGAGGGGGATTAAAATCAACTAAAATTAATTATAGTAATGGTTGTACAATTCTGTAAATATATTAAAAGCCATCAGATTGTATGCTTTAAATGGGTGAATTTATGGTATGTGAATTATATCTTAATAAAGTTGTTAACAAAACAAAACATGCTAATAGTTTTTTAAGCCATACTTTAAAAGATCACCCAGAATAGTCATATCTATAGAGACAGAAAGTAGATTCATGGTTGCCTAGGTCTAGAGGTGTGGGGAGTGAATTAACTGTAAATACCAGGGGTCCTAATGAGGTGATAGAAATGTCTATAAGTGGGTCGTGGTGATAGCTGCACAACTTGATAAATTTACCCTCCCCCCCCAAAAAAAAAATAGTATGCTTAAAACAGATGAATTTTATGGAATGTGAATTATACCTCAATAAAGTTTTTAAAAAGATATATATATATGTGTGTGTGTGTGTGTGTGTGTGTGTGTGTGTGTGTGTGTGTGTATTGCTGGCTCCTGCCCCGGAGTTTCTGATTCGGTAGGTGTAGGATAGCTGGAGAATCTGAATTTCTATTAAGGGCCCAGGCGATGCTGGCCAGGGGACCTCATTGGGAGAACTACTGGTCTAGGGAAGTGAAAGGCTAAGGATAAAAAGGGGGGGTGGGGCCTGTTTTTATAAAAAGAAAGAAAAACTTTGGGCACCGGCTTTCCACACCCCCCACCTCTGCTCCAGTGTCACCGGGCAGGCGGGTAACCAGAGGGGCTGTGCTGGGCGGCAGGGAGCTGGCTGTTCTCTGAGCTGAACCCACCTAAGCCGGGCAGACATTCCTCCGCAGCAGTCAGCATCAGAGTTAATTTCAAGACAGCCTCTCCACCCTCAACTGAAATTGGCAGGGTAAATAGGGACCGATGTTGATTTGCCACTTACCTCTGTCTTGTTCCGCTTAAATACTGAGGGGAAACCGGAGCCATTAGGGTCAGAAGAAAATTACAAACACGCAGCGTCGCCGTGGGTGGGTGAAAATATTAGAGATTGGGGTGGGGAACAGCAAAAAAAATAAATGGAGGGAGAGAGGAGGGAGGATGGGAAGAGGAGGAAAAGCTGCCTTGCACCATCAGAGCATAAAATAAAATTAAATTAAATAAAGATCTGTTTGGTGGGTGGGGAATCTTTGTCACAGAAAATCTGGGTGGAGTTTGGGGGAGGGGGAGAGTTCTGGAGTTGTTTGCAAAGCCAGACCAGGGAGCCTGTAAATTCTAATCTCTGTTTTCTGGCCTGATTTGCATAGTTTGGACTGATTATCTTCCCTGAGTCACCAGGAAACAGATCTGTGGCCCCCATCTTGGGGTATCTCCCCCACTTTTGTGGTCTTGGAGCTTTCCTCTTCCAAGGGACTTCCCACCCAGAAGCGGGCCCTCTTCTCTCCACCTGCCCCGTCCCTGGCCGCATTAATTAGAGGGAAAAGGAGTACCACATTTATTACCTCCCCTCCTGCTCCACACTAAATCTTGTGGCAATGCTCCTAAAAGTCAATAAAACGAGAAGGGAGATGCGATAAAATTAAGGTGGAAAGTGCGATGGGGAGAGGAAATGGGAATCTTTTTAATTTAGGTTTAATTTTAATTTTTTGTCACCTCTCCAAACAGCCTGCGTGCTGCCACAGCATGGGGGACTGGGGGAGGGCTGGCCTGACTTTTTAAGGACTGGAGGAGCTGCACACTAGACCAGACCTTGGGGGACCACAGGGTCTTGGGAGCGTCACAGGATGGAGTGGGGGGAGGGGAGGAAGAAAGCTGCCTGTTAAAATCCCATTTACCCAGAAAAAAGCATCCTTTCTTTGTGCTCCCAGAGCACATTGTGAAGCTGACTTTGTACTCCATGAGAGCAGGAACTGTGTCTGCCATCTTTTTAAAATATATATTTTCTTATTGATTTCAGAGGGGAAGGGAGAGGGAAAAGAGATAGAAACATCAATGATGAGAGAGAATCATTGATCAGACAGATGCCTTCTGCATACCCCACACTGGGGATCAAGCCTGCAACCTGGGCGTGGATAGGGCATGTGCCTAAACCGAGAACCGAATTGTGATTTCCTGGTTCATAGGTTGAGCTCAACCACTGAGCAGCGCTGGCCTGGCTGTCTCCATCATCTTCATCATCTCTTATCCACAATGCCTGACATACAACAGGAGTAATGATAATGACAATGATGACAGCTATAGTTACTGAGCAATGACTATGTCCCAGCACACTTTCAATTTACTATTGTATTGTAGTCCTCCCATCAATACTATGAGATAGGTCATTATAATAGCCCCATTTTACAGTTGAGGACACTGAGGACAGAGAAGGGAAGCACCTCGCCTATGATCACAGAGCTTGTAGGTAAGTGGGAATGGTATGCGTGAAACAGATCATGGGTCATTCTTATTTACCTAGTGGATGGATTAATGAGTGAGTGAAAATTACATAAGAATACTGGAGCCCTAACGGTTTGACTCAGTGGATAGAGCATCAGCCCACACACTGAAGAGTCCTGGATTTGGGCATGCAGGCTCCATTTGGCCCTGGTCGGGGGCTTGCAGGAGGCAACCAATCGATGTGTCTCTCTCATATGGATGTTTCTCTCTCTATGACTCTCCCCCTCCCTTTCACCCTCTCTAACCAATGGAAAAAAATATCCTTGAGTGAGGATTAACAAAATATATATGTGTGTGTGTGTGTGTGTGTGTGTGTGTGTGTGTGTGTGTATTTAAATAAATAAATAAAAAGAACACTGGAGATTTGCTCTCTTTCCAATAATCTTCATCTTCCTAAGTGGGCATATGTCTCAGCCTTTGATATAGCCCTCCAGGCAAAAGAGAGGGGCTGTTTCTTCTACATATAAAGGGGGACACTGAGGCTCAAAAGAGTGCAGAATGTCTCCAGAAACATGTACTTACACTGACATTGGGCTCTAGTTTTGCCCAATGAGAGATCGGTTTTTGTTTATCCTCAACTGAATATGAAGAAAAACAACAAAAACAACACTTAGACATTTCTAGAAAATACTTTTCCCCATGAAGCTCAGGTTCTGAAGCAGCCATGCCCCCTTTTTTGCTGCACTTCCTGTTTCACAGGTACCCACTGAGTACCCTGCCCCATCCCAGCATTGCCCTTTCTAGTCCTGAAGGTCTCCGGCCTCTCCAAGGAGGAAGCAGGAAAGGAAGGACTTCTTTTTTGTGGGCTCTCTCTAGCCCAAAATATTGTTCCTCTTATTAAAAATAATATTCTTAAATATTTAATGGCATAGAGAAATGGTCATGAAGTATTTGTACGTTTTAATAAAAAGTAAGTTATCAAATACCGTGCAGAATATAATCCTAATTATGTTTTTTTAAATATAAGTTTATGGCTATATTTATGTATATATAGAAGACTAGAAGGATATATATCAAAATCTTTATAGTGGTTTTTGTTTCCTTCCTTAATATGTTTTTTTTAATGTTTTTTTCCTTTCTTAATAAATTTTCCCCAATTTTCTGCTAGGAACATGTGTCCTTTAATAATTGTACGAAAGGAAATATAAGTGAATTTCAAAATTCTGCCTTATTAGGTTCAATCTTTAAAAATACTGATAACCTCTAGCTTGCTAGCTTTGTAATCTTATAAGCAGCAGCCAAGACAGTTCACACGTGAGTGTAAATATATGTGTTTTGGGGGAGGGGGTAACTCCCCCACATTCTCCCAGTGACGGCTGTTCATCATAACCAGGACAATTAACCATCCCCTTATTATTCACACGTCATGATTACTAATCACCCTTATTAATATCCGTGCTTTGCAAAACCAGGAGGCAGCTTGGCTGAGATGCTTGGAACACCACGGGAACACAATCCTGACCCCAGGCATGTCCCTTTCTGCTCTGTCTTTACCTCCTCCAGTTTGAAAAGTCTGTCCCTCATCCCTCTGGTGACCAGTTCCCTCTTCTTCCCTCCTTTGTCAGCTCATAAGACACACACACACACACACACACACACACACACACACACGGGCCATCTAAGTTCCCAACTGCGTTCACCATCTGAACCACCAACCTCCCTTCCTCTGGAACTGAAATAGGGTCTCTTCCTGTCATTGATCCCTTTTCTCAAATTACCCACTTTGTTCATAAAAATGTGTGCTTTATCCCAAACACATTATGTATGGCTAAAGACTAAACGTTATGGTTATGCCACCTAACCATGTTCAGTCTTCAAATCTTGTTTTGGGAAATGTTTTCGTTTCATGTTAAGCCAGTTGTTTATAACATTGGCCATTTGGATGGTTTGGGAAGAGGGACTCCAGCTTTGAAGACACCCCTGGCGGATTGGGAGCCAACTGAGGACTGACTGGGCTTTGGAAGTATGGAGGAAGACAGAACTGTCCACCCACTGCCTGTCCCCCAGAAAGGACCAAAGCCACACTCAGTAACTGGCAGGAGAAATCCTAAGCTTAGTCTGAAATGAGAAGGAAAGAAAATCATCCCCCCTGTGCAGTTCACTGGATACACAGAGGAGCCGGAGGAATCACCTGGGTTGGAGGAGTCCACCTGGGATTTAGAGAGGGAGGAGACAAAAAGAGGGGGTGATAGATAAAACAGGAAGGGAAAAGGACCCAAGTTATCTCCTCTCTGAGCCCCTGCTCTTGCCTCCTGCCTGCTGTCTGTTAGGAATAGGCTTTGCCAGCCTGCTCTGGAAACAAGAAAATTAAATAAGCAGTTCTATCATCTGGCTACCTCCTCATCCTCTCTCTCCACCTCCTCTAGCCCCTTCTCCTCTTCCTTCTCCTTCCATCTTTGCTGGCCAAACATCATCTCCTGCTTTTAGCATCCATTTGAAGAAGAATGAACAGGGTTGTCAGCCCAATTTAATGTAAACCTTTTGACATGCATGTTTCTGGCAGAGAACAAGATCTTCCCCCATGTGTGTCTGCCCTGGGACACCTACAACACAGGCCATCCCTCCTTATTACCTGAGGACAGTTGGGGACCACCACCTGCTCCCCTCCCCGTAGTCTTCCTCCTGCACCACCTTCTTTCTCTGAGGAGTGGGAATAGGGTTAAGGACACAATGTGAAGCTGAGAGATGAGGATGAAAAAGGGACAGGGCCGAAACCTGTTTGGCTCAGTGGATGGAGCGTCTGCCTGCGGACTGAGGGGTCCCAGGTTCGATTCCGGTCAAGGGCATGTATCCTGGTTGCGGGCACATCCCCATTAGGGGGCATGCAAGAGGCGGCTGACTGATGTCTCTCATCGATGTTTCTGGCTCTCTATCCCTCTCCCTTCCTCTCTGTAAAAAATCAATAAAATATATATATTTTTTAAAAGGGACAGGAACGTTCTTTGGGGTATATTTTCCTTCAGTGTTGATTTTTAATCCTGTCATTCTGGAGGGAAGGGAAAAGGAGGTGAGCAGTGTAAATCCAGGGATTTGAAGGAAGACTTTAGGAAGTTGCAAATAATTCCACTTTTTCCCAGTGCATTCTGCTTTTGACTAATCCAGGAATTTGGGACAACTTCCTTTCAGTTTTTATCTCACTCACCCTTTGCTCTAGGACAGTGGTCGGCAAACTGCGGCTCATAAGCCACATGTGGCTTGCGAGCAGCAGTTTGCCACTGTTGACTAATGAGTTTGCCAATCACTTCTAAGGCATTACCTTTACCCAGGAGTTTGACTTCAGGTTGAAGACATTAGTACATTATTAAAATGTTTTTTAAGTGTTTTTCCCTAAGGCAGTGGTCAGCAAACTCATTAGTCAACAGAGCCACAGTTTGCCGACCACTGATCTAGGAAAGCAGACTATGCAAAGGCCATCCCTTCCATCAGCATCCCTTCCCAGACCACCTGTCAGCCAGTCAGAGCCATCTGAGAAAACTCATTTAATAGCACTTCCTCTTTTACAAGGTCTTCTTGGACTCTCCCAGCCAGAAAAGCTCCTTTTTTTTTTTTTATCTCTGCTATCCTAGAAAGGAAATAGACTCTGGGATTTTCTGCTCAGCTCACAGTCTACCCCCAACTGAATGGCATCTTGCCTTTCCACCTCCTCAATCAATCAATGAGCTAAGAAAAGCAATTGGGGCAGAAGGATGGGAAGCCATAAAATTGCCCAAATCCCAGTTACCTGACCCATCCATGAAGCTTGGATTCAGAATCTGAGGCACCTCACACAGGTTATCCCATGAAAGTTCACATCAACCCTACAGAGTAGTTCCTGTTACCATCCATCTTGCTAGTAGAGAACTGGAACCCAGGCTGGCTGACCCCAACACCCATGCTCTTTCTACCCTACCACACTGCCTCCTACAGCTTTTTTCCTGGGGGAGAGGAAGCTGCCCCCAACTCAAATCCTCCCAGATGGAAGACATCTCTCCCAGTTCCTTGCCTCTTCAGCCCTTGTCCAAACTGAGCCCTGGTCTGCTCCACCACTCAGTCAGCTGGTTTGGGCAGGTGGGGGGTTGCGGTACCTATGCCCTAGGGCAATAGTCAGCAAACTCATTAGTCAATAGAGCACAAACCACAGCTCTCCAGCTGCATGTCCACTGCCCTAGGGAGGTGCAGACAAAAAAATCTCTAGGACAGAGCCCCACTGTATTATTTTTCCCTAAATTGTTCTGTAGCCAGGAGGCAGGAATTGGGCCTGAAGGGAATGGTTAATGGGAGAGGAGAGATTCACGAGTAAAAGGAAGTTCGTAGAGGGAAGAGAGGACCCCCTGACCTCAGCAGACAGCCCTGCCCAGTTCCCAGCTAGAGATGGAAGATTTCTTGTCTTCCCAGGCCTTTGGAAAAACGCCACCCTCATCTCCCACCTCCATCAGAGCCTAAATTCCAGTCCCAAGACTCTAGGAATAGACATCCTGACATGAGAGGCCAAGGGACCGCAATGTGGGCTATTTGAAAGCTTACCTGAGCTCAGACCACCTGCAGGATAGATGGAGCACAAATCCTGTGGTCTTTCACACACATGCACACACACACATTCACGCATGTACACACACGTACACAATTTAAATTTACCCTTTCCCATGCAATTTTCTTAATTTGTTTGAACTTCACAATAGGGTCCTATAAGGTTGGGCAGGGCAAATGTTATGAACCCATTTTTTTAGATGAGGAACCCAAGGAAGGTGAACTATTTACTCAAAGTCACACTCTCCAGAACTAGTGGTCACCTTAAGACTAACAAAACCCACAGCAGTTCATTCATTCAATGCCAGGCCCAGTGCTAAGCTCTTTCCATGTATCTAACATCCACAACAATCCCATGAGGAGACATTATTGTCCCATTTTACAGATGATGAAACAGGGACTTGGAAATGTTGGGCGATTTGAGGAAATCACTTTGAGTCAATCCCTCAGCATCTGACTCCATGGACCCTCCCTCAGGATGGGGACTTTGTCTGTCTGGGTCTCTTGAGTCCCCAGCACCTATAACAGTGCCTGGCCCCCATTCGGTGCTCACTAAACATTTGCACAATGTTTGTTGACTAAGTCTGCCCCCACTGCCCTTGCCCTTGACTTACTCCTCCCAGACCCTTCTTGCCCTTCTCTCTCCTATCTGCTGGCATATCTCCAGCCAACCATTTGACACCTCTCCCCAGCACCAAGTTCAGGTTCCCTAGGTCCCCCAAGGAAGTTATTTGCCACCTTATTCCCTATACATACCAGCATTCAGGGATTCTTGGTTTCTCTCAATGGTTCCCCCTTGCCTCAGTTTCCCCACCTGAACCAGATATAAGGAAAGTAAGCAAGGAGACTGCTAAAAAAAAGAGGCCTTGGGCAGGTCTGCCACTCTACTTCCTTCCACCCCAAATGGATGCTGGGGTTCTTCTTTCTCTCTAGATCCGACAGAGCCCCAGATCTACATAGAGTGACCTACGGGGGCATTACACACATCTCCCCGTTCCCCAGCCTCTTAACCTGTTCTGAGGCCCAAGGGCAGGTAAATGGGCAAGCCCCACCTGCAAGTGGACCCTGGTTTAGAACACTGAGCTTTAATGGTCGAGACAACAACCTTCCCATGTCACCTGCTGTGCTGCTCTGCCCTCGCCCCTCATCTCCATCCCAGCCCAACACCTCTGGTCTCTCTGTCCCTCCAATGGCTACAGTTTCAGCCCCCTCTGCTTGGGGGCCCATGGCTGACAGGAGTTGTGAGTGGGAGGAACAGTGTTCCTGACCCCCAGCCTGACTTCTGTCTGACCTTTCCAGTGCCCCCACGCTTAGCCCTAGCCACAGGTGTCAGGTCTAGTGAGACTGGCTTCCTCTCAGAGTCACTCCCACCAGACCCTCCACCCCCTGTACATCCTGGTGCTCAGAAGATTGAGCAATATCAGAGCGCCACCTAGCGTGCCCAGCGGGCATGCCAGTCCCTGCCTGGCCCTGCCCTGTCCAGTCACTTTGTCTGGGGCAGGGCCTCTCCTGGGGGTGGGTTGGGGGTGAAGACAAGCTAGGGTCTCTAGTCTGGGCTCATATCTACAAAGGGCCTCGAATGTCTGGATAACACTATTCCTCCAGCCACAGGGAGACCCCAGAATTCAGTGAAGATAGTACCTCACAATTTGAAAGCTTTCCCCTATCACTACCTGAAGATCCTTTACTTACATCATTATTTGGGAGGCTTAAAATTAGCTTTCAAATAGCCCACATTGCATTATTTTGTGTTCATTGGTAAAAAGTAAATTTCCCAAATTAGCCACAATTTTGGGGGACCCTTCTTTGCCAAGCCTTTTTTAAAATGTTTTTATTGATTTCAGAGAGAGGAAGGAAGAGGGAGAGAGAAAGAAACATCAATGAGAGAGAAACATTATCAGTTGGTTGCCTTCTGCATGCCTCCTACTGGGTATCGAGCCTGCAAATCAGGCAGGCGCCCTAACCGGGAATAGAACCATGACCTCCTAGTTCATAGGTCTACACCAACCACTGAACCACATCGGCCAGGCTGGCAAGCTTTTTTTTTTTTTTTTTTTTAATCCTCACCCAAGGATATTTTTCTATTGATTTTAGAGAGGGTGGAAGAGAGGGGGAAAGATGGGTGTGAGAGAAACACATCGATTGGTTGCATGAGTCCCAACCACGGCCCAGGCCAAGGAGGAGCCTGCAACTGAAGTACGTGCCCTTGACCTGAATCAAACCCAGGACCCTTCAGTCCACAGGTGATGCTCTATCTACTGAGCCAAACCGGCTAGGACTGGCAAGCCTATTTTTATTTTTTTAATAAATCTTTATTGTTCAGACTATTACAATTGTTCCTCTTTTTGCCCCCCATAGCTCCCCTCCACCCGGCTCCCACCCCTCCCTCTGTCCTGACCTCCCCCCAACCATTGTCCTCACCCATAGGTGTATTTTTGTCCAGTCCCCCCTTGTACCTTCTCACCTCTTTCCCCCTGAGAATTGTCAATCCACTCCCTTTCTATGGCCCTGATTCTATTATATTCACCAGTTTATTCTGTTCATCAGATTTTTAATTCACTTGATTTTTAGATTCACTTATTGATATGTATTTGTTGTTCATAATTTTTATCTTTACTCTTCTTCCTAAAGAGTACCTTTTAGCACTTCATATAATACTAGTTTGATGTTGATGAACTTCTTTAGTTTTTTCTTATCTGTGAAGCTTTTTATCTGCCCTTGAATTCTGAATGATAGCTTTGCTAAGTAGAGTGAGTAATCTTGGTTGTAGGTTCTTGGTATTCATCACTTTGAATATTTCTTGCCACTCCCGTCTGGCCTACATAGTTTCTGTTGAGAAATCAGCTGACAGTCGTATGGGTGCTCCCTTATAGGTAACTGTTTTTCTCTTGCTGCTTGTAATATTCTTTGTCTTTTGCTCTTGGTATTTTAATTATGATGTGTCTTGGTGTAGTCCTCTTTGGATTCCTTTTGTTTGGGGTTCTGTGCACTTCCTGGACTTGTAAGTCTATTTCTTTTACCAGATGGGGGAAGTTTTCAGTCATTATTTCTTCAAATAGGTTTTTAGTATCTTGCTCTCTCTCTTCTTCTGGCACCCCCATAATTCTGATGTTGATATGCTTGAAGTGGTCCTTACACTGTCTTCAAATTTTTGGATTCTTTTTGCTTTTTGTTTTCTGCTTCTTTGTATTTCAAATCTTTGACTTGAAAATGAAATGTGGCTAAGGCAGACCTCCAAGAGGCCCACTCTGTGTACAGAGCCTGCCCTCCTGTTTTGTGTTTTTCTCCCTTCCTTCCTTCCTCTCCGTTCCTCTCTGCCCATGATCTGAAAGACTGCCTGATAAGTTCAAAGAAGCATTGAGCGTGGGCAGGGATGTCTGACAAATCTGGGTTTGAATTCTCTCTACCAGCTGTATGACCTTGAAAAATTCACCCAATCTTTCTGAGCCTTACTTTTCTCAACTGTAAAATGGGGTTGTAATGAGCATCATGAGCTAACAAGTGAGATACTCCGCAAGGTGTCAACCACCTACCAGGGGCTCTAACACCATCGGTTTCATCCTCCTTGTCCCCTTCAGAGCTTTATGGTGGGATCTGCTTCCATAGCACCTCCAGGCAGTCTCCATCATTTTCTTGGTCT
Organism: Lasiurus cinereus; assembly: GCA_011751065.1. NCBI lineage: Eukaryota > Metazoa > Chordata > Mammalia > Chiroptera > Vespertilionidae > Lasiurus > Lasiurus cinereus. Next base: position 15,624,182 of record JAAGEH010000016.1, on the reverse strand, counting down.
CAGAGCACTGGTTACACTGCATCTTGCATGTCTGTTTTCTGTAGCTGTGCCCGTCTCCTCCCCCAACCTGGGGCTCTGTTCCTCTCCGGAAGCCCAGTCCAGTACCAAGCCAATGGCCAGTGTGTATTGGCCACACCTGTCAGGACAGCCCATTCTCCAGACCAGAGGCTGGCTCACCTGGGTCCCTAGTCCTGGCAAAGCATGTTTTTTTCTCAGGGCCTCAATCTCCTGCTCTGTACAGTGGCATTGAAACTAACTTGCACAGCTGTTATAGGGACTAAAGAGAGGACATTTTCAAAGACACTTGTAAAGGGTATAACACACAAGGGAGGTTAGGGGGCTCAATAGGGAATTTATTTTTATGATAGCTCAGGATGTCCAATAGGTATTTGAAGCCATGTGGAAGGAAGACAGGAAGAGCAGCAGTATTATCCCAAATATGCAACTTCAACAAAGACATTGGGGCAGGGAGGCAGAAGGCAAGATGGGGAGGGTGAGAGACAGTTAAAATTGGCAAAAATTAAAACCCAGTCAGGGTCTTAGTCAACAACTTATTTAAGAGCAAGGCTTCCCAGAGGCCAGGGTAATTGGACGGGGGAACATCGCTTTCCTCCAGGGTAGGGATGGGGAACAGGCCAAGCGGGTGGGGGATGAAGGGGCAAACAGCCTCTTTATTAACACAATTATTTTATTTGCCAAAAGGTAATCATCCTAAGTGAGGTCAATGCGCTGGCACGAAAGGCCCTGCAGGCGGCCTGCCCAAGTTGCCATGGAGACAGAGCCATCACTTGCAGCAGCAGCAAGGGCTGGAGGCTCCTGAGAAAGGAGACCCCTGATCTCTCTCCTTCCCCCAGAGAAGGGCTGAATGAGACCTGCAATGTGCTCCCCCTCCCAGCTCCAAGTGACAAACCAAGAGTCCCTGGGGAATCCCCAGCCCAAGTTCCCAGAGGGTCCATTGTAGGTGAGAAGGGTCTCTGCATCCATCACCCTATTTCATCCCATCAAAACCCTGCAAAGAAGGGACTAAGCATCTGCTGACCATTCGATGGAAGCTGTGGCTCAGAGAGGTTAGTGATCTGTCTACAAACACACAGCACTTGAAGATTTGGGGGCTGCGATCTGAAGCCTGAGGCACCATTTGCAGTTACCTCAGAGCCAGGGGTCTTGATTCATCAGAAAAAACTGCTGTGGAGGAAAATTGCTAACCTATAAGTCAGAGAGGCTTGAATCCCAACTTGCCCCCTCCCAGGTCTTGTCACCCTCAGCAAAGTTGCTCCAAACCTCGGTTTATCTGATGCCTCCTGCAACCAGTGATTTGCCAGTCTCTGCAAGACTGTGCAGTGACCAAGACATGTCTCCATCTGTGCAATGGGCCAACCAGGCCTTGACTCAGTGTCCAAACATAAGGAGCTAGTTCTGTCATTTTCACCAGAATCTCAAAGGGTGTTAGCTCTGCAAAAAAAGGAACAAAGCACCCTCTGACTTCAAGTCCTCCAACCTGAAGTCCAGAAGACTGCACAGGAGAGGCAGACCCAAGGAGGGAGGCAGCCAATGTGTGTGTGTGTGGGGGGGAGTCCATTTTGCTGGTGCCCAGAGCATCTATTGCACTCTGGTAGAGGAGTGTGACACACAGCCATAAAGGACAACTGTGCAACAAGAGGGAATTCAGATAGGGTTGGGGAGGGACAACAGATGTGACTGGGAGCATGTGTGGGGGAGGGCTGGGGAGGTGATGATACTTAAACTGGGTCTCCTGAAGGTGGATGGACATGGGGATGGGAGCAGGAGAAGGCATTGCAGACTATGCAAACTGCCTCAATAAAAGCCTTCAGACAGTCAGGTGCTAAGGGAGTCAGAGGGGCCCAAAAGAAAGTAGGAACCAGACTAGAGCAGATTGTAGACAGCTGTGACCAGGAAGCAAAGAAGTGTGTGCTTTATCCTGGAGGCAGTGGGAGCCATTGAAGGTTTCAGAGCAGGGACAGGATATGATTAGTTCTACATTTTAGGCATATTGTCTTTAGAGAGAGTGGAAGCAAGAAGGTTATTGGAGCCACCTCTTCGCACACACTGTTACTTAACAATAGCAACACTCACGGTTTGGCTGGAGACCTCATAAGCCCGTTTCTTTTCACCACGGCACAACAGGCCTCTAGCTGTGAGCAAAGGCAAGAGACAGCAAGAGACTGCTCAGGATGGAGTTCATGCCCCACTGCCTCAGGCAACCCCAGGCGTGGATCTATCAGCCAGAACTTTTTAAAAAATTATATCATCTATTTATTTATTTTTATTTTAAGTAAATTTTTATTGATTTCAGAGAGAAAGGGAGAGGGGGAGAGTGATAGAAACATCAATGATGAGAAAGCATCATTGATTAGCTGCCTCTTGCATGCCCCCTACTGGGGAATTGAGTCCCCAACCCGAAACCCGGTCAGACTGGGAATCAAATCCTGAACTCCTGGTTCATGGGTTGACACTCAACCACTGAGCCACTCGGGCTAGGCTAGCCAGGAGAACTTCTGAGGAAAGGGTAGGGTGGAGAGTTCTTGGAGGGTCACTCCCTCCTCTTGCTTAGTCACACAGAGACCCCTCCCAGGTGGGCTCCTCAAGGATGACAAGGGCAGCAGGTCTGAGGAAGGCTCCTGGGACAGACCCACAGAGGAGGGATGGTTGTGGCTTCACAGTGGGGCCTGGCAAGCAACACCCAGGGTGCTGTCACATTCCAGCCAGGTAACAGTGCCAACTCAGGCCTAAACTTAAATCAATGGCGGTAAGGCCTGGCCACAGTCAGCAGCAAGAAAGATCATCAGAAGTGGTGCCCGCATTCCCCTTCAGACCAGCCTGTCCAGAGGGATGGACGGACTGGGTCCTATCCCCACCCCCAAGTACTCTGGAGGAGAGTGGAAAGGAGGGGACAAATGCTATCAGCTGCCCAGCATAACTTATTAGCATCCAGGCGAGATTAATCAAGCCCAGAAACCTCGAGCAGACCCCTAATTAGTTGCTGCTGATAACTATATTTGTCATGCTCTCCAATTATTCCACTGTAAATTTCAGAGTTTAATTGCACCTTGTTCTTCATTGAAGTGTCACTGTTTGCACACGCTCCCCTAATTCTTTAGCAAATTTGACAAAATTCAGCATTAAATATAGATTATCTTTAGATTTCCATAATTAACACAACCAAACTGTCTAAGGCCTAAATATTTCTCTCAGTGCCATAAATCTGGCCTGTCCCCGGGACCCAGAGAGCTGCTCCCAGCTCCCCAGCAGAGACTGCAGGGAAAACATGCGTGCACACCTGTGAGCCTGTGCAGGGCTGAGGGGGAGGCTTCATTAAAGCCACATGCCCAGAGAGCATCCTACCCTCAAATTTGTAAAAGGCCCCATCAACACTGCTCCTTGAGGCACCTCAGCTGTATCCCAGGGCTTAGAAAGCCAGTCTGGCACCACAGTTGACCCCATCCCAGAAGGAGGGCTAGAGGCAAGTGACGCCACAAAGACCTAAGGACCCCTGATAGTGACCTTTCTCCCCCATTAAGGCTGATCTTGATGTTTGACATTATGCTAGGAACACGGCCCAGGCAGACAGGAATGTCCTCTGTGACTCACCCTCACTGCCCAATTTTCTCTCCCAACCCAGTCTATCTGACTCACAGAGGAAGGTAAGTCCATTCAACCCTAAATACAGCCACCTGCAGCTCTTAGTTCAGACTAGAGGCAAGGGAGGAGTTCATGCCGCCTCACTCTAAATCAGGTTGAAATCTTTTCCACCAGCCAAAACCTCAAATCTAACAGCCCAACAGAATCAGCAAGGTGTCCACTTTCTAGGTGGCAAAGGGTTGGCAAAGCAGATGGGAGAGGGCAAAGAAGCTATGCTCCTCCAGGGCCCTACCTAGCCCTTGGCTCTTTGGAACAAAACCGTATCTTGGGTTTATCCTAGATCAAGCCCCTTCCAGAGTTCAACTGCCAGGCAAGCACCACACACACACACACACATATACACACACACACACAGGGAAAAATAGACACAGATGCACAGAGACATACCGCTGATACCCATGGACTCACAGACACACACAATCAATACACTGACATACAAAGACAGGCATATCCACACAGAAACACATACCCCTCTGCCAAATCCAGGAGATGGGGCAGCAAGACAGGGAAATGCTCATTCCCCAGAATCAGTGGCATATCCAGAGTCTGGCCATGCTGAAAGGCCAGAGCAGGTTGGGGGCCCCAGCAGACAGCTTCCCCAGCCCTCTCCCCCTCCATGCTGACTGCCATCTAGCCCCCATGTACCTGGTGAGATGAGGATGGTGGCTGAGGGGCTGAAGTTGGGAACAGGCAGTAATACCAAGGAGCCTCAAAGTGTCCTTGCAGCAAATTTGGAGGAAAACAATGACATTTAATGAGATTTGATATTTTTTCCACGATGGGCAAGGCCAGGCTGGGTGTTAGTTATGTAGAGAGTCTTTGGGTACAAATGGGCAAGGAGATGCTCCAGGCCACGGGTTTCAGGGCTGGGAGAAACTGGGCAACTAGGAGTGAGGAGCTCCAGGGCCAGCGGGGACAGGCAGAGACAAAGAACTAACAGACAGCCTGGGTGTCTGCCATGGCCAAGCTGGGTTTTGGATTTAAGAGTCTGGGTTTCCAGCCCCCAGACAGAATAGGGGCTGAGGTCCACACAGGTCAGCGGTGGAAAGTGGTCACTTGAGGGTCAGGGGTGAGCAGCCCACCCAGGATCACTGGCTTCAGAGAGTGGTGAGAGGCAGCTAGTGAGTTAACTGAACAATGCAGTTCACTGAATACCTGCCAGGATCCAGGCACCTTGTTATTGTCATTCTACAGAAAACCCTGCAAGAGAAGAGAGAGCCCCTTGCTCAGATGAGAAAAATGAGGAGCAGAAAAGTTAAAGAAATTGCCCAAACCCAGCCAGCCAGCCGGTGAATACTTGAGATAGCACCTGAACCAAGGTGGGCCAGGCTCTAAGCCTGTGTTTCCTCTGTTCTGCTCATAAGAAGCACCTCACAGGTGATGGAGCCACACCTTCATCTCTCTCCCCCAATTCCAGCCCTGCCAGAGCTCCAGAGTCCTTGGATCAGCTCCAGGATGACAGGGAATCTCCTCCATGGCTTAACCCCAAATCACAAGATTTCCCCAAGCACAGAGGAAGCACTTGTCAGCTGCAACCCTACCCACTCCACCCCACAGGCTGAAGCTTTGAGCTCCCGCCTTCCTTACTGAATAATAGAAGAAATCAGAGGCTGTAACCCAACCTTAATATCCTCTGCCTGAAGGCTCTTTGCAACATCCTACTTGAACTGTCATCTGAGTACTTGCATTCCTCTAGTGACAGGGAGCTCGCTACCTAAAAGATACCCTATTCAATCTCTGGAATCCTGCTAGATGAGCTGCTATCTGCCATCCTAAGTCTCCCACTGGCCCCATTCCTGACCTCTAGAGGTCACTACTCTGCCCCATGAAAGCCCCTCTGTGATTTGAATACCATGGCCACTGCCCTCATCACCTCTCCCATTACCACCACCATGTAAGGGGCTCCCTTCTCCTGATTCCATCAACTATTGCATACTGTCCTACCCTATTCCCTTCCACCCACCCAAAAGTGTCAGCAGAAGTTACAGCAGAGATGAATGGTTACTAGTAAAAGAAACCATTTTGAATGGACTTGGCAATGTTCTTGGATATGACAATGAAAGCACAGGTAACAAAGGAAAAAAAACACACAGATAAATGGGACTACATCAAAACTGCCAAACTTCTGTGCATCAGAGGCCATAATCAACAGAGTGAAAGGCAAGCTACAAAATAGGAGACAAACTTTGCAAATCATTATGATATAGGGTTATATCCAGAATATATAAAGAACTGCTACAAGTCAACAACAACAAACAACGAATAACCCCACTAAAAACTGGGCAAAGGGCTTGCATAAACATTTCTCCAAGGATGATATGTACTGGCCCACAAGCACATGAAAAGATGCTCAACATGACTGATCACAAGGGAAATGCATATCAAAACCACAGTGGGATGTCACCTAACACTCAATAGGATAGTTATTATTTAAAAAACAGAAAACCATAAATGTTGGTGAGAATGTGGGACAATTAGAACTCTTGTGCACTGCTGCTGAGACTGTAAAATAGTGCAGCCGCTATGGCAAACAGTATGGCAGTTCTTCAAAAATTTATAATAGGATCCAGCAATCATATGTCTGGGTATTTATTCACAATAATTGAAAACAGAATCTCAGAGATATCTGTACACCCATCTTCATTGTAGAATTATTTTCAGCAGCCAAGAGATGGAAGCAACCAATAAATGGATAAACAAAATGTTGTATGGACATATAATGGAATATTATTCAGCCTTAAGAAGGAAGGGAATCCTGTCACATACTATAACATGGATGAACCTGAAAACATACTAAGTGAAATAAGCCAGTCATAAGAAGACAATCACTATATGATTCCATTTATATGAGTATCCAAAGTTGTCAAGTTAATAGAAACAGAAAAGGGAATGGTGGTTGTCAGGGGCTGGGAGAAAGGAATGGGCAATTGTTGCTTAGTGGGTATAGCATTTCAGATTCGTAAGATGAAAAAGATCTTCAGATCTGTTGCACAACAATGGGAATACACGGAGCTATTGAACTGTACTTAAAAATGGTTAGGATGGTGCCAGCTGGTTTGGCTCAGTGGATAGAGCGTTGGCCTATGGACTAAAGGGTCCTGGGTTCAATTCTGGTCAAGGGCACATGCCTGGGTTTCCGGCTCGATTCCCAGTAGGGGGCATGTAGGAGGCACCTTATCAATGATTCTCTCTCATCATTGATATTTCTGACTTTCTCCCCCACTCCTTCCTCTCTGAAATCAATAAAAACATATTTATTTTTTTCAAAATGGTTAACAACCAAAACAAAAAATGAAAAGGCAATCGTTTTGGACTCAGACAGAACTGGGTTTGAGTCCCAGCTCTACAGACTTGGGGTACATGCCTCCAAGCCTCAGTCTCCCCAATTCTACAATAGGGATGACAGAATCTGATTCACAGGATTGCTGTGGGCATTATCTCATTGATTTCTGTGGACTTGTTCACTGCTGCATCTCCAGCTGGTATGTAGTAGATGCTCAATAAATGCTTATTAAATGACAGCATGAGCTAATAATAATAAACCTTGGCCTTTTGTCCTCAGAAGCCCTCTGGCCCACCCCCACATTCATCCCTAGCAGGGTCCACTCTCAGGTCCTAGCAAGAGAGAGGGGAGCCCAACTTCCCAAGCAGCAGCCCCAGGCTCCCCAACTGCCACTCCATTCAGCCTGGGCAACAATTCTGTCCATCAATATTGGCCTCCAGCAGCCACACTTGAATGCCTACCCCAATCGATAAGCAGCTGCTATAATTGATCAGCCCCTGGGGTATCAGAAGCTGGGGGAGGCGCAAGGAGAGGGTCAGACAGAGTGTGGAGACACAGTCCCAGAGAGGGAGCAGCAACAGGGAGCCCCAGTGACCCGACCACAGCAGGCAGAAAGGACAGAGATAATCAGAAAACAGAGGCAGAATGAAGAGGGAGAGGAGGCAACAGACCCAAGCTAGGAAGGGCAAAGAGGTAACAGACACAGAGGAGGCCCCTGAGGAAGAGAGAAGGAAGAGGCAGGCACGGCCCTGGGAGAGAAAGGGTTTTGGCACCATTTTACAGGAAACTAAACTAAGAGATTAATCTGAGACTTTAGATGTGGAAGCAGAGTCAGGATTTAAATCCAAGTCTAGTGTCTCACAGAGGCCTTTTGCTACATCCCACAATAGCTTTGAGCTATCACTTCTGGCCTCCCCACCTGGGCATACCAACCACAGCTTAGTGGGGAGCTGGTGAAGTGCCCCTCCCCCACCTGAGATGACCCTCTGAGAGCTAGCCAAGATGCTTTAGGAATGGGCGATGGAGGTGGGGGGATGCAGAGGTAGCTTGGCCTCTGCAGCAGTGGGCCTCCCAGTCGCTGGATTGGAGGTTCCCTTCCTCCAGCCCCACCTCCCTCCCTCCTCAACCCTTCTGATTGCCACAACATCACCTTGGGCAAGTTACTCAATTCCTCTGAGCCTCTGTTTCCTAGCCCTAAACCAACACCTAACCTCCTAAGCATCAGCCTCCAAGCACACAACTTCCTGGTCCCATACCCACCATGGGGCTCTGATTTAAACAAGATCCAGCCCCTTGCAGGTCCTTGGCCCGTGGCTAGTACCCCCATCTGTAGGAGGGGCATCTATGCAAGGCCTGGATGCAGAAAGGCCTCAGCAGGGTGAGGGCTGAGAGGTTCTACAGAGCAATCTCTCGGTCCTCCATTAGCTCCTTTGTTTCATACAAGAGCAGCTGTGGCTGGGGGATCATGTGTGTCCTGCCTCCTCGGAAAGCTGAAGGTCAGTGCCAGCTGGAAATGTGCTGAGAGGTTTGTCCCTCCAGCTCACCACAATGAAGAGGAGGGGGAGGCAATTAGTCTCCAACCCCAGGACTCATTTGCTGAGCTGTTCACTCACCCTTATTAAACCCTCAGGATGTGCCTGGCCTTGTGCTGGGACCTGGGACTATACAGTGAGTCAAACTAATTCACATGCTGTCTAAAAGAGGGGGATGGGGCTTCGTGTCTGTAGAAGCCTGTGGGGGCCAAGGAGAAGTTGTAGGGGGCAGGAGGCCAGAGAGGCTACTAGCAAGAAGGGACCGAGCCCCACCTTCTGACTCCCTCCCTCCCGTGCTGACTTCTGCCTTGGTTGCTTTTTTCTAAAGGAATCTGTTCAGGTATTTTATTTCTATTATTATTTTTTGAGTTATAGATAAAACACAGAAGGTACCATTTTTCATGGAGTCTCCCTCCTGACACCACAAACTTCAGCAAAAAAAGCTGGGGAGCCTGAGGAAGAGAGGGGTGCAGAGGTGGAGGGAGAAAGCAAATGAGCCCAAGTTCAACCAAGGGCCTGGGCCCAGACCCTCCTCCCTGCCCCAGAGCAGCTGGGGAAAGAGGTCTTATGATAGAATATTATGGCAGAGAGAAAGTCGGATGGGGGGAAGGGGGGAGAGATGAGGGGAGACAACAAGGTATGTCCATAAGAATCCTTCCTGGAGAGCAGTGGAGGGAAACCTTGTGTAGAAGCAGCTTCGCAGAGCCCACAGTATAAAGCTCCTGGTCCTAATTCAATGACCAGCCCCACTCCTTTTCCCAGACTGGGGCAGAAACTGGGGCAATTCAAGGGCAGACCTCCTGTCCTGTCCTTTCCTGCTCCTCTGAATGTGCGAATGGTCCTGGGGCTCTGGCCCTATTCCCCACCCACACTTGCCACCCATTGGTTAAACAAGGTTTTGCGATTTGTTTAAAAAATTCTGAGAGCAGTTGTATCTGTAAAATACCAATGGCTGCCTTGACAGAGTTCACGATTTACCAGGCCCTGTGCTATGCTGCTTGGATATGGTATCCCCGTTCAAAGAAGGGGCAAAGCATATCCTAGAGCAGTGGTTGGCAAACTGGGGCTTGAGAGCCACATGCAGCTCTTTGGCCCCTTGAGTATGGCTCTTCCACAAAAATACCACGGCCTGGGCGAGTCTGTTTTGAAGAAGTGGCATTAGAAGTTTAAAAAATTTGGCTCTCAAAAGAAACTTCAATTGTTATATTGTTTATATTTGGCTCTGTTGACTAATGCGTTTGCTGACCACTTAGAACAGCGATTCTCAACCTGTGGGTCGAGACCCCTTTGGGGTCGAACGACCCTTTCACAGGGGTCGCTTAAGACCATGGGAAAATGCAGATATTCACATCACGATGCATAACAGTAGCAACATTTCATGGTTGGGGGTCACCACCACAGGTATGCAAGGGTCGAGGCCTTAGGAAGGTTGAGAACCACTGACTTAGAGGATAACAACTTGCCTTAGGACATCCCACTAGGAAGAGGTGGGTCCGGATTAGAACCCAGACCATGCTGCTCCTGCCAATTTGAAGGGAAGGAGGCAGTGACCAGGTTGGAAAGCAGTGGGGATGGGGGGACTAGAACCTCTGGATGAGGTTAAGTGGGGAGGATAAAGCAAGGGGTGGCCCAAGTGCTATGCCACCTGACCAGGCTTCCAGGACTATCCCTGGGGGAAAGGGACACTGACACTTCTCCCTACATCAAACTATGGGCACTCTGAGCGCAAATTTAGGAGGAGCACTGAGCTCTGGGCTGGAAAGGAGGCAGTGAGAACTTTCTGGAGCACCTCCCCCAGCAGGATGAGCCGAAGACCACCAAGGAGGTGTTAATGAAACAGGGAAGCTGCGAACAGACCCAGGAGTGATTCCAATCTGACACCTCTACCCCAGCCCCCACCAGTAATGAGCTGGGACCTGCCCTACTCCCGAGAGAGGGGCTGTAGGGGAGGAGGGGAAATCCTTGGGCATTTTTGTAGTTTCAGATGCCTCTTTTCATTATCATAGCAAACAAACGCACATTTATTGAGCACCTACTATGTCCCAGGCACTGTGATGTCAATCTCCATTTTACAGGTGAACACAGGGGCTCCATCAGGTCAAGTGGCCTGAGGAAGAGCTAACATTTGGACCCAGGACTGTCCAATCAGAAGTCTGTGTTAATGCTTTTGCTACTGTGCCTCTGGCATAGACCCACCCGGGTCCTCAGCAGGAAGGTGGGTGGGGTGGGAATGTTCCCATCTGGGGATCGGTCCAGGAGCCCACCCTGGGGGTACTAGGCATGGGTCCACACCTCCACGAAGGGAGGCATGTGTGTCACTCCGGTTGCAGCTGGCATGGTGAATGAAGGAAGCACACCCAGCCCATTCACGAGTCCTGAACATTCAGGATTAGCCCTTCTACCCACCTCCCAGGCTCCCTGTGTGCTCTCTTCATCTCCTTCCCACGTGTGTGCAATGACAGTGGGGCAGGGACTTTAAGGAGGGAACTCCAGCTCTGCCCCACTGCCTGGGAAGGGAATGGAGAGGGATATTGGTTGGAGAAGACTGAATAGTGGGGGGGGGGGGGGGAGCGGGAAGGGAGTGTGCTAGGAAGACCCTAGCCTCCTGGCCTGGGAGGGAGGGGCTGAGGAGCTCCGTGAGTGGAGTCCCATGTTTGTAAACATCATTTATCAGGGATTAGCAGATGGGCATGTTAATTGCACCTGTGGAAGACAGAGACCTCAAGGTTGATTACATTTACAAACTGTGAGGCCCCCTGGCGCCTGGCTCTGCAAGAGTGTGGGGGGGCAGGGGGTGTCTAATTTAGGACCCCAGCCTGGGGGCAGAACCTAGCAATTTAGCCTCCTGCCAAAAGAAAAGTCCAGCCTGGAAGGAAGCAGGGGTGTTGGCCATAATTCAGCTGTTCTAGAAATACCAAGTTGGCCTCCAACCCTTCAGGGATCCTTCCCCTCTTGGCTATGGAGCCCAGACAAGGAGGATCCTGCAAATGCCATTTCAGTCCCTCCCTCTCCAACTCACTCTGGTGGTGAATCATTGCATGTTGCAGCTGAAAGCAATCCTAGAGCCTATGGGAAAATTGAGGCCCGGTTGGTAGGAGAGAAGAGCCCAGTGCCCTGACCTCCGGGTCTGCCCCTGCGTGCTGTAAGAACAGACACCATCCTCCAAGCACCAGCTGAGGTCTTCACATGCATCATCTCATTTCATCTGCACCAGGCTCCTCAGAAGTAGACACCATGGTTATCCCCATTTTATTGATGAGGAAAATAAAACTTGGAAAAGTTAAGGGACATGTTCACATTTACACCATCAGCAAGGCACAGAGTCGGGACTCAAGCAAACTGTACTGGCCTCTCGTGGCTTAATCCCTACTCTGCCCTCCAGGGGATGGACCCCCATCCAGCACCTTCATTCCCTGTCATAGCCACCAGAGCTCTTGTGTATGGACCAAACTTGATGAGCAGTATCATGTGTCAGGCACCAGAGGCCACTCCAAGGAGAAGCAGACCTCATCCTGGCCTTAGGACCTCAAGTGCTTTCTCGGTTTTGAGAATGCCTGGTTTACATGATATAACTACATCCTGGCTGTGTATGGCAGGAAATTACAGCCTCAATTCCTTCTGGTTCCAGTGAACCTATCTTCCCAGAGGCCAGCCAGCCTGCTGCCCAAGGACAAAGCAGGGAGGAGCCCCCTGTGCCTGGCTATTAGCCCAGGAGAGTGACCCCTCTAGATGGCCCAGACCACAGGGACCCAGAAAGCTGAAAAATAGCATTGCCTCAAGCAGGTTAGATAGGATTCCAAATACCAGAGGAGTCCATGGGCAGAACTAGGGGCTCTGGACCCTGAATACTCCCAACCCCAACTTCTAGTTTCCATGCTGGGTTTGGGCCGCTACGTGGAAGGAACTCCAGGACACCTGAGTTTATTTTAATCAATTCTGTTAGTTTGGGTTCTCCAGAGAACCAGAACCAATAGGAGACACACACACTTACCTATTTATTACTAGAGGCCCAATGCATGAAATTTGTGCATGGGGAGGGTCCCTAGGCCTGGCCGACGATCAGGGCCAATCAGGGCCTTCCTTCGTTCTGCGCCATCCCCTGGTGGTCAGCACGCATTATAGCAAGCAGTCCAACTCCCGAGGGATCAATTTGCATATTAGCCTTTTATTATATAGGAGGATAGAGAAGTGGCTCATGTAATCATGGGAGCCACACCCCAAGTTCTTGCAGGATGAGTCTCATGCTGGAGGCCAATGATGTCATTCCCATCTGAAGGCCAGCAGGCTCGAGACTCCAGAAGAGCCCGTGTTTTCAGTTTCAAAAAAAACAGGAAGAGTTCTCTTACTCATGGGAGGGTCATACTTTTTGTCCTATTTAGGCCTTCCACTGATTGGATGAGGTGCACCCACATTAGGAAGAGCAATCTGCTTTACTCAGTCTACCAATTTAAATGTTAGTCTTACCCAAATTCACTCACAGACACATCCAGAATGTTTGACAAATGGCCCAGGCAAGCTGGTATATAAGGTGAACCATCACAACAGGTTTGTTACTGTATGCCAGTCCTGGGTGCATAGTTCTTTAGTTTACAGAACACTTTTTTTTTTTGTTGTTAACCCTCACCCTAAGATATTTTTCCCATTGCTTTTCAGAGAGAGTAGAAGGGAGAGGGGGGAGAGAGAAACATTGGTGTGAGAGAGACACAGTGACTGGTTGCCTCCTGCATATGCCCTAACCGAGGGTGGGAAGCGAACCCACAACCCAGGTATGTGCCCTGAAACCCTTGAGTGAGAAGGCCAACACTCTAATCAGTGATCAACACTGGCCAAAAACATGTTTTACTGACATGCTCTCATCTTATTTTACACATCTCTGCTGGGGAGGGGGCAGCTGGAGGTGTTGATGGTGCCATTCCCATTTTACAGGTGTGGAAACTGAGAAGCCATCTAGGTAGAAAGCCATGGAGCCAGGGCTAGAACCAGCATCTTCTTAAGAACTTGAGGGACAGATGAAAGTTTGCCTGGAGTGCTTCCAGACACGCACTCGAAAGCATGGTGTGAATGATTTGGTAGAGGTTTCTTGGATATGAGCGGGTGGCTGGAGGAACAGTGATTCTCAAACCTGGCTGCACACTAGCAGGGGAGCTATAAGAAATGCGTGTACCTGGCTTGCTCCCTAGAGATTCTGATTTCATCAGTCTGGTGCCTCTGGGCATCTGGATTATTAAAAGTTATGCCCCTGCCCTGATCCCATCACTCTACAGTGCAGCCAAGGTGCAAAGCCACACTAGGCTCTTCGCCAAGAACACAGTAGGGATGAAGGAAACAGGTAGTATGCCCAAGATTGACATGTGCCAGCAGAGGTCAGAGCCTGTGTGCCAGATGGGGACAGACAGTTCAAGGGAGGAGGGAGAGTGCCAATAAAGTGGTGATCTGTGGAGTTTAGGAAGGGGTTTCTTCCTAAACTTGAGAGGATCAACTTTGACTTTAAAGCAATCTTAGGCCCTTTTTAAACAAATTCAAATGTCTTTCTAAATTGGCATTACCATTAGAATTCCAAGATAAATACAACCCACAGAGAAAGGGCAGTACTATTTACTGAGCACCCACTATACATGAGGCACCGAGTTCCTAGTGTCCTCTGAATCCTCCTAGCAATCCAGAAAGAGGAGGGGACTGAGGCCCAGCTGGTAAGGAAGTTGCCCAAGGTCACACAGCAATCAGGGTTTGAATTTAGGGTTATTGTCCTCCAGACCCACACTCCAGAGGAGTGGTTCTCAATCAGGAGTGACTCCCCATCCCACCCTCCAGGGACATATGGCAATGTTTAGAAAGATTTTTGGTTGTCACAACTGGAGGAAGGGGGCTGCTACTGGCATCTGGTAAGTAAGGCCAGTGGTGCTGCTAAACATCCTACAATGCACAGGACAGTCCCCACAATAGAGAATTATCCAGCCCAGAATGTTCACAGCACTGAGATTGCTCCAGGTTTCCAGCCTGGGCTGCACATAACATCTGTGGTGGGAGGAGAAGTAGGAGGCTTTATAAATCCTAATGCCCAGCTGCACCCTGACCAACTACAACAGACTCTGGGGATCTCCCAGTGTCAGCTGATTCTTAAAGCTTGCCAAGTGGTTCCAATGTGCAGCCCAGACTATTCTAACTATTCTAAACTACTTACACCTGTGGTCTCTGTTCCATCTGTGGGATTCCGAGGGACAAGTACTAAATCGGTCCCGATATAACAACCAGCAACCCTATTCTTGCCACCTCCCAGAATCAAAGGCCAGGCTTCATTGGTTCCTTCCGTGTCGGTGGACTAACTGCTGACTCACCAGTCAGGGGGACTTGAGGGCCAGTGGAGTGAGAGGTGTGTGCTAACCTTTCCCTTGCCTTTTGGGGGACACTGCAAAGAATCTCCCCAGATAACTGCAAGTGCTTTCCGAAAAGATTGTAGACTAAAGAGCAAGGCTGCCACCTAATGGATGAATCGAACAGAATGGCCCACCAGTTGAGGTTTTATTTGAGCCTCACAACAGCCCTAAGAGGGAGGTGCTAACAAGGGCCCTGAAGCAAACAAAGATGAAGTCCGTGCTCAAGGCCCGCCGCAGTGGGGCAGGATGTGAGCTTGGATTTGCACCCATCTGGCCCACAAAGAGCCCTTGGCTCCCTCTACCTTCTCACACTGGTTCGAAGAAATAGAATCCCTGGACTGTGCTGCCCAATTCCCTTCTGATGTTTAGACTTCCCTTTCATGTCCAGGCAGATCAAGTAGATTTAAAAAATAATAATAATACAGTATGCTGGGTGGAAACAGACTCTCTCAATAGCACATCCTGGAAATGAACAGGCTACCATCTCCAACTGAAAGTGCAAACTCAAAACAGGAAATTGAACTTCTTCTGGTCTCCACCGGAAAGCTCCCTGCTTCCCAAAACAGTGATTACTAAACAGAGCCGGGTGCACACTCAAGTAACAGATTCTAACACATTTCACCATGTGGAGGTGTGGGCCACCTATCCCCTGCCCTCCAGCACATACACATCTTGAACAGTTCAAGTCAGCCCCTGTCTTGCCTCTCTCTTTCTGATCCTGAGGACGGTCCTGGGTGCTGAGGTAATCTGGGCCCTTCAGCCGTGGCTGAGAGTTCTCGAGGGTCTTGAAGATGTTGCCCTCTCTTCTTCTCTTCAGGGAAACCCTTCCTCTGGCTGCAAATGGAGTGAAGAAGAATTCCTGCAAAGACAGACAGAATGACATGGGGAAGAGAACTGAGAAGAGGAAGGACCATATGCCAGGCACTCCCTCATTTCATTCTCTAAAGGATGTATTCTCTGCATTTGGCACAGAAAGCAATGGAGATACAGAATGATTGAGAAACTTGTTTAGAATGAAACAGCTACACATGTGTGATCAGAGGAAGAGAAGTAAGCCTCACCTGCAGCCACGGAGACATTCAAGGACTCCAGTCCAGGAGGCAGCTGCCGGCCAGGCAGGATGGTGAGGAGGAGCTGGCAGTAGGCTTGCACCTCTGGGGACAGGCCAGAGCCCTCATTCCCTGCAGAGCATGGGAGGGGTGGAAGGGCAGAGGATTAGGGATGCCACAGCTGGACAGCAGCACTCAGGAAATGAATGGCTGAGCACAGAAAAGCAGGAACATCTACCTACCCAGCACTAGGAGAGTAGGCTGGTCCCAGAGGAACTCCAAGCAACTAGTGATGGGGATCTCAGAGGATCCGGAAATCTCAGGCCCGGAGCAGCCCACCGTGCCAGCCACGAGCCAGCCCTGCCGGGCTTTGGCCTACAAGGGGAAAAAAATCATATTCTAGCTCACCAAACCTTTCTCAGAGCCCAGGCCAAGGAACAGCCCCAACCTTGCCCATATACAGGATGGGGCAAAAGTACGTTTACAGTTGCGAGTGCTTGAAAGTTTATTCTTGTATTAAAATTATTTTCCATGCGAACAATTATAAACCTACTTTTGTCCCAACCTGTATGCATTACCTCTCGGAACCATTCAGTTCAATCAATAGTTATTAAGCACCTAGAATGGGCAGACTCTGTTCTAGACAATGGAGACAGGGCAGTGAACAGTGGCCAAAATCCCAGGTTCATGGAAGGGAGGGCCTCAATGAAGTGACTTTGAGTGAAGATCTGAAGGAGATGAGGAAGCACAGTGTAGACAGCAGGGAGAAGAATATTCTAGGCAGTGATCAGTAAATGCAAAGGCTGAGAGGTGGCTGCTTACCTGGTATGTGTGAGGAACAGCACAATTCCAAGGTGGCCAGTGGGAAGGGAGCCATTGAGAGAGAAGAGGGAACAAAGGGCTACGTAAGGTTGAACCTCAAAGGCCACTAGAAGGGTTTTGGCTTATATTATGAGAGAAATGCAAACGATTTGAAAAACTCTGAACAGAAAAGTAGCATGGTCTGACTATGTTGCAACAGGATCTCTGCCTGTAGGGTTGACAGTCAATAGCAAAAGCAAGACCAGGTAAGAGGTTTCACAATACAGGCAAGAGCCAGACTGGTGTGGTTCAGTGGTTGAGTGTTGGCTTATGAACCAGGAGGTCAGGGTTCAATCCCGTCAGGGCACATGCCCGAGTTGTGGGTTCCATCCCCTGTGTGGGGCCTACAGGAAACAGCTGATAAATGATTCTCTCTCATCACTGATGTTTCTATCTCTCCTTTTCCCTTCCTCTCTAAAATCAATAATAAAAGTAGATTTAAAAAATAATAATAATACAGGCAAGAGACGATGGTGGGCTTGGACTAGAGTGGTAGCAGTACAGAGAGTAAGAAGTGGTGAGAATATGCAAATAACTTTATGGTAAAACCAAAAGGATGCACTGACAAATAGGAATGGGTGTGAGAGCAGAAAAAAAAATCAAGCGTGATGCAAAGGGTTCTATCCTAACCAACTGAAAGGATGGAGCTGCCATCGATTGAGCCGGGTTTGCAGAAGGAACAGGGGCTCGGCTATGGAATTGTTCAGTTTGAAATGCCGACTAAACAGCAAAAGAAAGTTGTTTTATAACCCCCCTTTGAGATGCTTTTATTTATTCATATCGGAATTATTCTGAGTTGAGCAGCTTTCCAAAATCCCATCAACTATTATTTACCTTGCTTTTTTGAAACCAATGTTGCTAGTTGTTTGAAAACAGAGCTATTGAGTAGGTAACTAGATACATGAATCTGGGGGGTTTAGGAGCAAGATCCAGGTTAGCTATACATTTGGGGGGCGCTTTCAAATATAGACGTTACTTAAAGCTGTAACAGTGGATGAGGCAAAAAAGAAAAAAATATATATACTGTATAGGGGAATGAGATCCACGAAGTACTGAGACCGGGGAGAGATCGGGAGATGGTCAGGGAAACTGCAAGTGCAGGGCAATACTGCCCCCTTGTGTCCAGCAGGAGAACAGCAGAGGGGTTTCTTGACAGGTTTGCTCTCCAAATTTTTTTTTGGAGGGGGGAGGGGTTTGTGTGTGGTAGTGGGAGTTGTTTTGTGTGTGTGAAAGGGAAGAGGGGAAAGGCATAGAGTAGTTCTTACTCAAAGAGCCTTTCAAGCAGGCTAGAAGGAAGTCAGTGGGGGGGAAAGAGGGACATATGTAATACTTTCATGTATCCTGGTTGCAGACACGTCCCCAGTAGGGGGCATGCAGGAGGCGGCTGATCGATAAAGATTTAATTTTTTTTTTTTAAGTTCCTATGGGGGACCTCAGGCCACATTTACTGAAGACCTACTTAGCAGGTACTTGGGCACTGTGGCAGACCTGCAGCAGGGCAAAAAGGTATGCCTGGAGAAGTGCAGTAAAGGGGAGGAGGCTAGGACGTCTCCAACTTCAGAATCTATTCTCCTTTTAAAAACCCTGGGATCCTTCCCTCGTCCCAAAGCAGTGGTTCTCAACCTTCCTAAGGCCGCGACCCTTGCATACAGTTCCTCATGTGGTGGTGATCCCCCAACCATGAAATGTTGCTACTGTTATGCATCGTGATGTAAATATCTGCATTTTCCCATGGTCTTAGGCGACCCCTGTGAAAGGGTCGTTCGACCCCCAAAGGGGTCGCGACCCCCAGGTTGAGAACCGCTGTCCCAAAGGGATTTAGAGAAGCTTGGGAAATGACGCCAACGTGCGTCAGTTGCTAGTTGAGTGTCCTGCGAGGCTGCGCTTGGCTCCTTTCTGCACCTGGCCGCCACCCCGGCCCCTCGGCCCTTACCTGCAGAAAACCGCCCAGGTCATCGGTGAAGAATATGTCCATCACCTCCACAGCCCCCGCGCTGGCCTTGCTGACTACCGGAGTGAGCGGGCAGCTGCAAAGTCCCCCAGGCCCCGGGTCAGGCTGTGTGATCGCCAGCCCGGCGCCCTCCCCGCCCCCGGCCCCCGGGGTTAAAGGCAGGCGAGGATTCTGGCGAAAGGGAGACCTGGCCAGGGGGTCACCAAAGGGCCAGGGTGCTGGGGGAGGAACTCGGCTGCCCCTTGGGATGGGGGCATATGGGAAACAATCCATGCCCGTGCCTGTTTCTGCGGCTGGTGACGACCTTATCCACCCCGAGGAAGTGAGCGGAGCGCAGCACGGCCCCAAGATTCCGGGGGTCCTGGAGCCTCTCGAGGACGAGCCACAGCTGCTGGGGGCCGCCTCCCGGCCTCGCCTCCCCAGCCTCCGTCCAGGGCCGGGGCCGCAGCGGGCTCACCTCCATGCAGACGCCCTGGTGCACCTGGTGGCGGCACAGGGCGTCCAGCTTCTGCCGTCGGGGCCGCAGAACCGGAATGTCCCGCGCTTCCGCCGCTCGGAGCAGCGCGGCCCGCTCTCCCTGCAGCCCCGACCTGCCGGCCTGGAGCAGCAGCCGGGCCACGCGGCGGCGGGCGGCCCGCAGGGCCAGGAGGCACGGGGCCAGGCCGAACAGGAGCTCCAGGCGCCCGGTGGAGCGCGCGGCAGGCGCCAGGTCATCCAGGAGCCAGCGGCTCAGCTCCCCTCCGCCAGGCCGCTCCCCGCGCCGCGCCGCCGCCGCGTGTGAGGACTGGCGCACAGGTGGACCGGGAGGACGCCAGGTCGCGCCCCGGAGGGCCGACAGCAGCGCCATGACTGATGCCCTTGGCTACGTCCTCAAGAGCTGTCACTCCAGACGCAGCCTGTCGCGCCCATCCCTCCTCCTCAGACAGAGACACGGACAGTCCAGGCTCCCGGCTGGAGGACTGCCTAAAGGCAGGCAGCCGCACCGCGACCGCCCCCTTCCCGACCTCGCGCGGGCTGCCCCGCTTCCGAGTTGGCGCAGCCCGCTTCCTGCCCGGCGACGCGCTGCGCATGCGCAGCCACTAGGCCGTCCCTCCAGCGCCGCCTGCAGGAGGGCTGAGCACAGACCTCCACCGCCCGCCGCCGGCGGAAGGTAGTCTTCAGCGCCGAGCTGACCCTGCTGCCGGCTGCCTTCTGCGCCCTTTGAGGTCGCAGGAAGCCGAAGGCTCGCATTCACCCAGACACCAGCAAAGAACTCTTTACGGAGCTGTGTTCAACTACGTCAGTCGTGGTGCTTCCCTTCCCATTAGAGCAGCGGTTCTCAACCTGTGGGTCGCGACCCCTTTGGGGCTCGAACGACCCTTTCGCAGGGGTCGCCTAAGACTATTGGAAAACACCTATTTCTCATGGTCTCAGGAACCAACACACTGCTCCTCGGTGTAGCAAAATATAGCAATGCAGTTTACTGTTGTCATATGAAGACTGTTACCCATGCTACACCACGATTCAAGACAAAATTTCATTTATTTGTAATTAGAAATATTTCACAATATATAATTACATATTGTTTTTGTGATTAATCACTATGCTTTAATTATGTTCAATTTGTAACAACGAAAATACATCCTGCATATCAGATATTTACATTACAGCTCATAACAGTAGCAAAATTATAGTGATGAAGTAGCAACGTAAGTAATTTTATGGTTGGGGGTCACCACCACATGAGGAGCTGTCTTAAAGGGTCGCAGCATTAGGAAGGTTGAGAACCACTGCATTAGACACTGAAACCTCTGCATCCAGCCCCTCCCTGCATTTCTACTGCCTTTTCAACCCCTCCGCACCAGAGAGCAGGACTCGGCAGGAACTTACTATCCTGTGGCAGCTGATTCTCTAAGCCACCACTGGGTGCCTGTCCCGAACCTGCTGACAAGCCAACTGATGCCTTTGGCCCGAAGATAATGGCCAGACTCCTTGCTCAGCACTCAGAGCTCCAGGGATCCAGGCCTTTCGGCCCCATCTCACTCCTGCACTAAGTTCTGAGCTGTTTCCACAGCATTGCATGCTCTTTCTGGCCTTTGAGCCTTGCACATCTTGTCTTCTTTTCTGGCTGGCTAATTCTACCAATTTTTAAGACCCAATCCAAACACACACTTGCTACCTAAGGTAATTCACACTCCAGAAGTGAGGCTCTAAATTCACCCACTTTCCACTCACCTGGAAGAAATTCTGAGAAACAACCACTCCTAACCACAAAGAAAGGGGAAGAACCGAAAGAAACCCACAAAGCCAAGGTCAGTTGTTGAAATTTTTCTTTTTTAATTATCACACTGAAATCCACTTGGGAGGAAGCCCCTGGAATGGTGCTGCCAGTCAGAGTAGAGTGATGACTCCCACTGGACTGGAGAACTAGGTGGAGGAGGGGAGAGGAGAGAAGGAATGGTGAGGGCATTGGGCCAGGAAGAGGAGGAAGCTGGAGCCCTCCATAACCACTCAGATAAAAGGTGAGGAGTTCCCCTGTCACCTTATCCCTGAGCAACAGAAGGTGGAGTGTAAGAAGATAGGGGGAAGCCACCCTTCTGGCCAAGGTCCTGCCCCAAGTCAAAGGGAAGAGACAAAGGACAGCAAACAAAGGCCAACAAGCCCAAGAAGGGGACCAAGAGTGAGTTAACAGGTAAAAGAATTAGGGACACCACCCCCTCTCCCCAGCCCACTTTTCACATTTGTGGTAGAAACAATTTGACTAGATAAAAAAGACCTCAAATATTTCCAAACCCCTGGGAGGGGTAGAGAGAGGAAGGGGAATCCAGGAGTCCAGAGATTAACACCTACAACCCAAAGGCCAGCACCAAGCCGTGAAGATTCAGAGAAAAGGAGGAGCTCCCCACAGGAATCTAGGTCATCTGCTCCGTGGGCCTCATCTGGATGTCTCCGATCTGCAGAAGGCACAAAGGCTTGAGGCAGTCAGGACACTCTGCCCACCTCCTTTAAGGCCTCTCTGCTCTTCTTCTCTGGAGATGGTTGGCCTTCTCCATGGGTGGACAGCCAATGCCAGACTTACCTGGACATGTGGGGGGGCGCCGAGGACATAGATGACAGCCTGGGCCACATCTTCAGGTTTCAGACACTGAGCACCAGGGGAAAAGGGGGATTAAGATGAGGACAGAATGGATCCAAGTTTCTTCCCACCACTGAGGTCCTCTCCAGCATCCACATCCCACCCCAACCCTCTAGGAGGGGTAACAGCCTAGCTAGAAGGACAGGTTCCCTTCCCTCTGCCTTCACTTAGAATGAGTGGCTTTGCCAAGCCAGAGGGAGGCCCCACCTTTATGTGTTCATAGGTGGCAGCTGCCTTCTCAGGGTCCTTGTCATGAAGTTTGAAGGCGAACTGTGTCTCCACCAATCCTGGAGAGATGCACTGGGCCGACAGAGAGGGCCTGCTCAGGAGCTGAGCCTGGCCCAACCCCAACCCCAATCAGAGGCCAGGCTTTGAGTAGGTTGGAGAAGAAGGACGGACGCCACAGGGATGTCTGTCCCATGTCCAGCAGCTGCCTCCTGGCTCCAAGGCTACCACTGGTGACGATCAAAATGATATCTACCACTTACAGAGAGCCCTTACTAGAAGCCAGGTAAATGTTTGACAAAATGTTCTCTCTTTAAAAACCTCATAACCTGAGAGATTATCATCTCTGTTTTATAAATGCAAAGACTGAGGCTTGGAGAGGGTGAGTGAGTTGTCCAAGGTCATTCAAGGGAAGAGTCCAGAGTCCTGGTTTCCTGCCACTGTGCACCTGGTTTCCCACAATCCTTTGCTTTCCCTCAGTCTCACCCCGCCATGTTCGTCAGTGAAAATGGGACACTCAGGTATTGAGCAGGGCCAGCCATGCAAGTAGCAGCAGAGCCCAGGAGCTCTGTGCCCAATATGCTCGCACGGGTTCTAAAGCGGCACACCCTGGACATGGGCTCCCTGGGCAGCATGTGTGGGGTGGAGAGGGCCTGTGCCTATCCCATCCCCACCGGGGCCAGGCCACACCCTCACCGTGGCTCGGATGTGGGTCTGGGCCTCCCGAAGCTCTTGCCTCAGTCCCTCTGTCAGTGCAGTGACGGCATACTTGGTAGCACTATAGAAATGGACCACAGACTGGGGTAACACTCGGTGGCCAGACATGCTGGGTAGAGGGAGGGAAGGGGAAAGAAGACAGTGACGCTCCCGAGAGACCAGCAGTGCCCCCTGCTGTATCAGTCCACCCCACCACCTTGATGCTGCAGGGAAGCCTTCTAAAGGGGACCTCTGGAGGCTGCTATCCTTGCAGCCCACTAATCTAGCTGTTATTCAAGCAGTTCCCGAAAACCCTACTCTTCTAGATGTCTTCCCTACACTGACCACAGAACCCATGCAGGTTCTGTCAAAAACCTCTTAATTTCATCTGCGCATTCACTGATATGGTTCTATTGGGAGATCTCTGAGGGCAGAGGCCACATCTCCCCGCTCTGAGTGGGGGCTCCCCAATGATACTGTGTAGTCTTTCTTTGTACCACAAGGTGGGGTTCATCCCAGGGCTTCAGGAATGGAGAACCTCAGTGCCAGGAGAGCCCCTAGGCTTCACTGCAAAGACAAGGGCTGAGCCACCCATTCCAGCCAACAAAGGGCTGGCACTTGACATACACTATTCTTCCCCTCACCATAATCATGCCACTGGGTGTTAACAGAATATTAAATCCCTACTTTACCAAAAACACAGTTCCAAAGAGATCAAATGAGCTGCAGCAGATCGCCCAGCTTGGAGGGTGAGTGATGATCTGTGCTCTAGCCCTCAGCCACCTGTCTCACCTGTTGATATTAATGATGTGCCCATCATCCACATTCCGCTCCTTCATGGACTGGTAGGCTTCCCGTGTGCAGATGCTGAGGGCCAACACATTCACCTGCAGGCCAGGGAGGGCATGGGATATCTCTAGCTTGGGCCCATCTGAGCAGGTGATGGAGCCACAGAGAACCTCTGGGAAGCATTCCAAAATAGTACCTAGGTCCTACCAGACACCAACAGTACCTAGGTCCTACCAGAGACCAGAGACCCAGGGGACTGTGCCTTAGAGGTGCCCTCCCCCCACTGCAAAGCTGCCAGCCCCAGCTGACAGCAGAGGCAGCTTCTCTCCCTGGGTGACCCCCAAGTTCCTGCGAATAGGAATAGAAACCCCACACACAACCCAGGACCCCTCTTTATCTTGGCTGTCTCCTCTGCCTCGGGAACCATTTCCTTTTCTTCTCCAAATACCCTCTTCTCTGGGACAGTGCCCCTCATCCTGCTCTCTCCTAAACAGCCTCCAATCCTTCCTAAAATGGCTTTAAAAATCTCTCTCCTCAAATACCCCTATCCTCTCCCCACTTACCCAGCTATTCTCTGCTCCTTTTCTGTCCCCTCCCCTGAGACTACTAGTAGAAAAGGTCTGATCCTCCTTCCTTTAAACTCTGTTCCATCACAGAACTAGGCACAGAGACTCTTAAGAGGGTAGGGTAACTTGTCATGGAATGCAGGGGACCTCCCAAGGGGCTTCCTGCCTTCCTTCGCCCCTTTCTGCCCTCTCCTACTCGCTCTGGCAGAGGTGACACCAAATCCCCACCCTTCAAGGAACAGAGGCCTGAAAGAAATGTCTTTGCTCTAAAGCTCCTGCCCAGCCCCACCCCTAGCTTTACCCAGGAGGACAAGCAGAGATAAAGCTTTCAGCGGGTCCTCATGTCTCGCCTCTCCAGAAGAGACAGGACCAGCCGGGAAATTAGATGTTTGTCCTTATCAGGTGTCAGAGCCAGGCATCAGGACAGAACACTCTGAGCGTGAACCTGCCTCAGCATTCACAGCAGAAGGACACAGGAGGCTCTCAGCCCTGTTGCTGGTCCTCTTAGCAGTATGAGGACTTAGCTCCTGAGGAAAGGAGTACGAGAAACAGATCCCTGGCTGTCAGGGAAGTGAATCTCCTAGGTCAATGGTCAGCAAACTAATTAGTCAAGAGAACGACAAACCACGGCTGGCGAGCCACATGCAGCTTGGGAGCCACGGTTTGCCGACCACTGTCCTAGGTCCGGGTGTTAGGGATGGGAGTGAAGAAGATGCCTCACAGGATGACCCTAATAGAATTACATAATATTCAAGCTGGAAGGGGCCTTAGGGATTTAACATAAGTTCCTCACTTTATAGAGAGGCAAGCTGAGATCCAAGTTGAGAGACCCAGCTGTGCAGGTGAGGGCCACAACTCAGATTTCCCAGAAGGTTCTCTGTGAGGGCAAGGAGAATGCTTCACTTTCACTGCTCATTGTTTCAATAGTCATTGTTCATTTCCTGGCCCACACACCTGTTAGGTGCTAAAGCTACTGTGAGCAGATACTCACAGTAGCTTTAGCACCTGAACAATGAAAAGAATTGTAAGGGGCCTGGTCGGTGTGGCTCAGTGGTTGAACATCAACCCATGAACTAAAAGGTCACAGTTCAGTTTGTGGTCAGGGCACATGCCCAGATTGTGGGCTTGATCCCCAGCAGGGAGCATGCAGGAAGCAGCCAGTCAATGATTCTCTCTCATCATTAATGTTTCTCTATCTCCTTCTCCTTTTCTCTCTCTGAAATATATATATATATATATATATATATATGTGTGTGTGTGTGTGTGTGTGTGTGTGTGTGTGTGTGTGTATAATTGTGAGGGGAAAGACACATTGCGTTTACATTGCTTTCAACTTCTCAGAATAATTTCATATCCAATATTACCCCATAATACAGTCCAGAAGTTGAAAACCCATGTCTGTGTTTGGACCCCACTTAGGTTTAAAGCATTTTAAATTCATTTCCAACATGTATTAGAAGGTTTCATTCATTAAAAAAATACCTATTGATTGTTTCCAGGCTAACGCTGTAAGCCCTCCTGGAAGTGAGGTTTCAGTGAGTGGGAGGGACAGAGTGTCATATAAAAACCCAGGCTCCCCTCTCCTTTCAAAGAAATCGTAAGATTTGGCCACACTGGGCCACATTGCCCTACAGCAGTGACACTGGACTTTAGAGTGGTTGCCCCTGTACATGGCCATGTGCTTTCTCACTTACTGCACACCCCACCTGACCTGCCTCACTCTCTTATTACCTACCTGGCCACAGGGGACATTAGAGTTAGTGACCCCAGATATTGATGGTATAAGTGTGTTCATCCCAATTAAATGTGACAAGACTGAAGCCCAGAAAGGGTAATTACCTGCCTGAAGCCACACAGTTGCTGGCAGGGCTGGTTAAGAACATTGTCTCCTGTCTCTTTGC
Organism: Lasiurus cinereus; assembly: GCA_011751065.1. NCBI lineage: Eukaryota > Metazoa > Chordata > Mammalia > Chiroptera > Vespertilionidae > Lasiurus > Lasiurus cinereus. The sequence continues at coordinate 15,598,180 of JAAGEH010000016.1, read as the reverse complement.
TCCTTTCCTTCCCATTAGACCATGTTCCCAAGCACCCACAGTGCTGACATATGGGGACATTCAGTAAACAGCAGCTCTCCCGCTACCGACCTTTCTTCCAATAGAAGGAATCAACCTAGACTTTAAGAACTATACCCAGGGCCTCAAAGGAAAAAAGAATGGAAAAGACAAGGCCATTCATCCACTCACTATCCTCTGGTAGGGAAAGAAGAAAGGGGACAGTCAAGGTGCCCCAGGAAGGAACCCAAAGCTCCCTCTTGCTAATGTCCCATCCCGAGCAGTGCTCTGGTTCACCAACTCTGGGCTCCCCACCATCCTCCCAGCCCCCCACTCCAGGTCTGCAGCCCTTACATTGAACATGTCCTTCCAACCACTGGTGCTGCCTGAGAGCAGGGTGTCAGGCCGGGCCAAGCCAGCATTGTTGATGCAGATGTCCACACCGCTGTGCTGAGAGCGTATAGCCGAGAACATAGAGAGGATGTCCTCTTCATTTGACAGGTCACATCTGTAGGGGATCAAAGTCCCGGGGTAGCCTGCACTCTTACATTCGGCAGCCAGCTCCTATGAAACCCAACAGGGAGCTAACTGGGGTGAGCTGCTCACTCCCACACCTCCCCTGCCAGAGACAACCTCCCTCTGCTGTCACCGCTTATAGAACTCTCTCCTTTGGTGGTCACCTTTTGGTCACACTGGTATTGGGACTGCCCATCCCCTAAGCTTGTCTTCTTTGGTCAAAGTCCAGGGGATGAGAGTGCTCCCTGAGTGAGGGAGGAGCAAGCTGAGATTACCAATGGAGTAACCTCACATGGATAAACTGGAGTCTTCAATTCTAAGAAAGGGGCCAGGGACTGGGAATGGAGTGATTTTTCTTTTCTTCCTCTCCCTCAATAGAACACCTCCTCTGCTCCTACATAAGATGCACCTCTCACCCCACCCCATACTTCCACCCGTTCCAAGAGCGACTGAGCTGGTTGTGCCAGGGCTTCGATCTCTTCTCTCCCATCACCTGATCCAGAAGGGCTTATATCTGAATTATCACCTTCCCTCCACAAATTGCAGCCAGTGGCTCAGAGTTCTCACATGTATTTTTTCAATCGAGCCCATTTGTCAATCTTCCTTTGCCCTACATACAGGAAGGGTCAGGAAGTTAGGACAAATTCTTTCTCTGTCCCACAGTGCATAGTTTTCTCTGGAAACTATGAGGCAAGTTGGGTGACAGGTGACACTGACACCGCCCGACTCCGGCCACTCTCCCTCCCCAACCAGGGCCCTCAACACTCTGAAGAGCCCTAGGGAGGGGAAGACCCTAGAAAGCAGAGCCACTGAGATCCCTGTAAGGAAAGCTGACATTCAAAAACAGGGGGAAACAAGCCATGTGGCCTTGGAGGCCAGCGACGAGGCACCTGAGTCTCGTGAAGGTGACTGTGTACCAGTACATGTGAGGGAGGGAGAAGACTAGGAGGTACGGGTGCCCTAGAGGAAAGCCAGCTTAGCTAACTGCCTTGGCCTGCAGCCTCCCTGCCCCCCAAACCATGCTGGGAATAAATGGCCGGATCAAGTGACCTAGGACATTCTTTTCTGCTTTAACTTGCCAAGTTTAAAAGGTAGAGTCGTCTGGGACTCAGAAGCCCTTCACCCAATTTTACCACCTCAGAAAACAGGGTTTCTCTCTGTAGGAGGCCAGAACTCAGGCTCTGTTTTACTATCAACCAAGCCATCGATAAAAGCAGACTGTGGGCAAGATAACCTAGAATTCTCCCCACCTGGCAGGCAACTTTTCGCTTCCTCCTCCAGACCCCAAGCCCTCACAGGAAAGGCAGAATAGAGGGACTGAGAATATATGGATCCCTGTTCCCGCCCTCTCATTGCCCCACCAGTCCTCAGGGGGCTAAGTGATCCGCTTGGAGATCCCCTTGGGGTTCAGAGACTCCCTTTCCTGGTTAGTCTGGGGCAGGGCAGTAGGAAGAGAAGGCAAGAGTGGCTTTAGACTTAGGGAATCCACTGGCCTTATCCCAGGCCTAACCCTCTAGGTTCCAAGGCTCCTGAGCTCCAGGAGGAAGGGAGGGACAGAGTGGAGCAATGTTGTAACCAGGTGACCTTGGGACTACCTAGAAGACTATAAAATATACCTTTGGGCAGCAGCAGGGGAGGGGACGGCTCTCCTTCCTCCCTCTGCCCCACCCAGGGCTTCCTTACCCTTTCCCTGCCCAGGGACACTGAGCAATGGTGGCGATAATGCCCTGCCGCTAAGCACTGACTAGAGTGGCCCCTGAGAGTGATCTTGCTGGGCAAGTCCAGTGAACATGCTGGAAATTTCTCCTCTTCTCCCCGCATGCTCCAACGTGGCCAACTTGGTCTCATCTGTCTCTGAGCCCCTGCTGCTGCCAGCCCCACTTTAAGAGGGAGCCGGAGTTCCATTTCCAGTGCTCCGTCCCCCTCAGGGCTCCCATGTTCAATGCCTGTTTCACCTCCTCCGTCCTCCCTAGGTCAGTCAAATTGGAGAAGGGTCTGCCTATGAATATACCCCACTGTCATTCCTTTATGCCCACTGGGGAGGGGGTTAACCCTCAGATTTGGGGTTGGGGGGGAGGGGCTAGCCCGTTTGTTTTTGTTTGTTTTCAGAAAAAAACCACTCCCACTTCAACCCCAACCTCAGACTCCGGTTAGAAAAGAAAAGAATCATCATCATAACCTCTAGCTTCTGCTCCTCTGGCTGACCAGCCACTTCTCTGGCTTTGTGGGCTCAGTCTGGGGACAGAGAAAGCAACCCGCAGGCAGCGTAGCCCCTGCGTCCGGAGAGCTGTCCGTCCTCCTCCCTGGCTCCTCGCGAAGCGGGGTCTCTGGTCCCCTCCCCTCAGCCTGCCGGGGCGGGCAGGTGGGCGCGAGGGAGAAGGTGCCAGAGATTTGGTACAGCGGGGTAGGGGTTCTTCCTAAAAAGGCTCCTTAAAGGAGGGCATTTCGGAGGCCTGCCCTCCTGGGCGTTCACCTGTCCCTAAACCCGCGGCAAGAGGCCGGGGCGGCGGGCAAGTCACCGCCCGGCTCCGGCCACTCCCCCTCCCCCACCGGGACCCGAACCCGGCGAAAACGACGCCTCCCGGGCACCCCAGCCTTGCCTTACCTCTATGTTGCCCACGGTGCGGGCACAACCCACCACCTTCAGTCCCTGCTGGACCAGGGCCCGGGCCACGGCCGCGCCGATGCCCCCCGAGGCGCCCGTCACGAGTGCGAGCCGGTCGCGCCACCGCTCCATGCTGCTCCGGGCCAGCTCACTGCGCGAGCCGTGGACGGCGGAACCCTGGCCCTGGTCGCAGGGGCTCGGCCGTCCCCCTACCGCTACGGCCGCCACCGCCGCCCGGCCCCCTTCGGGGCCGCGCCTGGAACCGCCTCCAACCTGGCCGGCCTGCGGCCGGGACTCCACCCTCCTCTCCTCCACTGTCGGCCACATCCCGCCAGAGGGCGTAGCAGCCCGGCCGTCCCGCCTCCCGCCCGCCCCGGCCCCGCCCCTTCCGGCCCCGCCTCGCCCCGAGCGCTGGGAACTGTCCTTTCTATGGGTGAGGGCCTGCGCCGGAGCGTCTTGGGGTCCGGCTTCCCGGGTGAGCTCTTCCCCTTGGGACAGGGAAACCCATGTGTAGCAGGAGTTTGCCTCCGGGCCGGAGGATGCACGTCCGTACCCTCGCCGCCAGCTCAGTAGCCCTTCCTTTTCCTGACCCACGGCCAGGTAAGAGAAATTAAGGGCGCTTAAGGTGACACCAACGCCCTACTGAACCAGCCGGTGGCTGATGGGAAGAATTCAGACCAGAGAAGACTGGGTAGTCTCAGTCATCAATACTAGGTGACCTTGGGAGGGACTCTCAATCCTACTAACCAAGAAGTGGCTAAAAATGGAAACACCTCCAAGTACATATGTATTGGGGGATTCTATCCCAATGGACTGCTTCCAACTGCCCCAGACCTTCTCATTCTCATTGCAGCATATATATATAAACGATGAAATCAATAGCTAACATTTGAGCATTTACAGTGCGACATGCTCTTTTAAGCATTTTAAGTATATTAATATGCAGAACAGCCCTAAGAGTACTTACTAATACCTTCATTTTTTAGATAACTAAATTTAGAAAGGGGTAAAGCATGGTTTGGACCACAGAGGATGTGCTCCTAAAATGCTTTCACTCCATTCTCCCTTTTGTCTCTTTCTGGGTTGTTGGTTTTGCTACATAGGATGTATTTCATCAAAGCACTGAAAGCTGCCTCACTTTTGCATTCTTTTAAAAAATAATGTGATTTCAGAGAGGAAGGGAAACATCAATGCTGAGAACCATTGACTGGCTGCCTCCTTCGCGCCCCCGACTGGGGATCAAGCCCACAACCCAGGCATGTGCCTTGGACTCAAACCCGGACCCTTCACTCCACAGGCTGATGCTCTATCTACCTGAGCCAAATTAGCTAGGGCCACTTCTGCATCCTTAATATAGCCATCCTCCCAAAGAAAAGCTATATCCATATAACTACTAGAATCCCTCTAATGCAAGCAATGGAATAAAGCAGTGGCTACCTTACTCATTCAACAAGCACTCATGTGTTTGGCCAGAAGGGCAAAGATTAACAAAACCAGCTCTTGCTTTTAAGGATCTCAAGAGGAAACTTGACTGCAACAGGTGGATTGGGACCAAAGCTAAGGACTGTGGGAGGCCCTTGGTCAATCTATGGATTCCAGGATAAAAGCCACAGGGTCAGAGAGGAATCATGACTCATTTTACCTCTACCCCAATACCTATACAACACTAAGATTTGAAAAGACATCTCAAGAGGTGGATCAAAGAAATGCCAGCAACTACAAAAATTAAATCTCATTAGGCTTCTGATGTTGTCCACTGAAATCTGATTAGAAATCTAAGCAGTAGAAAGCCCATAAAATTCACTCCATCCCCATTGCATGAAGGTATTGACAGTCCCATCACCTGTCTGCTGCCCACCAAGTATTATCAACAAGCAGACAACAAAGCTCTAAGCATATGTGTTTATTGAACTATTGACTCAACTTTTTAAATGGCAGTCAAATGCTACTCCTAGGGGAATCTCTCCTTCAATATTTTGACAGCTTGTGAAAACAGCAAACTAAAATGCCATAGTAACTTCATTGTTGAAAACCATGTAAGAACATGCACTTACAAAGACCACAATGTGGTTAGCTCTCAGTGCAACCTTCTGACCCAATTCTTCCCATTGAATAATTAATCAGCCAATCCATGCTTGAAATTCTGCCAAATTTTGTTTTCATTCTTCCAGTTCAATATGAACCTCTGAATTTAAGGTGCTTCGTGTTATGTATAAGGGAACTTTCAATAATGGCAATTAAGTCTTATGAGAAAGTTAGATGCTGGCCAGTGTTAAAAGGTATATATATAAAAACTAAAGACTGAAAACTGCTTTTCTTGGCTATCAATTCTAAAGTAAGAATTTTCAACAATCTGTCTCTATCCTCATTTGCTCTTCATCCTCTCTAACATCAACACTGGCCAAGTACCAAATCCCATAAGTGGCAAATATTAAAACGGTGCCACACATTAAGCAGAAACATGTACACCAAATTTTACTGTGCGTATTAATAAATATTCTTTATTTAAATTTTGCACATTGCGCTTTAACAGTACATCCAAACATTTCGCAAGTGGATGTCTACTTTGTAAAACCATATATTCAGCTCATTGTCATTTCTGTACAGAAGTATAAGTACAACATTACTTTTTGCCACTAAGTTGCTTTAGTAAGTCTCACAGGAAGAGAAACATTTAATGAAAGAGATGGCTTAAATCATATGGCAGGCCTGTGCAGCCACTAAAGACACAAGCCTAAATAAAGAACAAACTAATGAGGTTACCTCCACCATCTCCCAAAACAAGAAAGAATCACATTGATTTAAGATAAAATTTTGCTGTAAGTCACTAAATTAAGAGGTTTTTTGAAAGAGAAGGCGCAGTAGTCATCTTGAGTGTTTCATTGAAAGACAGAGCTATTTTATTTATTTAATTTGCTCCAGCTGTTGTCAACCAGCCACTACAAATGGGCCTCTTGTGATCATTTAAGCGGCAGTATTTATTAAATTTCTCCTTTAGATGCTGTCGGTATTGTTCTCTATTGCTGTAGAAAGACTGGTTATTAGCCATAAATGACTGTATTTCATCTTGTGAGATAAAGATTTCCTCATCTGAAGTACATTCAGACTCATCCTGCAAATTAAAGGAATAATTAAGACTATGATTTAAAGAATGCAAAATGTTATGCTGATGAAGGACAACTAAATATTAAAGCAGTCTAGTTTTTAGTTTCAATTCAGTAAAATAAAGCCTTTAATTGGAATGTTTACAGAATAAGCATAATGTTATTTTGTCTTAGAAAGTACTAAATGAGAACAAAATTCAACTCAATTTGATTTGGTTTGAAACTCTGGATCTATCATTTTTCCTAAAAGCCTATAATGAGCCTAGCTAATACCAACGTATCTTCTTTCTGCCTTAAAAAAATGACTAGAGATGGTTACAACTAGTTACCAAATTTTAAATGACCACTTATCTCCAGTTGATCCTAAGCTGACTTTTATCTCTACAAATTAAGTAAACTATAAACTTTATTAACTTGTAAGTTATACAGCAACACCATCTAACTTTATGACCTTGTAAAAAAGAAAGAACTAGTATTCTACAGAGGATTTGGTTCCATTAAGATCACAATAACTATAGAAAAAACACCACCCTTTTCCTTTCTTCCCTCTCCGCTAAGCCCCACAAGCTAGTCACTAGATCACTTGGAATAAGATGTGTATACTTCATCTCAAGTATCAAGAAATAGGATCAATTATAAAAGGTTTTCCATGTTCAGTTATGCTTATATCATACATGACACCTAAAGGAAATAACCTAAAAATCTGGGCTGTAGTTCAGATTCTGCTCTGGAAGAGTGGCTACTATATAAATTGCCACTCAGAAAGGCGATTGGCTTATATAACCCTCCCTCTTGAAGGAGGCAGATTCCTAGACATAATGCTAACTCTACCCTCATCTCTTAACTAGTCTCTTCTACTTTTGAGAGAAAGGAGAACAGGGAAATGTACTTCTGAGTAGTTGCATAAACTATGAATGGAAGAAAAGAAATGACGTCACCAAAAAATAATGAAATAATCCTCTTAGTTTCCCCCGCTTCCAACTTTAAACCCTCAAAAATTCTGTCCTCTCCCACATCTAGCCATGGGCAATCAGTTATCCACAATAAGACATCATGGTTTACTTACAAGAAGTTCAACTAAGCTCTTGGCACCTTTTCCAGAATCAGGACCAAATGACATTTCTGTAGATTCTGCAAACTGTGGTACATTTTTTCTATGCTCAAACCAAGGCAGTGGCTGTCCACCCTTCTCAGAGCTACAACAGTTTTCAGGATGTGCATCTTTGGTCTTGTCACGGTGGAACACTGTGTGCACGGTATTTCCTGAGGTCTCTCGATTTCCTGGATCTGTAATACAGCTTCCAAGCTTTTGGATCTAAAACCATAGCAAAGGATTTCCCATGTAAGAAGGCAGTGATTAATAGCAATTATCCTTTAAAGAAAAAATAAAAATAAAAAAGCCTGATAGTGTATTAAATTTTTAAAAAGAATACTGAATAAAAGCAGCAGCTGAAATTTATTAAACACTGCATACTGGGCACTATGCTAACCCATCAATATAATCTCATTTTATCTTTGTGCAAGGAGCTTGGCCCTCGCAGCTCTGGCTTCATCCAGAAGGTCATTTGGTTGTACAGTCTAATTAGAATATTATGATTTTATTATTATAGAAGATAACCATCTGAGAGGGACCTTTTTCTCCATTTTACAGATGGGAAAAGTATGATCAAGCAAACTTTCAAAGTAATATGAAAAGAATGAATTGGATTTATGACTCTCATGGATTGTTGGACCACATCAGATACACACCTAACTCACAAGATAAGCAACCAATTGAACTGCATAAAATACTCATTCTTAAAAAAGCAATAATAAATCTTAGCAGCTAAGCTGCACACTTGCCACTCCAAGGAGAAGAGGTTGTTCTCCCATCAACCGCAAAGTCTTCAGAATTGCAAGTTATAACACTTACATGTTCATCACATTTCAATATCTTGCTTTTCTTTTTCTTCTTTTTATTTTTTCCTTTGGTGTTGTTCTCTTCGGAATTTGCCCAACATTCAACACAACTATCACCATCATCCTCTTTGTCTTCACAGTGATGAACACAGGAGTCATCACCTGCAGAAATCAATAATCTCTTATTTATGTGCTTAAATCAGCCATGTAGCAGAAATAATTGGGAAGCTTAATCTGAACCTACCGTGTTCGTCATGATTACAAATGCCTTCAGTGCAAGCAACATCTGAACCCTCCCGGGAACCTGTTTCACTCCCTTCCATGCTAGATGAATATCCACAATCACTGCCATTACAGTGTGGAGATAAGCCTGAGAATTAATTAGGTGACAGTTACAATTAACATACCAATAAGTATGTTAAGACAAAATGGGAACTATCTAAAGACCACAAAAAAATTTCAAAATTAATGGTTTATTAAAAGTAGAAAGTAAATTAAGTAATGAAAACATGAATAGGGATTTACAATTTTTTGTTTTTATCAAATACTAACAAATCTAACACCACAAAGAAAAAAGAAATATTAAGTATCTGATTAAATGATACTTTTAGTAGTATAAATCAATTCTTAAATTCTAGGTTACAGCATTTCTAAAAGCTGACATTAAAAGGAAAAAATAAACTTAAGAGTTAATTTTAAACAGAAACTGTATTTATTTACCTTTCTTTATTTTAGGGGACCCCAAAAGATTGCCACTGCTAGGACAGGTACATGATGTATTTTCGTTGGTAACAATTACTTCTACACAACTGTTACCATCTTCAGTGCTGCCACAGGCCTTACAGCTGTTTTCTATGAAGTCCGTTTCCTTTAAGGATCAGCATTAAGAGAGAGTTTTAAAAAGCTTTACCTCCATAAATCCAATTCATTCTTTTCATATTACTTACATTAACTAATTAGATAAGTTATGAGGTTAACAATAAAAAAAAAAAAAACTACTCTCATAAGAAATATTTACTTCAAGACATTGAACCAACTAAAAGCAAGTGGAGTTAATGGTTCCTTAGGTCAAAACTATTTTCACCATAATACTAAGATGTACTCTGCGCTTTCACTGCATTGACACTTACACTGATGATACAAATGCAACAGTGGGAAAAATTCCCCAGGCTTCAGCAACACAAATCAAGGCAGTGGCAACCAAAGTGTACTATTAGTCACTATATTCTTCACTTGTCAAGCACTCTCAGGAGACAGATATTTCACTTCTAAATGTCTTTGAAGCAATAAAAATATTAATTTTATTAAATATAAACTCATCAGTAAATGTCTTTTTAAGAGCCTGTGTGACAAATAGGAAGTACGCTTGAAGCACTTTTGCTGTACACCAAAATACAATCACTATCTCAAGGAAAGTACTTGTGAAACTGTTTCAATTGCAAGCTAAATTAGTTATTTTTCCTGGATCATCAATTTACTTCAAAGAAAGAATAAAGACAAACTATGGTTACTCAAAACGTTGGATATTAAAAGACATTTTCTCAAAAATGAATGAAGTTAAAAAACAAACGAAAATGAAGTCAGCCCATCACTTCAAGGAAAACAATGAACAGTATTTGTTGTCAATGATAAAATTCACCAAACTTTCAAACTCAACCAGAATTGTGAAACATGCACATGCAAACACAATGAGCTTGAAGCTTCCAAATACTTAAAAACCTTTCTGATGAGAGGAGTAGCGGTTTTAACGTGATTGATTATCTGGTATTATACTACAATGAAATGTCAATACCTGGGAAGATACTCAAGTGAACCAGTATCTATCTTTCTTTTTAAAAAATATATATTTTTTATTGATTTTAGAGATAGAAACATCAATGATGAGAATCACTGATTAGCTGCCTCCTGAATGCTCCCTACTGGGAATGGAGTCCAAAATCTAGGCATGTGCAGTGGAAATGGAACCATTACCTCCTGATGCGTAAGTTGAAGCCTAACCACTGAGCCACACTATTTTGGCTGAACTGGTATCTTTCAAATAACCTTGCATTCTGTTGCAAAATCATGCATGAGTAAAAGATCTATTCAAAGTATAAGACTTTCTTCATGTTTCAAATAGCAACAGAGAAAAACAGACTGAATGCAGAAGCAGATATGAGAATTCATCTGATTGGTTCCTTTAAGCCAAATATTAAGAGATTTGCAAAAATATAAAATAATGCTACTCTCCTCGCTTTTTCTTTTGCAAATAGTTAAATTTCAAAAAATGTTATTTAGCCTTGGCCAAGTGGGCTCAGTTGATTGAAGAGTTGACCTGTTACACCAAAGGGTAACAGGTTCAATTCCCAGTCAAGGCACACACCTAGGTTGTGGGTTTGATCCCAAGTCAGGGAGCATACAGGAAGCAACCAATAGATGGTCCTCTCTCTCCCACCCCTTCCTCTCGTTCTAAAATCAATAAATACATTCTTGGGTGAGGATAAAAAAAAAATGATGATGTTATTTATGTTAACACAGTGAAATTTTTAAAAGAACCAATAATCAAAAATTTTTAATTCCATATATAAGAATATTGACAGATATAATTTACATAAAAGATTATTGGCACCTTAATTTTTAAGAATGCAAACAGGTCCTAAGACTAAAAAGTTGAGAACTGCTCTAGGTCATGTTTGGAGTTAACTTTTTTAAAAATATATTTTTATTGATTTCAGAGAGGAAGAAAGAGATAGAAACATCAATGATGAGAATCATTGATCAGCTGCCTCCACACACCCCAAAATGGGGACTGAGCCTGCAATACGGGCATATGCCCTGACTGGAAATTGAACCATGACCTCCTGGAGTTAACTTTGATCTAACAGTATACCAAGGTCAGGGAAAAGATAGCCAGTTTGATTCAGCTGATAGAGCCTTACCCAGGGACCAAAGGGTCCCAGGTTTGATTCCAGTCATAGGCATGTACCTCGAATGCAGGCTGCTCCCAGCCTGGGTGCTGGTCAGGGCTCATGCAGGAGGCAACCCATTGATGTGTTTCTCTCACATCGATATTTCTGTCTTTCCCTCTCTCTACAAATCAATGGAAAAATATTGTCGGATGAGAATTAAAAAAAAAAAAAAGATAACCATCTTTATAAAACAAGCACATGACTAAAAAATTTGGCTTATACAGATTATAACAGGAAAAAAGGCAGGAGCTCACATTCTGAAAAAAGGATAGTGAAAAATGCTGAAATCTAGCCAAAAGCAATACTATGTATTCATGAGTATTAAGGAAAACTACCTTCTCTTTGCTTACTTCCTTTTCCTCTGCTGTTTGGAGGGGAGTAGGAATGTCACATACACATTTATTTTTTCGTCTATTCTTCCGTTTTTGGCGTTTCTTTTCTTGCTTGAGTTCTCTTACTCGTTCCTCCTCTGAAAATTCTTCACAAAGTTGTTCCAATCGGCTAATCCCTTGTACTTTTTCCACAGTCATCTATTACAAAAACAAAAGTTGAAAGTGAATAATTGTGGTCAAAACTTCCTTAATTTTCCATGAACATTCTCATTTGTTAACTTTAAATGATATCACAAACACAAAAACTGATTATTTCATGCTGCAATTCTGTCAGATAATCCCCACAAAGAATTTCAAATATTAATACCTTAAGTGATGACAGTCTTAAAATCTACACAGGAAGTGAATATACAACTAATCCCTATGGGAATGGCAGACTTATACACAACAGCATATTCTAATTTCTAATTTCAGAATTTTCCCCCCTAATTTCTGAATTTTAACACAGCAAAGTAAGCATTCATTCCGTCACATAATGAGAAGATTATTTAACCCCATTAAATGAGCTAGTTATTGAAGACACGCGCATACAAGGAGAAAAAGGTAAGAAATCTGTTCAGCAAGAGCTAGTACAAATCTCGGACTGCTTAGAACAGTGCTTAAAGGTCATGCATGATAGGCTTCTGAAAAAAAAGGGTTTGTAGCTTTTATACCATTTTCCAGAAGGGATTGGTGAACCAAATAAAGGATTATAATCATGTTCTACACTATAACAAAATATTCACTAGCCAAAAATTCATGTTCTAGAGTATTTAACTGAAAAAAACACAAGCACTGAACCAATACCAACATTATAAATAGCTTCCAGTGTACTTCTAAGAAGTAGTTCTTACATCATGGCATTCTGACAGCATTTACTTCGTATTATTGGACATCAGCAAGCATAGTGGGACTCATTAAAGGTTTCTAAATTTGTTGTTTGTGTTTTTAATATATTTCATTGATTTTTTACAGAGAGGAAGGGAGAGGGATAGAAACATTGATGAGAGGGAGACATCGATCAGCCGCCTCCTGCACGCCCCCTATTGGGAATGTGCCAGCAACCAAGATACATGCCCTTGACCGGTATAATTATCTTATTTTTAGTAATAAGCCAAACCTTCAGTCCGAAGGTGAGGCTCTACCCACTAAGCCAAACCAGTTTTGGCTAAATCTGTTGCTTATTTTTGAGCTGCTTTTAACTTTTCATTAGTTATGCTTCATGGCAGCATCTTGTTAAATAATAACCAACTTCAGTTTTCTACTCTGAGAAAGTCTATAAAGCCAAGGCAGACAAAACAAACTTCTTCTAAATTTCACTGCGCCAGGAAACTTCTTCCCTAACCCCCCAAAAGACATGACACTGTATCAATGGATTGCAGCCCTCTGAAGCAAGGTGAGCCTGGTGGCTTACACCAAGAGTCAATCAGTCCAATACTTTATTAAGCAATCTTGAACACTGACGCAATCCATTACTCTTACCTCAAAACTTTTACGTAGAGCATCAACACCAAGATAGAAAAGCATCTGCCACGTCTGCTCTTCTGCTCGTAGTTTTTGCCAGATCCGATGCAGTCTTTCATAAAGATGAATTCCCAAGCAAGTCAGAACTTCTTCTTGAGCTATATCTATTGTCTTAGCATGCCTTTCTCTTCGCCTATAAAGGAGGACAAATTATACATAACTCCTTTAATTGGGACAGTAAAAGGTGAATAACACACCTGCAAGTTCAGATTTTAAATACAATCTTCCTACTTATTAACCTAATAGCAAGACAGTTATACATTCAAATTCAATAATGCATAAACACACAAGCACACATGTATATAAAAAATGAGAAATATACATGCAGGTAGAGCTCAGTCCTAATATTACTAAATATAATTCAGGAACTGGGCCTAAATAGATGGTTTTGGGGCAAAGAGAAGTCACATACAAGTGTCCAGCTCATGGTAGGCATGACAGTTCCTCTAACCTTCCAATTACAGCCAATGTCTATTTGGGTTTTGTTTCTTTTTTGAGGGTGAATGGAGAAAGGCAATGCCAAAGTGACTCAATCATAGGCAAAAACCTTTTAGGCCAGTCTTCAGAAGTGTTCACAGAACTTTAGTGATAACAGAGTATTTGTACTCTAAATGCATAACAGAACCTAGTCACTCAAATGAAAGTTGCTATACAAAGGGAAATGGGTTCCATTTATTCTATAAACAACTTTTTCTGATATTATTTTCACAACAAAGCCTCAGATAAAATTTTAGGTTCCTATGTAACTTAATAGTAATATACACAGTTCATGAATTACATTAATAAAGTACTTCATAACCCCCTGTTGCAAAGGCCTGACTTCCTATGCAGAAACCATCATCATAAACAACATTTAAATATGAAAATGCATGGATGAAGGAGGAAAACTATCCCTTCTAATCATTTTCAAATGAAAATGATCATCTATAATAATGAAAGCCAAAAAAAGTCTGCCTACTTCAAGCAACAAGAAGCAGAGGACTGAACCAAACACCACAGAACATGTTCTCCCTATTTTTACTTAGTCAATTAAGAAATGCTTATTTTAAAGAAAGCAAAATTTTACAGGCACACTTTAATTTATACATATTACATGTACTGATGCAAAAGGTGATGAAAATAAACTTTCAGTAATAAAATGAAGCAAAGCGCTAGATAGCCCATTCTAGCAAATTACATACTCATACCCTCCTGCGAACTCTGGCTCAGCACGACCCAAAAGATGTGCAATGAAATCCGTTTCACAGCAAACATGAATGTGTCGTTCATGTGGACAGCACCGCAAACCTTCATAAAGTGCAGCACAGTAGCCCTTCTCTTTGCTGCAATCAAGTTCACCAATAAGGATATTGTATGCTCGGAGGACTTTATTTTTGCAATCAGTGCAAAACCTGGTGAAGAAAAAAAAAACACCTCAAAATTAAGAAATGGCTGGGTAATTATTTCATGAGGGATATAATAGTGTACTAGACGATGACACAGCCCTAACAGTATTTTTTTTTTTAATTAATCCTCACCTAAGAATTTTTTCCCCATTGATTTTTAGAGTGGAAGGGAGGGGGAGAGACAGAGAGAAACATCGATGTGAAAGATATTCATCAATTGGTTGGTACCTCAATCAGGGCCAGAGATTGAGCCTGCAACCGAGGTACATACCCTGGATTGGAATTGAACCTGTGATCCTTCAGTCCTTATGCTGATGTTCTAATCACTGAGCAAAACAGGAAAGGGCTGCACAGCATTTTTTAAAAAGCCGCCTTACACAAAGGACAACACATACATGTAAGGTAAATACAAATTTAGATATTATATAAGGTATAGCTAGAGCTCCATTTGCCTAAATCAAGTCCATCCTTAAGCCTTTTGTGTTCTGGTCAGTGTGGCTCAGTTGGTTGAGAGTCATCCCATGCACCAAAAGGTTTGATTACAGGTCAGGGCATATGCCTAGGTTATGGACTTGATCCCGGTGGGGAGCGTGCAACATTCTACTATCAATTTTTCTCTCTGGCTCTCCCTTCCTCTTTAAAAATCATCAAATATATGTGTGTGGCCCTAACCGGTTTGACTCAGTGGATAGAGCGTCGGCCTGCAAACTGAAGGGTCTCAGGTTCAATTCCGGTCAAGGGCATGTACCTTGGTTGTGGGCACATCCCCAGTAGGAGGTGTGCAAGAGGCAGCTGATCGATGTTTCTCTCCCAATGATGTTTCTAACTCTCTATCCTTCTTCCTTCTCTGTAACAAATCAATAAAATATATTTTAAAAAATATCTATATGTGTGTGTATGTGTAAAAAAGCAGCTTTCTGCAATTCCTATAACTAGAATTCAAACTTCCTCTGATTTGATTTACACTTCTTAGTATTTACCCTTATCCTGCCATGCATTAGTTAGATACACATATCTTTCTGGCCCAATAATAAATAACTGTGTTTCCTGAAATGAATACAGGTTAAAATAGAAGCTCTAGCCGAGACCGGTTTAGCTCAGTGGATAGAGCGTTGGCCTGCGGACTGAAGGGTCCCAGGTTTGATTCCGATCAAGGGCATGTACCTTGCTTGCAGGCACATCTCCAGTGTGGGGTGTGCAGGAGGCAGCTGATCAATGTCTCTCTCTCACTGATGTTTCTGACTTTCTATCCCTCTCCCTTCCTCTCTGTAAAAAAATAAATAAAATATATTTTTTTAAAAAAATAGAAGCTCTAAGCCCACTTGGTAAACACAGGTAATAATGTTGACAAGTAAAACTAAAAAATTAACTTGAAATGGGTTAAAGGCCTAAACATTAAGACCTGAAACAATAAAACTCCTAGAAGAAAACAAAGGAGAGAAAAATATCAGACACTAGATGAGGTGATAATTTATTAGATACTAGAGGCCCAGTGCATGAATTCTCTCATTGGCGGATTGGGGCTGGGCCTGTTGGGAGGAGACAGCGGGAGGTTGGTCCACCCCAATTGGGCCCAATAAGGGCCAGATTGGCTGGGGGAAGGGGCTGCAGGCTTACTGGGATGGTGAGAGCTGATCAGGGGTGGGGTTGGCCATGGGGAGGGGCTGGCAGGCCCCACCCCTGAATGAAGGGAGCCGATAGGGGGCCAGCAGCCTGGGGGAGGGGCCATGGGTGGTTGGCTGGCCGGCCTCACCCGATTGGTGTGTGTGTGTGTGTGTGTGTGTGTGTGTGTGTGTGTGTGTCTGTGTGTGTAGGGGGGAAGGAGTTGTTCGATTGGGGAGCAGAGCTGGCTGGGAGGAGGGGCTGAGGGCCAGTCAGGATGGTGGAGGCCTATTGGGGGTGGGAGCGGTCGTGTGGGAGGAGCTTCAGGTGATTGGCTGGCTGCCCTGCCCTCAATCAGGGAGAGGCTGATCAGGGGCTGCCGCAGGTTGGCCACCGGCCCCACCCTCAGGCTGGTTCATTGGCCACAGTGGGTATCATAGCTACCAGTCATTATAATGTTAAGGTCCCTGGCTTTTTATGTATATAGATGACATCAATTCCCTGCAAGAATGCCATCTCTAAATAGCTCCCTCACCAGTTTCCTTTCCTACTGCACTCTCCTCTGCCTACGTATTTCCAAATGTTCATGAACTTAAGTAGCATTCTAAAAAATCTGTACTTTTATAGTACACGAAGCACAGAAATTCCAACTCTATTTTTGACAAAAAATTTATAGAAGAAATATTACTATTAGAAAATACAGAAAAAGTTCAAAATATTACTAAATGAAAATTGCTAATTTAATTTTGAAAATTATATGAAAAGCTTCTGTCATAAAAAGAAAGAATAGAGTTTCTAAATTAAGTACACTTTACTCAAGTCAATCATTTTGTTTCTTTAAAGGCTGACATGAAACTAAGATAAAAACTACCCTCAAAAAAGGAGATGGTGGCTAAACACAAAGGCTAACACCGATTCATACCATAAAGGAATTGTCTATAATGTTAAGCTCTGCCTGGAGCCAGGTATTAATGGAAAGCCTGGAATACTATTATATAGAGGTCAGTGACAGGTTACTCTGGACAACAGATAGCTAAGGTACCTTCCAACTATACAGTGATGACCTTGACACTTACCTGTGTTTTCGAAGATATGTTTCTAGTGTTTCTAAAAGACAACTAGAGTCAATTAAAACTACTTCATCTCTGCATTCTTGGGACATTAGTTCCCATACGTCCATCCAACAACCTCTGCAGACAGAAAAAAATATTAGTAAGAAGGAGAAATAATATAAGAGTAAAAAATAAAGCAGAGTAAAGTATTGCTTGATTTTACCTGGCTGTTCCCTGGAAAGGTCCATAATGCAAAATGATCCTACACTTGCTGTCCTTCCTGTGGTCTTCACTACTTCTCTTATCTGTACTTAACTTCTCTGAACTGACACTGCTACTGCTCCCTTCACTGTAGTACAGTATAGTACAAAGCTTAGTGACACTGAGATTATCTGAAGGAATAATTTCTATAGTCTATATTAAAATCATGAAATTTTAATACACTAAAATATTAAATGAGTTTGAAAATTTGTATATATAATTGTATATTCCTTTTAACCATATTAAAATGTTATTTAAACATCTGCTTATATCTTTATTATAAAAACTCCTGCTCAACTATTAAGTTTACCTGATACAATTTAACATTTATATTTATCAAGGTAGCAACTGGTTAACATACTAAGCATTTTATGAGTAAATGTACTTGGAATGTCTTAAAGTGAAAAGGGCTGAAAATAATTATATTTTCACCTATAAACATAGATCAATATTCCACAGATTGAAAATTATAACAAATTTTGATCTACTCAATGTAATTTTGTAGCTAGTCCATGCAACAAAATGTTTATCTACCTTCACATTTAAGCTGGGAAAGTCACAGATTAATCTAATTATAGTAAATAAATTCTTATAGTTATTAAAATAAAAATCGCATACTAAGATACTTTATATAGCCTAAATTAGTAATAAGTACTATACAAATAATTTTTTTAAAACTTAGACTCTCCTCTATGGGTTTCAATGTGGTGCTGCCATGCATTTTGCTTAACTGCTTTGTGCATTCCAAAAGAAATATACGTGTATATTCCATTCAATGATAAGTCTTCTTAATTTTTCATAATTCTGAATAACTAGTTCCCTGTTCTTCTGTAGGTCTTAAACTACAGTCCTTTCCTTGAGTGTTTGAGATGAAAAAAAACCTCAGAATCTTTACTTAATCTTTGCTTAACCTACTGTATATAGCTAAGTAGGTATTTTTCAACCACCTGCCCACCATATAAGGCCATGTTATATAATTCAGCTCCCTCTTCCCTCTCATAAAAGGCTGAGGTCAAGGTTCAGTACTCTTTATTTTTTAAATATAACCTCAACGCCTGCTCTGCCTCCCATATTTTCTTTTTTAATTATGCTTGAGTGATCCATAATCGCCTAAAACTAAATAACTATTAAACTCAAGTTCTCATAATTGAGGAAAACGTTCGTGAAATCAGTGCTGCAGAATGACTATTCTACAGAGATGTAAAAGCATTATTCTTAAAAAAAAAAAAAACAACTTTTTAAAAGGATTCTACAGCTCAAATAGATTTTACCCATAATCTCTCTAGACCAAATGTTTTTATACCAATCCTTCCTTGCAAGATGAACCTTTTTGAAAAAGTCTTTCCACTTTCTTGTTCTACTACCATACTTTCCATTCACAGCTTAATCCACTGCAACCTTACAATGCATTCACTTTTCTACCCATTCCAATCTGGATTCTGCTTCCCCTCAATCACAGAGCTGCTCACCAAGATCACCAATGTCGTCAGCTTACCTCTCTGGCCATCCTTTCTCAAGTTTCCGTACTGACTTCTTTTCTACTACTATACTGAATCCTCAGCATTCTTTTCTCTTAGTCCACTCTTCCTCTTGGTGATTTTATCTCATTCTCTAAGGTAACCTCTGATCATCAGCCATAAGCCTATAAATCTGGCCTAGACCTTTCCTTCAAATCTCAAACTTACTTCCAAACAAAAAAAACTTGGGTTTACTTGCATGGTTATAAGAAAACTCTCAAGACTAAACTGGATTGTTGCAATTGGTTAGGCTGAAACCTAATACAGTGGATTATACTTTCCCTGGATAAAGTCTAAACAGAAAAGGGAGGGAACAGTAGAAATATATAAATGAAGAATCATCTACATATATAAAAGCCTTCTATATATACAAAAGCCTAAGTAACAGAAACCACTGGAATGACCAGTTGCTATGACATGCACTGACCACTAGGGGGCAGACGCTCAATGAGGAGCTGCCCCGTGGTGGTCAGTGTGCTCCCACAGCCAACCTCCCCGTACTGACCAACCTCCCACGGTCCCTCCCCACAGCCAGCAGGCCCTGATAGGAGGGCCGGCCCCTGGGCTGGGATGGGAAACTGGGGGTGGGTGGCAGGAGATGCGGTCCCTTTCCCAGGGCCAGCTCTCTCCTTAGGGCTGGCAGCAAACCACCTGTGCTCTGTCCCTCCCCACAACCGGCAGGCCCCAATCGGCCTGCCACCCAGCCACAGCAGTAAGAGAAGGAGGGAAAAGGGGACAGGAAATCACACAGAGACAACAATGGCAGTGTCCGGTGTCAGTTCCTTTCATGCCCACCTGGCAACTGTCACCTCCTCTCCAGTCTGGCCCTGATTGGCCTGGCCCTGATTGCATGTCAGGCCTGGGGACTGACCCATGCACGAATTTTGTGCACCGGGCCTCTAGTAGTATACAATGACAGTAATCATCCAAAGTGGAAGAGAGGGAGTCTTGGCTAAGGAGACTACTCCCTGGTCTGCTTTCCATATGTCATGTGGGAATAACTGAAGCTATCTTAGGAGGCACTGTTTAAGATCAACTAACTCCATTCATACTATTCCATAGCTCAGCAAACAACCTTCTAAAACACTTGGCATTCCATGTGGTAGGGCTGTAGGTGAAGGGGATAGAAACTCTGTGGAAGTTTGTTTTGTCTTAAGTTAAAGATAGAAAAACAGATTGTCTGTCAACTTAGTAAAAGTAGGTAACTAATAATACAAAGTCATTGAAAACAAGAGAGATGGAATCCAGAGCAAAAGTGGAAGAACTGTGGCAATGAACACAGATATAAAAGATGTTGGGGTACCTGTTGCTTTTCAGTACCTTAATGAATATGCACAACAAAAGAGAAGGTGGGCTTTTTATTATATAATTCTATTCTGTAGCTTTAGCCAAAAGGTCAGTAAAGGTTACTGTCTAATGAGAAAATCAGACTGAATTCTGCATTCACAAAGTCAGGAATTCTCTAAGATATTGTTAAATAACTTATGTGAAATAAGTTATCCTTAGATAACCACTTTAGGTTATTTACTGGATTCACCATACTCTCACATGTAATGTGTGATTTTTGTTTGGAATCTTATGCTAGCAAATCAAAGTAAAAAGACACTTTTTGAGACAGATGTAAAAAATCTGACTATAAACTGGATACTGGATTATTACAATTCGTTTTGTTAGCTGTTATAATGGCACTATCATTATGAAAGAAAATACCCTTATATTTAAAGATACATAAGGAAATGTGCAGGAGTAAAACAATATGATACCTGGCTTGTTTTTAAGTGCTTCAGCAAAGAAAAAGGTAGATAAGAAAAACAAATGTGGCAAATATTGATAACTACTACTGAATCTGGGTAAAGGTATTTGGGAGGAAGGGAATCCCTGCAGTCCATTTTTCTATGTGTTTTGACAGTTTTCATAACATTTAAAAAAATGTTTGTTTCTGATTACAGAAAAAGTCTTATTAATAGTTAATTAACACCACTTTGTCATCCAAGTCTTTTTATCAAGGGAGGAAAATGTCTATACAATAATGATGTCAATACTACTGAGGAAATATTCAAAGCTAATTTTTTAAATTCAGAAGTATAGTTTTTACATTATCCATTTCTTTCAAAAACTAAAGTTACATCTTACAAACTCTCTTCAAAATTCATGGCTTCTCCTTACCACCTACAACCCAAGCAATTCTAGGGGGCAACTATGATACTGTATTAGGAGATGAAGGCAAAAGCAGCCTTGGGCATTATATCACCTAACCAAGAAGAAAACTGAGAATTAGTTACATAAATACTGTTATAACTGAATTCAAGCCTTTTTTAAAAATCCTTATAAATTATTTGGACAAGAAAGATAAGAAAAATAATTTATATATTATGAATATTAAATAAGTCAAAGAATAACACTAATTTGAAAAAATTAATATTGGCTACATAAATTTCCATAAACATCTCCACCTCTTTTCTCTGAAACATTTACATAAGCAAACTTTCTTAAAAAATCAAATCTATATTGAGAACCTGTATAATATCAAAAAGGCCTACATAAATAGGAGACATATTTTGACTTTTGTTATGTATAACCAATTAAAGAAATAAAACTCAGTGTTTTCTTTTTATTAAACGTAATCAACATTTATAATCTTAACAATGACAAAGTATCTTGATATTCAATTCTACTTACCCCAAAGGTTTTGGTTTGTGCGTATCTAAGGAGTGCAACTGACATCTCTTGTTCTTTTTACTTTTTGGAATAGCATCTATCATGTCATTTAGTTTGGACCTAATTAAAAATAAACCATTAAAGGTTTGATTAATATTTATTTTTCTTGACCTGGCTGGGTAGCTCAGTTAGTTAGAGCATTGTCCCAATACTCCAAGGTTATGGGTTTGATCCCTAGTCAGGGCACAAACAAGAATCAACCAATAAATGCATAAATAAGTGAAACAAGTCAATATTCCTCTCTCTCCCCCTTCTCTCTTTCTAAAATAAAATAAAAAATTGTTTAAATATATTTATTTTCCTTTAAAATCTCCAATATCTATTTACCACCTTTTACTATATTTAAAATATTATAGACACATCACTTACCTAGAAAATTTATCAAATTCTAATAAAAAAGGATCTGTACACTAGCCTTCCCATTCCATTCTGTCAAAATGTTAAAAGAGACCTGCTCTATTCAACATACTTTCTCCCAGATTGCATGTCTCATTCATCCCCTGCATCTGCACTTTATCTAGCAGTGTACCTAAAATATTTTACTTGATTGCTATCGCTCAGTCACCTTCCCTTGTCCAAACATTATCTAAATATATATACTAACTATCCTTGATGAGAAGCCATCAACAGAAATTTCATGCAAATACAGAGTATCTATAGCTAAAATCTACACCTTACATCCAACTAATCAAGAAAGCCTTAAACTCTAACTTTATATCCAGAATCAAATCACTTCTCATCACTACCATCACCACCACCATACTGGCCCAACTTCTCTTCTCTAGCTTAGACAATGGCAACAGCTAGCCTCCCAAAAGGTCTTTTTGCCTTTACATTCCAAGGCTTCACACTTAACAGCTGGAATGATCTTTTCAAAACAACAATCAGCCGAGACCGGTTTGGCTCAGTGGACAGAGCGTCGGCTTGCGGACTGAAAGGTCCCAGGTTTGATTCCGGTCGGGGGCATGTACGTTGCTTGCGGGCACATCTCCACTGTGGGGCGTGCAGGAGGCGGCTGATCGATGTCTCTCTCTCATTGATGTTTCTAACTTTCTATCTCTCTCTCCCTTCTTCTCTGTAAAAAATCAATAAAATATATTAAAAAAAAACAATCACATGATGTTATTCTGTTCAAAAACCATCCAAAGCTTCTTTTTGCAGACAGAATAAAAATTCAAAGTCTCTACCACCACCTCTAAATAAGAAAGCCCCAGGGTTTGGTCTTCAGACCTCTTCTCTTGTCCTATTTATACACTCTTTGATGATCAAATCTCACATCATTGTGTTAAATTTTAAATGTGTCTGTGTCTAATATACCATATAGTTATATACTATATATATATAAGTATTGTTTTATTTTAAACATATATGTGTGTGTGTGTGCGTGTGTGTATGCTGGTTACACAAATTTACATCTCTTAGTCAGAGCTCTCTGAACTCAACTTCGATGCCAAGATGTACGTATCTCAAACTTAACACAGCCAGCGCTGGCCACGGTTAGAGCAGTGGTTCTCAACCTTCCTTAAGGCCGTGACCCTTGAATACAGTTCCTCATGTGGTGGTGACCCCCAACCATGAAATTTTGCTACTGTTATGCATCGTGATGTAAATATCTGCATTTTCCAATGGTCTTAGGCGACCCCTGTGAAAGGGTCGTTGGACCCCCAAAGGGGTTGCGACCCACAGGTTGAGAACCGCTGGGTTCGATATGCCAACGTTGTGGGTTCTATCCCAGTCAGAGCACATACCAGAATCAACCAACGAATGCACAAATAAGTGGAACAACAAATCGTTTCATTCTCTCTCTCAAATCAATAATTTTTTTTTTAATGCTCATGCCTAACCACTTCTTTGGGACTTTATTTCCTTATGAAGGTTCCCTTATCATGTAAAACTTTCATCAAATTTAACATATCCAAAAGTGAGCTCTGCAAAATTGTTCCTTCGACTCTTAATCCATCTCAGAAAATCAAAAAATGGAAACTATTTGTTCTGAGAATCATCCCTGATATCTTTCTCCACATCCAACTATCCAAAAATCATGTTGGCTCATTCCTCAAAAATACAACCAGGATTCAACCATTTTATTACCTGTTCTCTCTCACATGGATTATTAAACAGCCTGTTTCTCTGCCTTTTCTCCATCTTTCTATTTATTCTCAACACTGAAGTCAAAGTAACACAAACTTCCCATCTCACTCAGAGTAAAAAAGGCCTCAAGATGGCACTTCATAATTGGGCCTTTATTATTCCTCTGACCTTATCTTTTATTACTATTCCCTTCATTCATCTGGCTCCAGCTGTTCAATGGCTTCCTTGCTGTTCTTCAAACATGTCAGGAAACCTCCAACTTCTGAACCTTTACACTTGCAGCACCTTCTCTTCCCCCCAGATATCTACATGGGTCACTCACCTCATTCAAGTATATATTCAATGTGATTTTATAAGAGGCCTGCCCTAACCATCCTCTGTATTAATTCTACACACTCATTCTCTATCTTCCTTACTGATTTTCCTCTGCAATATCATATCTCACAAATTATGTATTTGTTTATGGCTTGCCTCTCCCACATGAAATTTTATTGTCACTGGCACATATAAGTTACTTTGGAATCAAGATTTGTTCTAACTAAATTTAGAATAAAAGCTACCACTGTCACCAAGTTAAAAAATTTAACAAACCAGTTTTTTCCTAATTGATTGTACTTACCCATATACATAAAATAATGTATAAAGTTTCTTTGCATCAGTCATACAACTTCGAGTTACAGATAAGACTCCCTTGGGCCCTATTGTGAGGGGTTCAAGGGCAGGATTTCCAGACTCTACAAGCTGGGAAAAGAGGCGCTCCACACTGCGACGACAACCAACACATGGGACAAGCTGAGAAAGTGCACTCAAGACTTCACGTGATGTCACCACCATGGCAATGCTTAGATCTTGTTGTTTAAGCATACTATGTCGCTAAGAGAAAGAAAAATGAAGAATCCTTAAGAAACATATAAAATTACTCTTTCACTACTACTTCTGGTTCCTATCCTTGTGCATTAAATACAACTTAGGCAAGGCTTGCCATCTCTATCTGCAACTGAATCAAAAAAAGCAAAGTAGCCTGGCCAGTGTGGCTCAATGGTTGAGCATCCACCCATGAATTAGGAGGTCACAGTTTAATTTCGGGTCAGGACACATGTCTAGCTTTCAGGTTCAATCCCCAGTAGGGTACATACAGGAATGCAGCCGATCAATAAACCTCACTCATCATTGATGCTTTCTGTCCTTCTCTCCTTCTTCCTAAAATCAATAAAAGCATATTTTTTAAAAAGGCAAGGTGGTCAGCCTTGTCCATATGATACTGAGTTTGCTGCATAAACTCCCCTTTCTAGAAACTAGGCTATAAAAAGCTCTGCTTAGGATGTGCCCCAGCATAGAAAAAAGAAGCCCTACATTTGGAAATTTAGTGTTTATTCAAGTATTAAGTTTAGTATTCTTGCTTTAAATTGAAAAAAGACAAAAAAAAAAAAAAGACAATGCAGCTTTACAATGTCTTCTCAATTTTTAAAAACACACTATGTTTAGCTATATGAGTCAAGTTAGGATCGTGATCATGTAGAACAGCAATTCTTAACCTGGAGGTATGGACAGGTGTGTTATGAATTAGTGGACGAGAACAATGCCTATCGTACCTATATAGGAGCCCGCAATGAGTAACTAATATGCTGGTGCATATGAATGTTATCTGTCGGCTATGACAAAGTTGAAAAATGACTAAAAACCACAGCTATTAGAGAAACGGGCAAAATTCTAGTAAATACCTCCTACCTGGATGGAGTTATAGTTCCACTATAAGTAATGCTTCCAGCTTTATTAAAACCAGATGAAAAAGTTAATACCTAAAATGAATTTTTCTCACATTTACTATTAACCATTCAAAGTTTACTCCAAAAGTAGAAACAGAATTCTGAAATAAAGTAACAATTTATCTTCTATTATCTTAACTATATATAATGTATTATAAAGTATCATACTGCATAAGAATTAAATAATAAAAAAGCTGCCGAAACCAGTTTGGCTTAGTGGATAGAGCGTCGGTCTGGGGACTGAAATGTCCCAGGTTCGATTCTGGTCAAGGGCATGTACCTTGGTTGCGGGTACATCCCCAGTAGGGGACGTGCAAGAGGCAGCTAATCGATGTTTCTCTTTCATCGATGTTTCTAACTCTCTATCCCTCTCCCTTCCTCTCTGTAAAAAAAATCAATAAAATATAAGAAGAAGAAAAAAAAGTAAATAATAAAAAAGCTCACAACACAAGATTAACTTTTTTTACTTGAATAAAAATTACTATAAAAGAAAATCAACAAGCTCTCAATGAAAAGTTGTATACTTTATCTTTAAAAACCAGAAAAAATGACCTAGTGAAATTAAAGCCTTATAGACATGTAAAATGTTAACACACCAAAATCTAATCTCTTTCACATGAAAAATACATAAATACATTCACATTAGCAATAATAATAATAATAAGCAACTTCAATGTAATTTTAAGACCTAAAGAGCCCTAGGTAAAACAAAGTTAATATGCCTAAAATTTTCAATGACTCTTTAAAACACACACACACACACACACACACACACACACACACACTTTAAAAGACTGGGTTTTAAAATTATTACCTGAATGAACTGCTTTAGTTGTGCACCATTATTTTGATGGCCATCAAGATTTAAAACATTGTCAGGAAATTCCATCACCATCTTAATATGCAAAAGAATAAAAGTCAATTTTTTTCTCTTCTTTGAACACTTTACAGACTATTTTACAAACTCTTAGGACAGAAATAGACAACCCCCCACAAACCAGATTCCCCCACCTTCCATCCTGCCCTCTGCCAAAGAAAGGTGTTTGTTGTTTGTTTGTTTTTAAAAATCCAAGTTATACAAGTTTCTAAAACCAGAAAGAGTTATAGCCATTATGCAAAAAACACTGAAGTCAGGCATATATCAGTTCAAACCCCAGTTCTGTTGCTTACAATCTATGTCATAACTCTGGGCAAGTTACTTAACCTGTCTGATTTTCAGCTTCCTCATTTGTAAAATGAGATTACATAACAAATTTTAATATCTTTCACATAGTGAGTTGTGAGGATTAAATTATATCTTAAAGTGTTTGTTGCCGTGGCCTATGATAGCATTTAACCATATTATTTTACATTAAATACCTTGACATTTTTAGTTATTCCTCTTAACTATGGAATTCAGTAAATCTCATAATGAAATGATCATATAGATGATACATATATCACATATGAATGAGAAGGACTCCAATCAGTACATAAACATAGTAAATGTTTGCTCTAATTATGAACAAAAAGAATATACTGAGGTATTAATTCAATTATCAAAATTTATTACCAGAGAAAGATAACTATAAAAAAGTTTAAGGATATTTCAGGATATCAAAAAATGGGGAATTAACAATGAACACATTTCAATGATCTGTAATAGTACTGATATTAAGAAGTACCATAATTAGGAGCTATTATAACTAGGCTATCACCAAATGAAAGAAGCAACCCAATTTCAGAGATGTTAAAAATATGGAAAAAAGTTTGCCTTCAAGACAATGAAATAAAGTAACACATTTATATCTTAATTAAAACATTGTAAAAAGTATTAAACATACTGTTCTAGAACAAATTTCTATTTCCAGATGATAAGGGCACAAACTCCTACATACCCAGAGTTTAAAAGAGACCCATTTGAGGCAAAAACAAAACACTAAAAAAACACCACCCAGTTGAATATGATCTTAAAAAGATTCCTTCCTTCAACCAGCAACACAAAGATCTGCTTCTTTAATGGAGGTAACCATTCTTTCCCCCCCATAGTAGAAATGAGAGCCTTAAAAGATGCTTGTTTTGCCGAAACCAGTTTGGCTCAGCGGATAGAGCGACAGCCTGCGGACTGAAGGGTCCCAGGTTCGATTCCGGTCAAGAGCATGTACCTTGGTTGCAGGCACATCCCCAGTTGGGGGTATGCAGGAGGCAGCTGATCGATGTTTCTCTCATGTTTCTCTCTCTTTTTTTTAAGTATATTTTATTGATTTTTTACAGAGAGGAAGGGAGAGGGATAGAGAGTTAGAAACATTGATGAGAGACAGACATCGATCAGCCGCCTCTTGCACGCCCCACAGTGGAGATGTGCCCGCAAGCAAGGTACATGCCCCCTACAGGAATTGAACCTGGGACCTTTCAGTCCACAGGCCGACGCTCTATCCACTGAGCCACACCGGTCTCGGCTCATGTTTCTAACTCTCTATCCCTCTCTCCCTTCCTCTCTGTAAAAAAATCAATAAAAATATATATATATAAATTAAAAAGGAAGGAACTTTTACCATTCACAACAACATGAATGGAACTGGAGAGTATTATGCTAAGCGAAATAAGCCAGTTGGAGAAAGATTAAGTATCACATGATCTCACTTATATGTGGGATATAATGATGAAAATAATTTGATGAACACAAATAGATCCAGAGACAAATGGCAGGGGAGGTGGGGTGAGGGTGGGGGGTTAGAGAGCAACCAAAGGACTTCTATGCATGCATAGTAGTATAATCAATGAACAAAGACACTGGGGCAATGGGGGCTTGCCCATCTGTGCTCGGCTTGGATGGGGCAGAGTGAGGTGTGAGGGGTCAATTGGGGAAAAAGGAGACATATGTAAATAAAGTTTTACAATAAAAAAATTAAATTAAATTGTAATTTTTAAAAAAAGAAGAAAATATCCTCAGGTAAGTATTAACCAAAATGAGAGAGGGAGAGAGGTGGAGAAAGGAGAAAGAGGGGAAGGAAAGGAGGGAAGGAGGAAGGAAGAAAGAAAGGAAATTACCTATACTATTTTAAAATCAAAGCTATTAATTTAAGAAATATTCAAAGAGCCCTGACCAGGAATTGAACCGGCAACCTTTCAAGTGCACAGAACAATGCTCAACCAACTGAGAAACTCAGGCAGGGCAAATAGACATGACTACCATGTATTTTCTAGATTTCATTGGCATGTATATTACTAAATTTTCTCTTGTACTTACTCTGCATTCACAATAAATACCCTGTTCTTGCTTTACAAACATTTAGGAGAATGGATATTTTACCTTGCAGTTTTCTGGCCAATAACTATATGCTTAACATTGAGAGATGATAATAAGAAAAAGGGGGAAAGGGACACAAAGAGGATAGATGCACTATTTCCCACACCCCGCCATTCTTTAAAACCACTTCAGATTCACTTAATTTTCAAATGCTAGCTTACCTAAAGGAAGACAGTCATACAAAATATTTTAAGCATGGCTTTAAAAAGGAATCATTAGTGTTTTGCTTCACCATGAGGCTGCCTATCCCTGACTAGCCAAAAATAGAGCGAGTCATGGTCCTGAAATTATTGCTTTATAAAATTTATTGAATCCATTACACACTTTCACTCTTAAGTATCTGTTCTGGTTTCCACCTGACCATAAATCTGGTTTTTAGAGCATTCTCATCAACAATATTGTATGTATTAAAAACTAGAGGCCCAGTGCACACGGGTAGGGTCCCTAAGGTCTGGCTTGCGATCTGGACCTCCCCCACTCTCCTTCCCTCTCTCCATCTCCCTCCCTACCCAGCTGCCATCTGGTGGCTGGGGCCTTCTTTAGTTCAACACCATTCCCTAGTGGTCAGCGCACATCATAGGGAGCTAATGAAGTAAAGGTATCCCGGTCAAACTCTTGAGGAGACATTTTGCGTATCAGCCTTTTATATATATTTATTGGCCAGCCAGAGTGGCTCAGTTGGTTGAATGTCATCCCATGCACTAAAAGGTTGTCAGTTTCATTCCTGGCACATATTTGGATTGTGGGTTTGATCTCCAGATGGGAAACATACAGATGCAACTGATCAATGTTTCTCTCACATTAATGTTTCTCTCACATTAATGTTTCTCTCTGTGTGTCTCCCCACCTCACCTACCTCTAAGCATATCTTCAGTGAGATTTAAAAAAATAAAGAAAGAAAAATCACTGTCACCTCAGTTTTTTTTATTTCATCCTCACAACTATTTGTAACATTCCCTTTAGTAATATTTAGTAAAATTATTTAATCAAGAGTGAAAGAAAACATTAAATACTAAATTTTTAACAAATGCAAAACACCTGGAGAAACCAAGATGGCAGCATAGGTGAACACCTAAACTGCTGTCTCACACAATTTAAAAACTACAGCTAAAAGACAAAACAGACATCATCCAGAACCACAGGAAAGCTGGCTGAGTGGAAATTCTACAACTAGAAGGAAAGAGAGGGGCTCATGGAGACCTAGAGAAGCTGCAAAAAGCTGAGGGATGGAGACACGTGCGTGGAGAGGACGGGCAGCGGAGTGCCTGGATGGCTTCCTCTAGTGGGAGGAAGATGGAAACTCCAGACTGCATTGAACCCCAGTTCCGGGCAAGATTCATATGGGGGGGTCTGTAGTGTCAGTAAAAGGGAGGAGTGCGAAAGAGTTCACGCAGAGAGGACTGACTGCTGGTTGTGCCACTGGCTTTCTCTAAGAGGAGGAAGACAGAACCACCCTACTGCGCTGAACTCCAGTTCTGACTGCACTGAACCCTAGTTTCAGGCGAGACCCTGGGGACCCAGACTCATACGGGTCCCCGGAGCGCATGGAAACTCAAGGGAGCCACAAAAGGCAGAGGTCTGGAGGGAGAGTGTGCACAGAGAGGTCTGCAGTGATTATCAAGGGACACTGAGACCTACAGGAAGCCAAGGCTGTCTACTCAGCCCTGAGACTCTGCCCCATCCAAGCTGAGCACAGAGGCTTTTGCAATTTTGCAAGTCTTGTCTCATAAGGTTGACTCCAGCACAGAAGTTTTCCCTGCATGGACACAGCTGATCCTCATAGCCAATTGGCCTGGAGGTCAATTCCCCCCAATGATACCAACAACAATCAATACTTAACTACAACAAGGCTGTACACACAGTCCACAGAGGGGTGCACGCACCAAGAGTGTCCATCTCAAGTAACTGGGGAGGCAGAGTCACTGGGCCATAGAGGACAACTGGCACACAAAGCTACTCTACCAACACAGGGAAGCAGTGAAAATGTGGAGACTAAGAAACAGATCACAAAAGAAAGAAATGGAGGAAAACAAACAACTGGATATAGAGTTCAAAACCACGGTTATAAGGTTTTTCAAGAATTTCCTAGAAGCCTAAACAGGTTTGGCTCAGTGGATAGAGCATCGGCCTGTGAACTGAAAGGTCCCAGGTTCGATTCCGGTCAAGGGCATGTACCTTGGTTGCGAGCACATCTCCAGTAGGGGGCATGCAGGAGGCAACTGATTGATGTTTCTCTCTCATCGATGTTTTAACTCTCTATCCCTCTCCCTTCTTCTCTGTAAAAAAATAAATAAAATATATTTTTTTTTAAAAAAGAATATCCTAGAAAAGATGGATAAATTTAGCGAGACCCAAGAGGAGATGAAAAAGGACCAATTAGAAATTAAACATATACTGACTGAAATAAAAAATATTACACAGCAACCTAACAGCAGACTGGAGGAATGCAAGAATCAAGTCAAAAATTTGAAATACAGTGGTACCTCGAGATACGACTGCCCTAACATACGAGATTTTTGAGATACGAGCTGTCGAGCGAGTGATTTTTGCTTTGAAATACGAGCAACATTTGAAATAGGAGTAATCGTGCGGATTGGCCGGCTGCACACGACCTACCAGTTTACCACGACTCGAGCGTCTCGTAGTTTCCCACGCCTCAAGGTTACGGAACGAATTAAACTCGTATCTCGAGGTACCACTGTACAAAGAAGCAAAAAACACTCAACTGGAAAAGAAAAAAGAAAACAGAATCCAAAAATGTGAAGATAGTGTAAGGAGCCTCTGGGACAACTTCAAGTGTACCAACAGCAGAATTATGGAAGTGTCAGAAGAAGAGAGAGAGCAAGATAATGGAACCTATTGGAAGAAATGACTGAAAACTTCCCACACCTGGTGAAAGAAATAGACTTACAAGCCCAGGAAGTGCACAGAACCCCAAAAAAAAGGAATCCAAAGAAGACCACACCAAGACATATCATAATTAAAATACCAAGAACAAATGACAAACAAAGAATATTAAAAGCAGCAAGAGAAAAACAGTTAATTACCTACAAGGGAGCACCCATACGACTGTCAGCTGATTTCTCAACAGAAACTATGAAGGCCAGATGGGAGAGACAAGAAATATTAAAGTGATGAATAGCAAGAACCTACAACCAAGATTATTCTACCCAGCAAAGCTATCAGAATTGAAGGTCAGTTAAAGAGCTTCACAGATAAGAAAAAATTAAAGGAGTTCATCAACACCAAACCAGTATTACAAGAAATGCTGCTGAAAAGTACTCTTTAAGAAGAGAAAGAAAAAGAAAAAGGTAAAGATAAAAATTATGAACAACAAATACATATCAACAAATGAACCTAAAAATCAAGTGAATTCAAAATCTGATGAATAGAATAAACTGGTGAATATAATAGAATCAGGGGCATAGATAGGGAGTGGACTGACAATTCTCTGGAGGAAAGGAGTGAGGGGGGTGCGGGAAGAGACTGGACAAAAATCGTACACCTATGGTTAAGGGCAATGCGGGGGAGGTAAGGGCAGAGGATGGGGAGGGAAACGGGTGGACGGGAGCTATGGGAGGAAAAAAGAGGGACAATTGTAATAATCTGAAAAATAAAGATTTATTAAATTTTAAAAAAATGCTGAACATCTAATTTCCAAGTGCCTAGCATTTATTATCTTTTTAAAGTTCTATTAAAAACTGTTATCAAAGTTTCTAATCCACTTAGATTGGTTTAAATTAGGATAAACCTCATTTCAGAAATGCTGTAGCAACATGATAGTATATATCAATAACTTTATAAAAGGTCCTTATCCTTTGTTCAATAATTGCACTTTTAAAAGCCTAAGAGAACAAATTTAATGCAAAGGTTTATGCATTATTTATATTCTTATAGTATTAGTTACAGTAAAAACTAGAACCACCTATATGTCCAATAAAGAATGATTAAATTATGAAACCTCCAACAAAGTATTACATGGCCATTAAAGTTGTTTAAGAATAACGAGAAAATGTTCTCAATATTACATTTAGTGAAAAAAAAGCAAGATATAAAACGTTGAGGTTACAGCTCAACTCTGTATCTCTGTGTGTGTCTATCTGAAAAACAGCAAGATGTGAAATGTTCAGAAAACAGCTCTTATCTCTGTGTGTCTATAACTGGAATTACATCAAATGCTACTACATCTCCAGTGGGAGGTGTACAGGAGGCAGCTGATCGATGTTTCTCTCTCATCAATGTTTCTAACTCTATTCCCTCTCCCTTTCTCTCTGTAAAAAAATCAGTAAAAATATTTTTTTAAATAATAATTTGTTTTGTAGTTATTTTTCAAGATTATCGTGTAAAAAGTATATATTTTCACTCTTCACTTTTAAAAGAACTACTCAAAGTTGTAACTTTTTCAAAGATTGCTATAAAATAATATCTATCTTCTATCCATCTGCTATTTTATAATTCTAGTAACACTGAACAGTGTTTTGGCTACATAGCATGCCACTTTCCCAAATATTCCAATAGCTTATTTACTTGGGATTTTCCCAAATACACCTACATCAGTACAGTACTCAAGTTTTCAAACCCATAAATCTTTTAATATATGTGTATGTGTTTTACTGATTTCAGAGAGGAAGGGAGAGGGAGAGAAGGATAGAAATATGCCTGAAACCCTGGCTTGTGCCCTGAACCAGAATCAAACAATGACCTCCGGGTACATGGATCGATGCTCAACCATTAGGCAACACTGGCTGCGCTTCTACCTGAGTCTCTTACATGAGGATATAACATGTATACTAAAAAGATAATATGCTAATTAGACCTGGAGACCTTCCGGACATCCTTCCGGACAAAGCCATGATGGTGGGGCTGAGGCAGAGGTGATTAGGGGCGATCAGGCCAGAAGGGAAGGGCAGTTGGGGGTGATCAGACTGGTGAAGAGGGGACAGTTGAGGGGCAATCAGGCCAGAAGGGGAGGCACTTGGGGGCGAGCAGGCTAGTGGGGGTGGGCAGTGGGGCAATCAGGCCAGTGGGGGTTGGGGCAGTTGGGAGCGAGCAGACTGGCAGGGGGGGAGAGGGAGGTAATCAGGCTGGCAAGGGGAGGAAATTGAGAGTGAGAAGGCAGGGAGGCGGAAGGGTGCAGTTGAGGGCAAGCCGGACAGCAGGCAGAATGGTTAGGGGTGATCTGGCAGGCAGGCAGGTGAGGGGTTAGGAGCCAGCAGTCCCTGATTGCTAGAGTGATGTCCGGCTGCTGGTTTAGGCCTGATCCCTGGGTAGCCAGTCATCCTCCAAGGGGTCCCAGATTGGAGAGGGTACAGGCCAAGCTGAGGGACACACCCCCACCCTCCGTGCATGAATTTCGTGCACTGGGCCACTAGTCCTATATAATAAAAGTGTAACATGCAAATTTGACTGAACAGCTGAACCATGGAATGATGCTATGATACCCACTGGCGTGAGGCCAGCCAAGGCGGATGCAATGCAATTGGTAGGGGGCCCAGCCATCACCCCATGATCACCCCACAGAGGGAAGCCCAGGCCACTGATATGCAGGCTGCAGTGGGTGGGCGGGGCCTCCCTCTGTGATGGAAGGCCAGGTCCTAGGTGCTGGTAACTGGAGGGAAGGAAGGCCTACTCTTGCACAAATTTTGTGGATCAGGATTCTAGTATCACATAAAAGAGAAGGCTAGTTCCTCACATACAAACCTAGTTTCATTCTACAAATACAATTTAAAATAGCCAGTTTAACTAAAACTAGAGATTGCAGCATATGTTAAAATGATAAACACATTTGTAACTGACTGTACCTGGATTTAACATCTAGGAACTAAAAGATTCTAAAACTACTAGAAATAAAATAACACAATGTTTTCTCCTGCCTTACCCATGGATCCTAGAAACAAATACCAAACCAAATGTTAACTTCAAGGATACACTGCTGTCAAACTATCAATGTATCAGTGTGCAGAGCATCAACCTCTGCTCTACCTTCCCTCTTCCCCAACAGGTGTTTGCTTTAAGTAGTATTGGTAAGATAGTTCTGAAAGAAATTTGTTTCCCTAAATATAATGCATTGACAAGAATTTTCATTAACCAGCATTCAATGTCTTTGCAGAAATTCAAGACAAAAGCAATCAATAGCCCCACTCATTCCCTAGTGATAAAATCCCTTCCAAAACAAAGAAAAATTGCATCTTTTCCTAAATAAAATGCTATTTTAAGATATTTAAATTAAGTAAACCTAAGTTGTTGTTGCCTTGGTCAGAAACTCACAATGCAATAAAAGCAAAATTCAAGTTCAGTCTAATACAACTTCTCTAAGTACAATAATGCATCATAGTGCAAGGTTTTTCTATGGAAATTAGTATCATTGTACAGAGAGTATAAAAACACTCCTAGAGTTGTCTATTTTAATGTGCTATATATCAGATGTAACAATGCTGCATTAACGGTTATGAGAAATCAGTCTCTCTGCTTTTTTTATAAATACTCAAATTTATGTTGATTTCCTCTACACTATGATACTATACACTCAATAGTAATCTATGTCCAAACCCAAAGGATATTTTTTAAACTTCAAAGGCATTCAGGGATAAACATAAAAGGTTGATACTAAACTATGTGCTCCAGAAAAGTGTTGGAGTGGGAGTAAAGAAGAAAATTACTGACAAATGAACTCTTAGTTGTTTTCAAATTGAGATATGCACCCTTTAATATAATCAGAGTGCTAATTTTTTAAACTGCTTAAAATACAAGTCCAATATACTTTTAATGCAAAAAGTGCAAAAATCATAACCGAGGCACTCAAGTATTTTCTAATGCATCAACACAAATTCTATTTAAATCATAGCAGGCCAAATCATTCTACCTTTTCCCAAGAAAACAAAATTTATCTCAGATAATTATAGATGCTTTCACTTAAAAAGTTCTAACAAGTTGAAACCTATATGTACCTATTAACCAATGTCACCCCAATAAATTTAATTTTTCTTAAAGTTCTAAAAAATTAAATCATTCAATAGCTCTTCTAATCCTTTTTAAAATACTGCAGCTCATTCAAGTCTTAATTGAGACTGGCCAACAGAAAGGCACAGAGTGGCATCTCTACAATGACTTGCACTTTATATAAAATTTGAGAAAAACAGACATTAAAAAAATATATTCAGGAACAAAACAGATCAACTGACTTTGAAAAACAAAAAAGCCAGAGGAGAAAATGAAGAGACTAATTACACTTTATAAAAATAGGCAAATAGGCTTCAGCATAATCAAATAGATTTCAGAAGATATTGTGAATAGATTCATTTCTTAGGAAATAGTGGCAAGCAACTGCACTCATTTCCTGTTCAGGTTCAATTCAAATTTCTGCCATTTCCTTTTAAAGGAAATACTACAGCAACATAGGGCAGAGGGTCTGTAATACTGTACTACCACCAAATCCAAAAAAGAAAACTACCCAGAACTAGGTTTTGACATTCAAGATGAACAATCAGTTTTTTTATTGTGCTTTTACACCTTCGATAATTTTGCTTCCTTAAAAAACAACACTACTAAAGACTAATGCCAAAAAGCCCATTTTGAAGAGTCATGGCCTAGCAGTGAAATCATTTCTAAGAGTTTTAATGTAGAAGACAATACTCTTTACAACGAAATCAGATCACTTAAGTGGAATTTTTACTGTACAAGAGCATGTCACTGTGTCCTCAGTAATTATGCTTATGCAGTGAGAGCTGTAGTATTAAGATAGACAATATATAGGTACCAGTGTGGCTGTGACACTTCCAGATAATTAAGCCTCCCCGAGGGTAGGTGGTTTCTGTAAAGGCACAGGCCCTCAACGCCCAAGCTCCTTCTCCGAGGCGCGTGCTTTGGCAAAAGCAGCGCCTCCGAAAGAGAGAGGGTAGAGGGAAACGGCTCTAAAAGGAAGGAAAGCCTGTGGAAAGGGGCTCAACGTGGGTACAGAGCGCTAGGGGCCTGCAGAGGTTACCGAGGGACCCACTGCAAAGGCTAGTTGGTGGGGCCTGCCGGAGAAAAGGCCTCGCCTAGGAGTTGCAACACACTCTTTCTCCAGTGCGCAGCGCTCGGCCTGGGGGAGGGGGAGGAGGGAAACAGCTGCCAGAGAGCGGAGAGCCCGACCCGGCCCGCTCACCGTGAGGGTGTCGTCTATGTAGAGGGGGATCTGCCGCCTCTCGAAGGGGAACTCCTCTTCCCCGTCCCTGCACACTGCCACCAGTCGCGCCATCGTCCCTGACGCTGCCGTTGCCACCGTCACCACCTCCTACCAGCTGCCGCCGAGGCTGCTCCTGCTGCCGCTGCCGCTGCCTCCTCCCAGCTCCTGCCTGCAACAGCCAAATGCCGCGAGCTTCAGCACCCGCCGCCGCGCAGCACATTCGCCACGGGGGGCAGGGAGGGAAGCCGGAGGGGACTGGCGAGTCAAGCTGCGTTTCCCATCACCCGATTCCACACACGCTCACCCAATCAGCGCCGAGCGCGGACGGGACCCGCCCCCTCGCGCCGCGGGCCCTTCCAGCCCCCCCACCGCGGCCGGCCTCCAGTCAGGGTCCAAAGGAGAGGCGGAAGGGACTCTGCGGCCTCGGGGCCGCTCGGGCCCATCACCGAGGCCCTGGCTCCAGGACCTCCACCCGATGCCCGCCGCCGGGGAGCCCATGGCTGATCCCGGTCTCCCCCTTTCTAGGCGCGCCCCGCCCAGCCAGTCCCCTGGGCTGCAGTTGCCCAGTGCGACCCCGCCCCTGGGAGGAGTAGACCCCGCCTCGGCTCTGCGGAGTCCGAGGAGGAAGGCTCGGACCCTTTCCTCACCGTTCTCGGGAAAGGCCTCTGGGCTCTGACCTTCACCGTTTCCGTGGTCGCCTCCCTGACCCCCACCTTCGCTCCCCGTTACCGGCTGACGAGGCCCCGCGTCAGGACCAGCCTGGGCGGGAGTGCGGCGCCGAATGCCGTTTCCCCTCCGGTATCAGCCGCTCGCGCCACGGGGAGTGGGGGAGGGAGGGCGGGGGACTGGAGGAGGGTGGGGCCAGGAGGGGCGGAGAACGCCGGGCGGGGCTCCTCCTCCTCTCGCGAGACTGGGCACCGGCGCTGCCGGCTCTGCAATTTCAAAACCCCGGTGGCGGGGTTGGGGTGCGGTGCCCGCCAGGCAGCCTGGAGCCGGGTGACCGGCGCCCTCCCCCCCCAGTCTAGCTACTCACATAAATCTGCCTCAGCCTCTGGCCCCCGCCGCGCGGCCTGGAAGCCGCTCTCCCGAGGACCGAGGGGCCGAGGGAGCCGAGCGGAGCCGACTCAGGGCCCATCGAGGGTCGGGCCCCGGGAGGACCTGGGTACGCGGGGCGGAGCTGAGGCTTCCGAAACCCGAAAGGCGGGAATAGGGACGGAGAGACGAGAGCGTCTGCGGGCTGAGAGACACACACTCTGGGCCGCGCTGCCAGGTACTTGACACCGCTTTCCCGGACACGCCGGTAACCGGGAGCCAGCGCATCGCCGCTCCGGACTGCGCGGAGGTCCCGCCCAGCCGCCGCCCGTCCTTAGCGCTGAGGGTTTTGTTGTTGTTGTCGTTAACACTTGGAGGCAAATAGACGACGGTGTGAGAGTGGCTTGTGTCCTGGCCAGAGCAACTTCTGGGGTTGGGTTAATATTAACTCAGGGACTCGGGCCGGCCGGACACCGGTTCCCTTGGGCAAAGTATGGCACCGGCCAAAGGCTCCGAAGCGGAGCTGCCGGACAGACGGTTCATCTGCTCTCACGGAGCCCCCGGGTAGTCACTTCCTGCCCCGAAGGCTTAGGGGGCCTGTTACAAAGCCCAAATAATGGCCGGGAAGTATTTTGCCTACGGAAAGTCTTGCCGATTTTAAGGTGAAATCTGTTTTGCTGCTCTTACAACTAATCCTGGTAACATCTGTATTTCCTGGGGGAATAGGCTAGAACTGTCATACTGACCTTTAAAAAATACCTTGGTCATTACATGCAGTGTTAGAGGTTCACAACAAAACCCCATAGTGTCTCCTTAGCCATGTTGACTTGGGACATTGTGTGGTCACTGTTAGTGCAGGTGACATAATAAACCGGAAGAACCATTGTTCAGTCCCCAAAGTGTGTTTTCCCATTAGTTATGTCTTGTGGCCATGTCAGGAGAGCCCAACAGTGTGGTGGTGGTTAGCTTCAATCCAGGAGATAACTAGGATACGCATGCAGCTTCTGATAGGTTAGACCACATCGCCAAAATTAGGGCATTTTTAAAGAACCTTCTGTTTTATGTAAAAACGATCCTAAGGAAAAAAGAATACCATGGCTTTTAAGATCTAAAGGTGCTCCTATAAAAACTATCAATTCATATAAGAACTGTATTCCTTTTAAACTTTCTTTGAATTACGGTTAGTAAAGAACATTGAAAATAACAAGCTCAAGATAATAGGTGCTAATTTTAACGTTTGTAACTGAGTACACATTGTGAACTAATAAAGAACATAGAATTTAAAT
This sequence comes from Lasiurus cinereus, assembly GCA_011751065.1. Classification (NCBI taxonomy): domain Eukaryota; kingdom Metazoa; phylum Chordata; class Mammalia; order Chiroptera; family Vespertilionidae; genus Lasiurus; species Lasiurus cinereus. The sequence goes on along the minus strand of JAAGEH010000016.1, from coordinate 15,559,053 downwards.
GGGTATTTAAATATAAGAAAAGGATTTAAAATCCAAATGTAAAACATAAGGAAACCACAACAATCTCTTTCCATCTGAGATTACCTGGTTTGGATTTGTCTTTTGATTGTCATGTAGGTCTACTAAGCACAAGCTTATTTTCTTTGGACAATGTTTCACATACTGTAGCTACTCGATACTTATAAGGCTAAAAAGGTGGATAATTTGCTACCTAAGTTGCTTTCTTAAAGCCTAGGTGCTACAAATATCAAAATCATATTATAAAATATTGAAGGAAAATGTTTAGAAAGTTATTTCATTGCAAAACAACTTCTAGAAGTTTTAACTGTGTATCTTAGTTTTAGAGTAGGCATCATTTTTATTTTCAGTTTGTCTATCTTCAGCAAATATTTCATGACTAAGTATTTGCCTTTACAGAGCTTATCTCTAATTGTCAAAGTAACTGATTACTCTATTTAAAAAAGCCTATCATTGCCTACTGTTAAATTTCAGTATTGGCATTGTGAAGGGCAAGGCCGAAGGATTTGAAATACCAAGAAGGAGAAAGCAATCAACAATTATTGCTGGTACCTAATAAAAAAAAAACACTTAGAATTAAAGAAATGTGATAAATTATCAGCAAAATGCCATTCCTTTTCTTCTTAGGTCCCCAATATGTGAGAGCCAGTTATAAAAATCAGGCATAAATGAGATATGACTGTCCTCCAAGCTACCTGGGTTTAAAAGACTAGATTTATTCCTTATTATTTACCTTCATAAATTAAGAAGCAAAGTATTTTTTGTTTGATGTATACAACATGTACAACATTGATGTTCAATAAAAATAAAACTCGTCATCTCCTAATCACAGAGCTACTGATACATATATGATAGATATCTTCTTTATAATTGTGTAAAATTAAAGTCATGGGAATGACTCACTTTCCGAAATCTCAGACCAGATTTTATGCTTTTTTTCTTTCCCTCTCCCTTCTCTGGCCTCAAATATTGATAGTTGAAAAGAAAATTGAGTTAATCATAATTGTCACTATATTAACCATGTTGTTTTATGTTGTAAAATCAATAGCAGGATGTTATTATTTAAATTACCATGGCTATCCAAATCTGTAAATTGGGTTTTCTTTTTAATGAGCTAACAGTGGTAAATTCTGTAATCTATCAAAAGTAAGAGCCATACTATTTCCCCACTTACACTTTTTTTAAAGGGAAAATGTCCACAAGTTAAAATGTAAAACCCTTGAAGGCAGGGACTTTCTGTTCTTTCCTGGCACTTACCTGTACCTGTTACTTTGGAGCTCAATAAATCTTTGTTGGACGATCTTTTGCTCTCTCTTCTGTAAAGTCAGAATGGTCATTTTTTGCTAAATCTTGATATGAATGCTATTTCATCAGTTTTTTCTTACACGAATATCATAATTGGAGGTAGAAAACACACACAGTACACTGTAGTTTTAAGTTATGATTCAGTATCTGTAATTATGAGACATAAATAAAAGTTATTTACGACCTAGAAAAGGGTGAAGGGGCAGTTACAAGTAGCAACAGACCAGTTAGACTACATGCTCATTAAGTCATCAAATAACATAAATTACCGTGTCTGTGTGTGTGTGTGTGTGTGTGTATTTATTTTTAGAGAAGGGAAAGGAATAGAGAAAAACATCATAGATAGCCTGCCTTCTGCATGCCCCCTACTGAGGATTGAGCCCACCACCACCTGGGCATATGCCCTACCTGAAAATCGAATCAGCAACCACTTGGTTCCTGGGTGGACTGACAACCTCTGAGCCACACCACCCAGGCATTAAATTATCCTTTTTTAAATGAGAGAATTTGGAGGGCTTCTCAGCCCTCTTCTGAAAGCTTTCAACATATAACTTGTGGGGGATTAATCAGGTGGCTGACAGCAGGAAAACCAATCACCTTTCCCAGTCATGCTTAGTTTATACTGTAATATTAAATTTTAAGTCTTTTTCTTTGAAAATAAAATCTAATTTTTGTTTTTATAGCTACTTAACCAACATACTAATTTGAGGGGGAAAGTCCTTTCAGTAATAGATTACCTCCAAATAGAATGTATTATAGTTAGCAAATGTAAAATGTCACCTAAGTACTAAATTAGCCATCATCAATATAACATACTAAAGTAATTAGTATAGTAGTCATAGCTAACAAATCATGGAATAAAATTAATTTTGAACTAATTTAGAATTGGAAAGTGATTTTTTTTTTTAATCTTAGATTTCAAATAGCAACTTCAAAGGTCTGCTTCGAGTTTTTAAAAGACAAGCTCTCACCCTGGCTGGTGTGGTGCAGTGGTTAGAGCGTCTTCCCATGCACAGCAGGGTCAAAGGTTCAATTCCTGGTCAGGGCACATACCCAGGTTGTACGTTCCATCCACAGTCTGTGCTAATTAGATCAAACAATTCTGTCTATTCTTAGGAACATTTAACTGCTTTCTGACTTTATAGTATACTAGAGGCCCAGTGAATGGATAGGGTCCCTAGGCCTGGTCAGTGATCAGAGCCAATCTGGGCCTTCCTTCCCTGGCTGCCAGCTGCTGGCTGGGATCTTCCTTTGTTACACACTGCACTCTGGTGGTCAGCACACATCATAGCAAGCGGTCAAACTGAAGGAACAATTTGCATGTTAGCCTTTTATTTTTCAAATATATTTTATTGTTTTTTTACAGAGAATAAGGGAGAGGATAGAGAGTTAGAAATATCAATGAGAGAGAAACATGGATCAGCTGCCTCCTGCATATGTCCTACTGGGAATGTGCCTGCAACCAGGGTAAATGCCCTTGACCAGAATCAAACCTAGGACCCTTTAGTCCACAGGCTGACACTCTACCCACCAAGCCAAAGTGGTTAGGGCTGCATGTTAGCCTTTTATATATACAGACTAGAGACCCGGTGCACAAAATTTGTGCACATGGAGAGGGGTTGTCCCTCAGCCCAGCCTGACCCTCTCCAACTGGGACCCCTCAAGGGATGTCCAACTGCCCATTTAGACCTGATCCCAGTGGGTTTGGGGGACTACTTGCTCGCCTGCCTGCCCTTAACCCCTTCTGCCAGCCTGATCATCCCCTAACCACTCCTCTGCCAGCCTGATTAATGCCTAATTGCTCCCCTGCCAGCCTGTTTGCCCCTAACTTGCCTCTCCTGTGGGCCTGGTCACCGCTAACTGCCCTCTCCTGCAAATCTGGTCCTCCCGCAACTGCTCTCCCCTGCAGGCCCAGTCACCCCCAACTTCCCTCCTCTGCTGGCCTGAATGCCCATGACTGCTCTCCCTTGCAGGCCTAGTCCCTCCCAAGCATCCTCCCCTGCTGGCCATCTTGTGGTGGCCACATGGGGGCAGGATCTTTAACCACATGGGGCAGCCATCTTGTGTGTTGGAGTGATGGTCAATCTACATATTAATTTTATTTGATAGGATAGAGGCCTGGTGCATAGGTGGTGGTCAGCTGGTTTGCCCTGAAGGGTGTCCCAGATCAGGATGGAAGTTCCCTTGGGGCATGGGACAGCCTGCGTGAGGGGCCTGGGTGGTTTGCAGGCTGGCCACGCCCCCCAGCAACCCAGCGGAGGCCCTGATATCTGGGATTTATTTATCTTCTATAATTGAAACTTTGTAGTCTTGAGTGGAGCCAAGCCTCCTGCTTGCTCCATGGCCAAAGCCATTTTTGTCGGGGTTTATTTATTTTCTATAATTGAAACTTTGTAGCCTTAAGCAGAGGCCAAGGCAGGTCAAGGCTGCAAAAGCTTGGCTTGCTCCATCACTGGGGGCAACTCAAGCCTCCTGCTCTCTCCAACTCCGTGGCTGTTGCCATTTTTGTTGGGATTTACTAATCTTCTATAATTGAAACTTTGTAGCCTGCAGTGAAGGCCTGGACCAGCCAGAGTGTGTAGAAAGCTTGGCTTCCTCCATTGCTGGGGAAACCCAAGCCTCCCTCTTGCTCTCTCCATGGCTGCAGCCATCTTGGTTGGGTTAATTTGCATACCCACTCCTGATTGGCTTGTGGGTGTAATGGGGTAATGGTTAATTTGCATACCATCTTTTATTAATAGGACTAGAGACCTGATGCACAACATTCATGCAAAAGTAGGTCTTCCTTCCCCTGGCTGCCGGGACCAGCTTCCCTCTAGCATCTGGGACCTGGGTTTCCCTTGCAGCCCCAGCTTTGTCTGGAAGGTTGTCCAGAAGAATGTCTGGCCTAATTAGTATATTATACTTCTATTATTTACTAGTAGCCCTGCACACAAATTCGTGTAGCTCTCTGCGGGGCCTGGCTGCTCCATGCCCGCTGCCCAGAGGCTCTCTGTGGCCTAGAGGCCCATCCATGACCAGACGCAGAATGCTTGCCTTGTCGCGGGGCCAATGATGCAAGCATTCCTCCCCTGCCCTGCCTGGTCCATGCCCACTGCCCAGAGACCCTCTGTGGCTGGGGTGGAATGCTTGCCTCATCGCCGCTGCAACAAAGCGAGCATTCCACCAGGCTGCTCACGCTGCCCGCTCTCATCGTTTCCTCCCTTCCCCACCTCCCCACCCCCCTATCCCCGGGACTGGGGAACTCTGGCACGGCTGAGAGGACTGGGCACCGCCATATTTGTGACAGAGTGATGGTTAATTTGCATATTACCCTTTTATTAGATAGATTAGTATAGTATTTGATTTTAAACACTTGCCTCCTCATATTTAGGCTTTTATAAAAGACTAGTGTCCAGGTGCACAGATTCATACACATTAAAAGGAAACTAAAAGAAATATTTTAATATCGCTATTCACGACTTGCTAATGAAAATAAGATTCTACCAAATCTCCTATTTACCTATTCCAGAACTTCTGTTGAGGATCAAATAAGATGAGGCATGGGAAAACACTTTACAAACATTTGGTTAAACTGTAAAATGTCTGCACCTGGCTATAAAGCAAGTCGAATTCCTGGGCTAAAGAAACTCCAAGGATACTAGACGCTAGGGAGAGGAAGTCAGGTGTTACTATGTGATGTTATTACCTGGTACCCACAGCCACTGTTTGGGGGCTGGGCTGTGGGCCGCATTTTAAGCCATGGGATCTTGGCAGTGTTGGCTGCGATTGGTGGGGTATCATTCCCGGGGTGGTAGCAAGGCCTGTGTCCCACTTGAGGGAAGCCAAGTGTTGGTTCACCGGCACCAGGTTTGTGGTGCTGTTTATTTTTAAACTAGAGGCCCGGTGCAAAATTCATGCACATTGAAAAGAAATTAATTAGAAGGAATATTTTAGAGGCCGGGGAGGGGCCATGGGAGGTTGGCTCCAGGGCGTGTCTAGCCCATCTTGCCCAGTCCAGATCAGCCAGACCTCAGCAGCAAGTTAACTTACTGGTCCGAGCGTCTGAACCCTGGGAGTCAGTGCACATCATAACTACCAGTCAAACAGATGGACACTTAGCTTTTTATAGAGATTAAAATTGAGCAATAAAGAAGTGTTGACAATTCCACTGTTCACACTATGTTTTAATGTAAAGATTACAAAAATACATAAATAAAAAATACAGATGATATAAGGTGATACAAGTAAAAACCTTCCTCCCCATCGTCCAATCTTCCAATGGCACAACTATAAATACAGGTTTCTTTAAAATACTGAAATTTAATATTCTAAAGAGTCATAAGGCTTTGTTTCTTTTCCACTGGTTTTATACAGTGTAGAAATACATTAAAATATTAAGCCTCACTACTCTTATAGAGGACTGAAACTCTTAATTTTATAATAAAATATAGTTAACACTGGATTGTCAAAAGCTTTTTCTTCACATTTAGTATTTATTCCTCATTAATTCCTCATCAAACACGCATACCCAACCCCTATTTATTGATCACCAAAATTTTATAGTCTTATCTTGTAAGTGTAGCACATATATAATAAAACAGTTGGTAAACATATAAAGATTGAGCACAAAAAAGGCCCACAGGGTACTGCTGTGCAATGTATCTACCAACAGGTTGATTAGGCCAGTTGTTATATTTGACAGCAAGAAAAAAGTCAACTGGTTTCTGTTTAAAGCTGTGATTAAACAAAGACTGGGTTTCTTTCTTTCGGCTTCAGAGACTAGAGATTCTGAACACTTTTTACTTGTAGCAGGAGACTGGATAAGTTTCCAAGAACATGGTACTAGAGCCCCTTGAATTAGAAATTTTGCAAAACTCAAAATTATATCACCCAATAATAAGCTACTAAGAAGGATCAAGCTAGAAGCAACTATCCAAATACAAAAGGCTAAATTGGCCATTCTTCTAGATGCTGCTTCTACATTTACCTGAACTATGTAAAGAGATACAAAGAGGCTAATAGCTAACAGTAGAATACAATATGCTACTTTTATCCAGTCTTTGATATGTGATCTTTTTTTAAGCACATATGACCCTGTTTGCACACCAGCCATATGTATTGCCACATACCCCAAGGTAGACATTATTCCTTCTCGGTTGGCATTTAATAAACCAACCCTTGTGCCACTGCCATCAGTGCCATACAAAATTAACCTTTTCAATGGGGTCAAGTCAAGGGCTAGCTGGTATAATACAGTAATGCCAATGGCCACAATCCAGGATTTATTGGGGGGAAAAAACATCAAAAGCAGTGATGTTATCAATTTCACAACTATTAAGGTAAAGAAAAAGTTCCAGTGAACTCCATACTCAGTTACATGTTCCTGATAGCCTATGGATTTTATAACGATTAATCGTCCTACTCCTAGAAAGACTAATGGCCAAACAGAGTACAATGACTTTGTAAAACGATCAAATCTGGACCCTTCCATACATTTTCTCCTAATCTCTGGACAAACCATTGCAGTTCCAAAAACAAAGCCTCCTACTCCAAAATCCATTGCTCCTGTCCCATAGAGCTCAGTTTTGGCAAGTCTTCTGGGGAAAAGTGGGAAGTCCACGGCCAAAATGGCAACAGCAGTAAATGCACTGTTAATTACACGGAAACAGGAGATGGCTGGAATGTATTCTGATTCTAGACTAATTTTTAAGAATTTTTCAAGGATTTTCTGGCCGGGCATTTTGGCATAGCAAGTTCTCCGGCAGTATATTTGATAGAATAGCCCTGCCCCAAAGAGAATTACAGTGAGGTGCTCAAGATATACAAAAGAAGACAAAATGGTCAAAGTGGTCACCAGGGGAACTATTAGGAAAACAAAGTCAATGAAGAATTGAGTTCTCCAGGTATGTGAAGACCACAAGTGCTGTGAGAGAATGAGCAGGAGTCCTCTGCACAGGATGCAGAGCACAGGCAAGCACAAGCCCTGGGTAATTTCCAGCACGCTGGTTCCATTGTGGTTACTAACAAAAGCTTCCTTCATCTGCTTTTGAGACATTTTTTCTTCTTCCTGTTTTCACAAAGAGCAAAGGAATGCATTTGTGGAAAGCAGTGTTCTTGTGGAAATGGCATATATATGTACCTGACTTGCTCTTATCTTAAATTTCAGAGTAGAACCTAGGTCTTGTGACCTCCTCTTCCAAGGACGAAACCTAACACTAGTACGTTAGGATACAAGTGTTACACTAATAGCATGAAATTATTGGTTTAAAAGCTTTAGCTATTTTCAGTATAAGGCAGACTCACAAAAAAGTACATTTGGGATTAAAAAAAAAAGAACTCATAGTCGGATAGAAATTCCTATTACAAAACATGTCATGAAGATTATGTAATGAAAATTAAGTACACATAAGTAATGGCTATAAGTTAGATCAGACGGAGTGGAAGGGCAGGGGCAGAGAAGGCATTCAAGTGCACTGGGGAGGTGGGGCCTCGGTTTTTGTTCCGAGCCTCCCAGAAAGCACTGCCTCCAGGACACACATCTGACCCTCCAGAGGCCTCTGGAGCTCAGGCTGCTCCCCACGTTTACAGAATGCCGAATGTCGCGTTAGGCATAGGTTAAGCAGAAGGGACGCTGATGGGGGTGGGGTAACAGCACATATGTACTAGGGTTGTTTTATAAAACGCCTCTCGACCACACATCAATATTTGAAAAGCGGCACACACGAACACCTTTGTGGGTCAAACAAGAAGGATGTAGACTAAATGAATTCAGGATGGCCTGAGCCGGTAACAAACGGACCGGCTGGCTTAAAAGTAAGTCCTTCTCCACCACCGCGTCGGGCCCGTATACCTCCCGTGCTCCGGGCTCCGGTGGGTCTCGCGCTCCCGGACGGCGGCTGTCTGCGTGGTGCGGCCGCCCGCTTCCTCCAGCCCCGCGGGGCTACGCGGCGGAGCAGGTCGCTTCCGCCTCCCAGGCGCGCTTCCGGTCGAGGGGGGGCGGGGGCCTGCGCTTCCGGGCCGGCGAATTCCGCGCGCTTCCGGCCCTGGGCGGCGCTGGTTTCTCGCCAGCTGCCGCTTGGGGTGCCCAGCCCAGGGGTGCCCGGCTCGTGGCCGTACCGGCCGCCGGAGGAGCCGGAGCGGGAAGGGCGCTCCAGGCGCGCACCACCGCTCAGACCGCGGCGAGGCCGGGCAGGGTGATGGGTCGGAGGCCCCGGCGAACATTAACTGTTAGGCCGCGGCGTCCCCGCCCAGCCCTGCGAGGGCAACGAGACCGGGACGCCCGGCCTCCCGCGCCGCTCCCGCCAGGGCCTGGGCCCCCCTCCACCCCCGCCTTACCCCAGACTCTCAAAACGTGGTCCCAGGTGGAGCCCCCAACTCCGGTCCCCGCGACGCGAGCAGGCCACGTGCGCCCCGCGCCGCGTGTGCGCGCCCCGCCCCGGGGAGGAGCCGGCCGGCCGGCCAGCCACTTAGCGGGGCGGCTGCGGCGGGTTCTAGCCCGGTCTCGGCTTTCTCTCCGGCTCGCCCCCGCCCCTCCTCTTCCCCCCGCTCCTCTGGCTCTTCCCGCCGCCCCACCCGGCCCGCCCGCTTTTCCAGCCGGGCCGGCGGGGCCGCACGCTCAGGCCGTGGGATCGGTGAGTGTCCCCCCGCCACCCCGGGTCTGAAGCCCTTCCGTGACCCCTCTGGGGCTGGGAAGCCGGTGTGCCCCCGGGGTGCTGAGGAAGAAGCGGACATCTCCCCTTTCCCAAGCGCCTTTTCCCTGCCCTTTCCTTTTCCTTTTCCCTTTGACCCTCTCGGATCCCAAGGGAAGGCAGCCTGGATCCTGGCCCTTACCAGGAACTTTTGTGAACCAGGACCTTTCATGGTCACCTTCTCCCTTGCCAGCAGCGGGCGACCCTCCATTGGGGGTGAGGGGAGGTCCCGGTTGGCAGGTGGACCCCGCCCCTGCTCCTCTCCAGAGGAACCTGGGAGGGGGCGCTGGCCCCGGGAGGCGTCAAGGCAGCCGCGTCCTTGGTTGGGGTCACATCCACCTTCCCGGGAAGGACATACTCTCCCCGTGCCAGGTGCTTAAGGAGCGGCATGCCAGCCCTGGGCCCGGCAGGCCCTTTGCCAGGATCGGGAGTCCCCGGTTCCCACCGGGAGCCTCAGGTCGGAGCTGGCTAGGCTACCAGGACCCTCACCCGGCTTTTCCATTCTGTCCTCCGAGCCGAGGAGAACCTGAGGCTGGGGAGGAGGAGGAGGAGGAGCTGATCAGACTGCCGCTTGCCTTGCCTTGGTGTTTCATCTATTCATTACCGGCTCCCTCCTGCCCACAGTGGTCACACCCTTTCCAGAACTACTTGGCTGGTAACCACGAAGCCGAGTGGGAGCAAGAGCGGGGAGGACTGGAGAAAACCGCTCTAACCTGACTTAACTCTGGCTGAGAGCTGACACTGCACAAACTAACCAACATTTGCAAAGAGCTCTCACGGATTCCACTAGCCCATTTGAACCTGAACTCTACGCTGTGAGGTCTGGGTATTAGTATTCCTTCTTGCAAACGACAGGGGTTAGGGGTGGGGCTGCAAATCTGGGTCACTGTGAAGACACTAGGAGAGAGACATCTCCTGCTCTATCCTCTCCGCTAGACAGAAATATCCTACTTTAGCAGAGCCAGTAGTTGGTGGGGTGGGAGCTAAAGTCAACCAGATACTCCAGGAAGAGAAGTCAGCTCAGTCGTTCACTGGAAAGTCACAGCACCTTCCTGGTCCACTGTGATTCCTCATCTGGCAAATGGAGATAGTAAAATGTACCTCACAAGGAGTGGTTGTGGAGGAAATAAAGCTTAGAGAGCTCTAGTGGTATGCTCAACTACTGAGCCATGCTGGCCAAGAGGGGGAGACTTGGATTCTAACCCCACAACCTCTTGTGCTCCACCTCTGGTTCTCTAAGATGAACTTCCAATTGAGGGGGTTTTGTTCTCCTTGAGTTTCTGGAGCCTTCTGCATAGCTGTCCTTTGGATGGGATACAGTCAGTGTCCAGGTGAATGTGGAATGTGTCTAACAGGCCTGATGCTCTTCTCTGCCTGTTCATTTTCCAGTTCTCAGGGATGTTCCTATTCCTGTTCTTTCAAAGACCAGATGTATTCAGAACCTTAAGAAAGTCTCTACCCAATTAAAAAACAAGCAAACAAGAAAGAAAAAAAGTCTCCCCCTCTTGGCCAGAATGGCGCAGTAGTTGAGCATCAACCTATGAACCAAGAGGTCACGGTTCCATGCCCGGGTTGGGTTGTGGGCTCCATCCCCATTGTGGCACATGTAGGAAGCATCCAGTCAATGGTTCTCTCATTGATATTTCTATCGCTCTCTCCCTCTCCCTTCCTCTCTGAAATCACTTTAAAAAATTTTTTTTCTTAAAGAAAGAAAGTGTCCATCAAGGTTAATCCATTTCAGAAACCCCTCATCCACTGCCTCGCTTTGCTGGGACAGTGTGTGGCCTGGGAAATTCTGAGTGAGGGTCACTTACAGTTTTACAGAAATTGGCCTAAGCCCAATCTCACAACATTCTTCTCTGAGATGGGTTCCCATCCTTTGAAATTCTCATTTTAAAGTTGACTCTGGAGTATTCCACCTGATTAGTGCTCCCAAATATTGTTAACTATATTAACAATATTTCCTCTCAGAGTGCATATTCAGATTTGTGTTTTGTGGGGTGCTTTCAACCCATGACCTCATTGACATTCACAACCTCTGAGGTAGATTTTACTATCTCCATTTGCAAGATGAGGAATCAAAGTGGACCAGGAAGGTGATATGACTTACCAGTGAATGAGTGAGGTCTGATTTCTCTTCCTGGAGTATCTGGTTGACTTAAGCTCCCACTCCACCAATTACTGGCTATGCTAAAATAGGATATTTCTGTCTAGTGGAGAGGGTAGAGCAGGAGATGTCTCTGTCTCCAAGTGTCTTCACCCGCCACATCACACTGACCCAGATTTGCAGCCCCACCCCTAACCCTGTAGTAAAACTAGCCCCAGAGGACCCCAGGGAGCCTCCAGAAGCTCTTGTAAAAGTTTCCCCTGTTCCCTACTTGGCAGGGACAGAAGAGACTTCCTTGCTGCCCAGGCTCACTCTGGTTCTCATTTTGGTTCCTCTGCTCAGTGCGGGGAGCAGGAGTGAGTCACCCTAAAGAAGCCTTCACCTGTGTGTGGCCCTTCTCTCTCGTGCCATAGGCTCTGGAATGACTCATCTCGGACTCTTCCAGAACTGAGCTCTTTGCTGGAACCATGCCGGAGCCTGTGTCCTCATGACTAGGTGGATTGCACTCCTTGTGTCTGCAACCCAGAACTGGCTGACCACACTGAAGCAGGATGCTCCAGCAGGTAAAACCTCGCCCTCAGATAACCCAGGCCCCAAAGCACCTGAAGCACCTTTGCATCTTTGACTTGTCTGAATGTGGTTTCACTACCCTGTCTGGGAAGGAAGAAAACGATCCCTTAAAGGTCTTTTTTCACTCCAGGTAGTTATTCCAGTGCCTGTCACCTGCTGTTAAGTTCTTCCTGATATCTAATTTGAATCTCTCCTGTTGTAGCTGATAACTCTTTTCCTGGGGTGGTTAAGGGAATCCTGAGGGCACTTTGGTAACCTTCAAGCTTGAACCGGTGAGGAAGTCCTGAGAGATGTCACTGCCAGCCAGAATTGTGGAGGCCCAGTGGAAGCCTAGGGCTTCCAAAAGGAGGTGAAGCTGAGAGATGTCCCTGAAGATGTCTCCTTGAAGCTGGGCCTTAAAGAATAAGTAGGGCCTGTCCAGTGTGGCTAAATAGTTAAGTATCAACCTATGAACCAGGAGGTCACAGTTCAATTCCTGGTCAGGGCACATGCTCAGGCTGCGGGCTCAATCTCTAGCATGGTGTGTGCTGGAGGCAGCTGATTAATGATTCTCATCATTGATGCTTCTATCTCTCCCTCTCCCTTCCTCTCTGAAATCAA
>JAAGEH010000016.1:15500547-15546683 GCA_011751065.1 Lasiurus cinereus | reverse complement strand
TGCAAAAGTGCGAGAGAAGATGACCTATGTGAAATTAGAGAAGGATTCTGATGAATGGATCACAGGGTATATGGGGGGAGGGGTGTTGCTATTGGATATCTGTCACTCAGAAAAGGATACTATGACCCCCAAAGCAGAGGGATTTCCAGGGATCTAGCCATGCTCTGATCTCAGCACTTATTCTATAGGTCAGGATTCTGCTTTGTGCATCATGGTGGGCTCAAGTTCAGAGAAGAGGCAACATCTTTGTTGTCCTAGCAGATTTGGCTCAGAGAATAGAGCGTCAGCCTGTGGACTGAAGGGTCCTAGATTCGATTCCATTCAAGGGCACATGCCCAGATTGTAGGCTCCATCCCCAGTGTGGGGCAGGCATGTAGGAAGCGGCTGATCAATAACCTCTCTCATCACTGATGTTTCTCTCTCTCTCTCTCCCTCTCCTCTGAAATCAATAAAAAATATCTTTTTTTAAAAAGTAACTTGTTATTGGGGCTCTCAAATGAACCTGCCACCTGGGCTTGAGAGATTTGAACTTGCAGAGTCCACTAGTCTCACGGAAACCAACACAGGTCATATCATAGACCCTTTCCTCCAAAAGCAGTTTCATCCAAATTACTGTCTTCTACTCCCTACCCCATCTCCCTACAACTCCTAGAGCGAAAAGAGGAGAAATGGGGAGAAGAAATGTGGAAAGTGTTGGCATCACACACGAGAAAGGGAGAAGGTGAAAGGGCCTGTTCTCTTGACTTCTGAGTCTCTTAAGTAGACCCAGGGTGGAGGAAACTAGTTGTGTAATTAACCAGATTAATTAAGCCCCAAGAGGCAGGTGATGAAGGCATGTAGCTACCTCACAGCTGATTTTTCATCTCAAATAGAATGGTTTCTTAAAAAAAAAAAAAAAAGCCCAAAGCATGGTTCTTTTCCTTTGTGATACTCCTATAGCAGCCCCCCCCACCATGGCCCCCAACCCTGCCAGGTCCAGTAAGGCTAGTAGCTGGCCAGCTTGGAAGCCAGAGCTCATGGCATAGGAGATGTGATAGCATTTATTGATTTATCCGTTATTCACTCTGTGCCAAGGACTAAGTGCTTTTTATATTGCTTCTTGTTTTTCTTCTTAATAGTCATGTGAACAAGTTTTATTTTCTTTTATTTACAAAAAACTGTGGCTCAGAGAGGTTAAGTCACTTACCCAGGCTCACATGCTTAATAAGGGGCAGAACTGAAATTTGAACCCAACCAGACTATGATACTGGAAGCCAAGTCTCTCTCCTCTGCACAGGCCTCCACCCCTACACAGCTGCCAGCTGGTCTGAGTCCCAGCTTTCCTGGCCCTGTTATATCCTCCCAGGTGAATGGCCACAGTTCAGGCCCTGATGCCCATGGTGGGAAAGCCCTCAGAGAAGACCTGCAGGAGTTCCTAGGCCAGGAGGCCCCGCTTCACCTGCTGGATGACCTCACCAAGGTGAATCCTGTGACGCTGGAGACAGGTATGGGCCTCCCTCTCCTCAAGAGTGCCCTCTCCAAGAGGGTAGCACTTTGGTGTAGGTATTCAGCACAGCTTCCCCTGACCAGACCAAGGCAGGCAGGACTCCTGACCTGGAGCCAGATATGCTGCGTCAGACCTGCCTGGCAATTACAACTGGGCTCCCCAACCCCAACTTTGCTCCAGATTTGGCATTCATCTTAATTAGATCTTGTACCTATTCATCAGGGAGCTGCTGGAATCTAATGGCTCTTGGCTGATTGCAGAGGGAGTGCTGTTAGGCAGATGTTTGTGTGTGCTCATGTCTATATTTATGCCAGAATTTGCTAAAAGCACCTTTGCCTCAGTCCTGAGGTGTTTGCAGGCCCGGTACATGGCAGACACATTCTACACCAATGCTGGCTGCACCCTGGTGGCTCTGAACCCCTTCAAGCCTGTCCCTCAGCTCTACTCGCCAGATCTGATGAAAGAGTACCATGCTGCTCCTCAGCCTCAGGTAAGACTCAGCTACTTCCTGGGTCTCAGGACTCCCCTACCTTCCCTTAGGCCTCCTTGCATCGTCCCTTTCCTTATCCATCTATGCATCAGCCATGCTGGCGCTACAGCCCTGTCCATCAGGAGCTCGAGTAATTTTGGGGATACAACAGTGGTGCAAAGTGAGAGGTAAATATTTGTTTAACAGTTTGGATCATAAAATAGGGACTTAGGGCAAAATATTTTTTTCTTATATATGAGTTTAATCGGAAAGGATTTACAAAGATATGTTTGTGTATTAACAAACCACTATTTGGGAAAAAGATAAAATTAATGTGCTAAAGATTACCCTAGAAAACTCAGCACATGTTCATATCTAATGAGAGGAATAAATTTTTACGGGGATGGGTCATGCAGGCAGGGAATAGACTAGCTGGTGTTAAAGTGCATCATGTGTTCAGGGAAAGGCAAGAGCAGACTTGCTGGCTGGCAGGAAGGGGCTCTTGGGGAAAGAGGCAGTAGATGAGGTAGGAAGAGAGGCTGAGATCAATACGAAGGGTCTGAGTCATCACAGCAGGCAGAGTCCACAGAGCTGCTTCCAGGAGTGGAGGTGGACTGAATGGAGCCCACTGCGGGAAGAATTACCCTGGAAGCTGGGAGAGTTGCCTTGAGGAAGGTAAGACAGGAGGCAGAGAGAACAGTTGAAGACTTTGTAATAGTCCAGGTGAGAAGTGACTGGGGCAGAAGCTGATGGAGAGAGGGATAGCTCTGACACCATCTAGAATTGTGCCTTCTTCAGGAAGCTGTGGGTAAGCAATCATTGTGGGATGGAATTATGTGAAGTCTGCCCTGAGAGCCCATATCTCACTGACCATCTGCCTCCTCAAGGGCAAAGCCATGTCATGGTCCCCTCTGCTTTCCTAGTGCCCACCTTGATACCTAGTACTTGGAGAACAATTTCTATTTGGTGATGGAAAGGAGAACAGTGGCCTTGGAATGCAAGTAAGATGGTTTCACTTACTTGCCGACTGGCCTTGGGAACGTTATTTAACCCCTTTGAACCTCAGATTTCTCATCTATAAAATAGGATTAGCTATCCATCTAATACAGACATCTTAGGCAGTAACTTGAAAGAAAATTCTTTGCAAACTGCAAAGTACAATAACAAAATAATACAGAGCAGAATAAGACTATTAAGATAAAATGGGAGGATAAAATATTCAAGGCTAGCTCTGCTTCCAAACTGAGAGATGAGTGGGCAAAGCTACCAGGGGGGCCCCTCAGTTGGGCCTAACACTGTTACATCCAGGACATTTTTCTAGAGGAAGCCTCCTGGCACTGCTGTTGATCTCAGCCATCATTGGATCAACATTCCTTGAAGACATGCATTCCCTCACATGCCCTTTCACCCCTTGATGTTTCAGAAACTGAAGCCCCACATCTTCACTGTGGGTGAACAGACCTACAGGAATGTCATGAGCCTGATTGAGCCAGTCAACCAGTCCATCGTTGTCAGTGGAGAGAGTGGTGCTGGAAAGGTAGGAGGGCCTCTTTCCCATCCTGTCCACTTCATGACGGGCAAAGAGGGAGGGGGACATTCCTCGTGGAGCCGTTTGCTACCTCGTCATTCCCGGACAAGCTGGCTTTCGCAGGGAGTCAGTGTGTAGTGGTGGGCAGGAAAGGAAATCAAGAGACAGGATGCTAGTCTAGGCTCTTCCACCAGCTCTGATGTAACTCTAGGTGAGATACTTTCCTCCTAGGCCTTCATTTCCTCATAAGTCTCTCCCAGCTCTGACACTGATGGAAACAAAAGATAGCTACTGGGGATTCCAGCATAGTGGTTCAGAGCACATCAGAAAGATATTTCAATTCTGCAAACCTGTTCTTTCACCTATAAAACAACAAGGAAAGTATGGGACTAACTTATGGGACTTCTGTGGGAGTTAAATGAACCAGTGCAATAGATACAGAAGGTAGATGGGGTTACTTATGGGAAAGGGGTTATTAAAGTAGCCCACTTGCATTCTCTGTGTTGTCCATGATGGCAAGGGCAGTTCTTTGGGCCAGCAGCTCCGTGGGGAGCAGAACCACAATAGGTGAGACCAAATGTTGCACAAGAATGGGTGAGGAGTTGCATAACTGGTCAGAGGAGGCTACTGGTCCAGGCCTCACCCTCCTGGCAAGCCTCATGCAACCACTCCTCTAGAGCCTAGACTAGCATCCTGTCTCAACCACTCCTCTCTTTCCACCAAACTTACCTTCTCAAGGGATTCTTTGGACCATAAACCCCCTCTGTCTACACTCACATGTGAGAGAATTGCTGAGTATTGAGTACCTGCCAGATTCTAGGCCCTGGGCTTGCCACTGAGGAATGGCAGGGGGAGGAACAGAGATGCAACTGGCTTTCAGGGGGCTCTTAGTCCACTGGGAAAGATAGACAAGGAAACATATGAAGGCAGTAAGCTATAGGGATGAGGACTTAGACTTGGGTGGGGAGGAGATCTTTGAAAGTTATATCAAGGTGGCCAGTGCAATGACAGTTGTCCAGCTCCTGAACAAAGCCCACTGTCTCTCTGGGGAGCTGCAGCTGGACTGGCTGGAGACTCATGCAACCAGATCTCAGTAACCCATTTCTGAGCAACTGCTGTGGTCATGGGCTGGGCTGGTAGATTTATTTTTAAATACCATAGTTGCATAGTTCAAAAATCAGGCAATACTGCAAGTCTTACAAAGAAAAATAACAATCCTGCCCCATATTTCTCAACCCCCTGGCTACTTTCACATCTTATATCAGTGTATTTGGGTGTTTTTATCACATTTCTAATCAGCATAATATTGTTAGTGACTGATTTTTTCAGTTTTGGATCTAATCTTTTCATTTCCTACTTTGTTGAGGATTTAGTCTTATTTCTCTGCCCCCAAACATATATATAATTTTATCATGTTTTCTAATTAAGTTATTAGGCAGTATTTATATTATAACCATGTAATCTATGATTATATTTCCTTATCCAGTTTTTACTTTCCCTCATATAATTATCCTAGTTTTCTACATGCCTATTTGTTTAGTTTCTACATGCCTATTAAATTATTACTGAACTTATCACCAAAACTTTTCCAGCTTGTTCAACTGGCAAGTACATCTGGTTCTTTTTTTTTTTTTTTTCTTTGAGATGCCCTTCCCAGAGCTCTCAGATCTGCTCCCATCTGGCCTGGTGGCTGCCTGGGCTATGCCATACAGCTATTACCTGGGAGCTCTCTGCCTCACTCTGGATAAACCTCCTTTGCTGGAGTCCATGGTTTCCCTTCTTCCCCTACTGCTTTGTATTTATGGAGCACATTTTTTAGTAGCTTTCTGGAAAAGGTAGTAAATGAAGGACAAATTTTTGAGTTGCGCATCTGAAAATGTTTATTCTGCCTTAAATTGGATATGTTGGCTGGGTTTTATAATTTCAGGTTAGAACTAATTTTCCAAATTTAGAAGTTTTTTCTTTTTTAAAAAAAATATATATTTTGCTGATTTTTTTACAGAGAGGAAGGACAGAGAGTTAGAAACATCGATCAGCTGCCTCCTGCGCGGCCCCCCCCCGCCACTGGGGATGTGCCTGCAACCAAGGTACATGCCCTTGACCGGAATCGAACCTGGGACCTTTCAGTCTGCATGCCGATGCTCTATCCACTGAGCCAAACCAGTTAGGGTTAGAAGTCTTTTCTTATATATTCTTTTGAGTGTTGCCTTTGAAAGTCCTAGTCCATAAATTGTGATTTTACTTTCCAAAAGCCATAGGTATTAAAACTCACAGTGGTATACCTTGGCATGGTCTTTTTTTTTTTTTTAACTTTCTGTGCTGGATACTTTTGTGGGTCTTTTTAAGTTGGAAACTCGTATTTTTCGTTTAGGGAAATATTTTTGTGTATAATTAATAATTCACTCCCATTCATTTTTTCTTTCTGGAGCTCCTGTTAGTATGTTTGATTAATTGTTTAATAGTCCTAATTTTTTTTCACCTAGTCTTCCATCTCTTAACATTTTGTTCTGTCTTCTGGAAAATATTTCCTACTTTATCTTTCCAAAAAATGTTTTTCCCTTTTTTTTAAAATAACTTTCAATTCTTTTGAATTTTCAATTTTTGTTCAAAATTTTAATTCTAAGAACACTTTCTTGTTCTCTATTATTTTCCCCCAATAGCTTGATCTTATTTCATAGGTTCAATATCTTCTCCTATTGTTGAGAACATTTCATAATTTTACTTGTCTTCTGGTCCTTGCATTGACTGTTTCCTTCTAGTTCCTTTTCCTCCATTTGTTTTTATATTTGCCTTTCATGTAAAGGAAGTTTACCAAATAGTTATTCATCCTCAAATATCTGTTCATACGTAAGACACAGTAGCCTGCTCAGGTCAGGGTGTGTTGACCCATCTCTGCCCCAGGCCCCCTTGTTTCTTTTCCCTAAATGCCTCCTCTGGAGTTAGCAGTAAGCACTCCCCATTTCACAGAGCTGGGGAAGTGCTTTGCCGAAGGACAGAGTTGAATTCAGCATTCACCCATTTGGTTAGCACCTCGCTTGGTGGAGATTGTGCTAGTGGGCACCGTTCCCTCAGGCAGGCTCAGAAGTGGGAGGGAACTTGGGCAGGACTCCCGCAGGGCTGTTTCTGCCACAGACATGGACATCCCGTTGCCTGATGAAATTCTACGCTGTGGTGGCTGCCTCACCTACATCCTGGGAGAGCCACAAGATTGCAGAGAGGATCGAGCAGCGCATCTTGAACTCCAACCCTGTCATGGAAGCTTTTGGTAAGCTTGGTGTCCTCTGTCCTGTGTCCTCTGGGATTTGCCACCTTCCAGAGAGAGGAGAGTGAAACCTTCTCTTTGGGGTTGGAGGATGAGTATATCATTCACTGCCTTCGGCTCCCAATCTCCTCCAGGTACCCTGAGCCTCTTTCCAGTAGAGATGCTGTCATTCAGCCATCTCCTTCCTCTAGCCTATGCAGATGTAACAGTGGTGCTGGAGAGATCTTGTGGCTCCTCTGGTCTAAATCCTGATGGTTCAGAGGCGAGGGGAACTTGTCTAAGGATGTACAACAGTTAGTGTCCATGTTGGGACTCTAGATGTTGTGCCTACTGTCTAACTCAATAGTGAGAGCTTGTTGTTTTTTATTCTTTCCCTTCAAAGAAGACAGTCCCTGGCTGCCTAGGCTTGCTCATTTCAGTTCATTGCCAGGAAGTTCTAACTCCTGAATCACACTTGCTGAAACCCAAGTGTTCTTTCCTTAGTCCTGTCCCCTGTGACATAGAAACCGAAAAGGGGCTTTTAGATGACTTTATAGAGACATAGCCCCAGCAGACCTGCAGCCACATGGCCCCTGAGGACTCTGTAAACATAGGGGAGCAGTATAAACAGAGGTGTGATCTGTAGGGAATGCGTGCACGCTGAAGAACAACAACAGCAGTCGCTTTGGGAAGTTCATCCAGCTCCAAATGAACAGGTAATTGCTGCTGCCACCACTGCCCTGGCTGATGGGAGGACGGGGGCAGGGAGTCTGCAAGTGGCTGGAGTAGTCTCTAGCCTAGCCACCCCTTTGGGTAGAACCCTGCTCCTCCTTGCATGCATGTATATGGGATTTACTAGGATCAGTGAACCCTGAGGGTGATCTTTGGAGGCCTTGGCTCTGCCCACCTGAGCTGGTTGCAGGGGAATATCCCGTACCACTCAAGGCCTGCTGAGTAGTCCCTCGTCCTCATGACCCCCATTGGCTAAGTGGAAGAGCCTAGGGGGGGAGGTGGGGTTTGCAGTTTGGCAACATAGTAAGTGTCTATGGAATGAATGGGTAACTAATGGGCTCTGCCTGCTTGTGCCAGGGCCCATCAGATGACTGGAGCTGCAGTCCAGACCTACCTCCTAGAGAAAACTCGTGTGGCCTGCCAGGCCTCCAGTGAGAGGAACTTCCACATCTTCTACCAGGTCTGTGCCAGGTGGGCCCCAACAGCTGCCCAGGTGCAGGGTGGAGATAGCCTGTGACTCTTAACCTCTCCTTCTGCCCCATGCCTGCCTCTTTAATTGGCTTCCAGTGGTGCCACCACTTAATCCAGCAAACTTTATGCAACACTGCCTCACACTGGACGTAGGCTTCTGGGATGGTTTGGCATGAGGATGTATATTACCTCCTCTATCAGACAGACGGTGCTGAGGACTCTCCTTAGAATGGCAACTGTTTCCTCCAAACAGAACGAGATTTTCCCCAGAGCTGTGCCTCTTTCATCAGACGGGTGGTCCCCAAAGCAGGGATAGTGTGTTCCTAGCTCAGGTTGAGCCTGGAGCCTCCCCAGAGAGGAGTTGTGCTTTCCTCAGACACAGGCCTCCTCAGACAGTGTTTCGCACCAGGTTGCAGACATGAGGACTGGTTGCTGCTGCTTTTGCTCTGTGCCTATCCTGGATGCTCTACAGTCTTATGATGTCATTGTCATTTCTCCTTTTATCTAGACCCCAGGCCTATCCAAGCCTGGGCTTCCCTCACACCCCCAGCTCAGCAACCTCTCCCCCTCCCACAGATCTGCAAAGGAGCCAGTGCAGATGAGAGGCTCCAGTGGTACCTCCCCGAGGGAGCCGCCTTCTCCTGGCTGCCCAACCCAGAGAGGACCTTGGAAGGTAGGGGGAGCCTTACCCAGCATCCACCCGCCTCTGCTCACAGCCTGCCTCCCTCACCCCTCACTGCCCCTGCTGACCTCTGTCCTGACACTGGCTAAGA
Organism: Lasiurus cinereus; assembly: GCA_011751065.1. Classification (NCBI taxonomy): domain Eukaryota; kingdom Metazoa; phylum Chordata; class Mammalia; order Chiroptera; family Vespertilionidae; genus Lasiurus; species Lasiurus cinereus. The sequence continues at coordinate 15,537,983 of JAAGEH010000016.1, read as the reverse complement.
CTTGGATTTCTTTTCAGAGGATTGTTTTGAAGTGACCAGAGAGGCCATGCTTCATCTTGGCATCGACACCCTCACCCAGAACAACATCTTTAAGGTTAGAAGGAAAGACATGGCACTTACATTTTACAGAGGTCTCAGGAAGCCCCTCTTCTGAAGCCCCTCCTCTGAATCTGAGACTTTGGGCTCCGCCTTGCAGTCTCCAAGAAGTGGACCACTCCTCTGAACCTGGATACGGAGTCAGGGTGCGAGGGGCGTGGAGCACATAGTTCTGTATATAAAGCAGCACTGTGAGTGCCAGAGCTCAGAGGAAAGGAGCCTGGGCCATCTGTTACTGCAGCAGTCAGAGTAGAGAGATAATGCTGCCACATTTGCCCAGGGCCGTTAATGGGCTCTGGCGTGTAGGGATTTTAAAATCATGTTTACGCCCTTTAGCTCACTGGGTTTTTCAACCGGCCTGTGTGTGGGGAGCTGTTCTTACTTTATGCTTGGGAAGACTAGAGGTAAAGTGACCTGCCTAAGGTCAGACACCACTGATACAAACAGACTTGCACCAATTCCCACCTTCTTTCCCCTCCTCTCCGGACACGCTGACGCAGGTGACCTGGGCTCCTCTCATCCCCCGCATCAGTGGCCTCCTTCTGCCCCATGCCTGGGCTTCCCTCACAACCCCAGCTCAGCACTCTGTCTTTGCTGACTGACTACCTCCTGCTCCCTCATCTCCTCACCCTCCAGAGCAACGGGAGGGAGTAGATAGGCTAGGCTGGCAGCAAAGACAGGAGCCACTACAAGGAGGTGCAGTGCAGGGGAAAGTGACCTCCATCTCCAGGTGGGGCTCCTCAGGCAGGGAGGGGATCACAGGCAAGCGCTTGGCCAGAGCGACAGCAGCAGTGGACAACATTAGGGTGTCCAGATAGGAGGTCACAGATCCTCCCTTAGGCTGGGCCATCAGAGCTCAACTGGCCGAGAAAGAACCAAAGGAAGTCCAAGCCCAGCTCCACAGAAGTAAGCCTGCTCACGAGGAACAGGAGCTGTACCCTACAGTCTGCTCCAGAGGGAAGGCAGAGGGACAGACCATGGTGACCTGGGGCCCACTGGCTGCCCTGCGAGGCTTCTGTAGTCAGACTGTCCGGGTTCTCATTTAACCTGTCCCCTTCTCATCTGTGTCATGGACATCGTTGTAGCACTCGCCTCACTGATGTTGAAAAGATTAACCAAGCCCTAGCTTTGGCTCAGTGGATAGAGCGTAGGCCTGCGGACCAAAGGGTCCCAGGTTTGAGTCAAGTCAAAGGCACATACCAGGGTTGTGGGCTCGATACCCAGTAGGGGGCGTGCAGGAGCCAATCAATGATTCTCATCATTGATGTGTTTTTTTTTAAATATATTTTATTGATTTTTCACAGCTGAAAGGAGAGAGAGAGAGCGCGCTAGAAATATCAATGAGAGAGAGACATCGATCAGCCGCCTCCTGCACGACCCCCACTGGGGATGTGCCCGCAACCAAGGTACATGCCCTTGACCGGAATCGAACCCGGGACTCTTCAGTCCGCAGGCCGATGCTCTATCCACTGAGCCAAACCGGTTTCGGCTCATCATTGATGTTTCTATCTATCTCTCCATTCCTCTCTGAAATCAATAAAAGTATATTTAAAAAAAAAAAGATTGCCCTAGCTGGCTTGGCTCAATGGATAGAGCGTCAGCCTGCGGACTGGGGGGTCCCAGGTTCAATTCTGGCCAAGGGCACATGCCTGGGTTGTGGGTTCGATCCCCCAGTGGGGGGCATGCAAGAGGCAGCCAAACAATGATTCTTTCTCATCATTGATGTTTCTATCTCTCTTACCTTCTCCCTTCCTCTCTGAAATCAATAAAAACATATTTAAAAAAAAAAAAAAGATTAACCAAGATAATGCATGTAACGTGCATAGAATCATGTCTCATAGAGTCTTGCAGCAATGGGCAATAGCTGGGAGCTGCTATTATTCTTCTGTTGTGATTATATTTAGCAGAAGAGAAGCCTTCCAGGCTGGACTCCAGCCCTTACAAGGTACCCACTGCATGTCTCCTTTCTCCTGCCTCTCAGATCCTGGCTGGACTGCTGCACCTCGGCAATGTCCGGTTTGCTGACTGTGAGGATGAAGCCCAGCCCTGCCAGCTGATGGACGAAGCCAGGGGTGAGCAAGGGTGGCAGGGACCGGTGCCTCAGGCTTTGGTCACAGACCCAGGGAGCAGGGCTGGTCCTGCCCAAAATAGAGCCAGCATCGGTGGGATTGGGTAGGCCAGAGGGTGAAATCTGGAATCGATGCCCTTGATTAAACATCAGCTGTAGCATCCTGCCTTGGATAAGTTACTCCTTACCCCAACTCTGAAGCAGGCAGCATTGTCCCCATTTTACAGACGAGCGAATAAGAGTCAGAAGGTTTACAATTTGTCCCACACGTGGCAATGTGGACTGGGCCACAGAAGTCCTGGGTTCATGGCCTGCCTCTGCCTTTGGCAGGTCTCTTCGCCTACCAGGAAGGTTTCCTTCGTTCATTTGGGTGGGTGATGGTTCCATGACAATGCCTTCACTGCCTGTGAAGAGGGCTGTTTGGATGGAAGGTTTGTCCCTCCCAGGCTTTGTCAGAACATCGGCCTCGCTGCTCTGGCTCCCAGAGGACCCACTGCTGGAGACGCTGAGGATCAGGACCATCAGGGCGGGCAGGCAGCAGCAGGTGTTCCGGAAGCCCTGCTCCCTAGCAGAGTGTGACACCCGCAGAGACTGTCTGGCCAAACTGATCTATGCACGGTGAGCACTCTGGGCCCCTGCTGCCTCCAAGTTCTTGCCTCTTTGGAGTTGAACCAGACACTGCTATGCAATAGGCCCAGGCCCAGGGTAAGGCTGCCAGACACAGCAGATGGCTTCCCTCCCCACTCCCCAGATCCTTGGAGACAGCAGGGAGTAGCTCCTGGGACTCCCCCAAGCAAGGCCCTTGGCCTCGTTCAGGGTACTCTGCATGGGGAAATTGGCACAGCCTGGCCTATATTCAGCTCATGGGTTGGCCTTGGTCAGTGGTCAGCAAACTGCGGCTTGTGAGCTACATATGGCTTTTTGCCTCTTGAGTGTGGCTCTTCCACAAAATACCACAGCCTGGGTGAGTCTATTTTGAAGAAGTGGCGTTAGAAGTTTAAGTTTAAAATATTTGGCTCTCAAAAGAAATTTCAGTCGTTTTACTGTTGCTATTTGGCTCTGTTGACTAATGAGTTTGCTGACCACTGGCCTTGGTGATTGGTGAGGAAAACCTGCCTAGCTCTCTCTCTGCTGGCAATGCAGACCACCACAGTGATCTGGGGTCCTTAGAGATCCAGGTGCAGACCCATGTGTCCTTGTGTTTCAGCTTGTTATAGGCACGTGGGGAATGTGATAGATGGTGGTAGAGCCAGAACCTCAGACCAAAGTGCAGGGCAACCCAGCGAGCAGCAAGTGGGAGCCAGAACAGGGGACGATGGGGTCCTGGCCTTTCCTAGTGCGTTATATGGGCATGTCCACCCTCTGGCCATGTGGTTATGGGTGTTTTCTCACCCTGGGTTCTGAGAACCTTCATGATGCCATGTAAGGGTGTCAAGTGGCATCTTTGAAATTAGGGGACGAAACGTGAATGTACGTGTGCATGTGCTTATAGGAACTTGGGCCCTCCTGAGTGTGGCACCCTGGCTGGAGGAGCAACTCTGCCACCCCTCAAACTCAGTTTGACCCTCTCTCACCAGAGTCTCCTCTTCCCCACCCCAATAGGCTATTTGACTGGCTGGTATCGGTGATCAACAGCAGCATCTATGCGGCCCCCGAGTCCTGGACGACTTTCATAGGTAGCAGGGCCCCCCCACCAGGAACACCCCTTCTAAAAAAAGACCAGGGCAGCTCTGGGCCCACCATGCTAACTCTGTTAGCTCCTTTCCCTTCCCTGCATCCCCCTCTCCTCGTCAGTCCACCAGTGTTTGGACAAGGACATCTCTGTACTCCCAGGTGCTCACATCTGACCAGTCCAAAGCTCACCAGACAGACTCAGATGGCACTTGTCTGTGAGCGTAGTGGGGATGAGTGAAATATAACCTTGTTGGAACCTGGGTAGAGAATGTCCGGTGGAGGAGGCAGTAAATCTCAGAGGCACCAGTGAGTTTGTTCACAGAATGTGGAATTATAGACACCAACTGGGCTGGTAAGACCCAGGCCCTCCAAACTGGACTGGATGCAGAAAATGTTCCCTGGGACCTGGTGCCTTCAAGGGAGGGGCCTACCAGGGCCTAAGGACTCATCCTCAGAGAGGACCTGGTGCCCTGGGTTGGCCCTCACACACATTCGGTTTCTTTCTGCTGTGAATTCTATCGGGGCATGAGGTAGAGATGGGCACCCTGTGGTGGGGTACAGTGCTCTGTCCACTGTGGGTGTCATATTCACTCCGCCTCATTCCCAGGCTACCAAGGATGAAGCTTCACCCTGGGCCCCTACAATCCCCCTGCCTGTGCAGTGGCCTGAGAGTTCTCCCCTCACCTGCACCCTCCTCACACCCCCAGGCCTGCTGGATGTGTATGGCTTTGAGTCATTTCCTGACAACAGTCTGGAACAGCTGTGCATCAACTATGCCAATGAGAAGCTGCAACAACACTTTGTGGCTCACTACCTAAAGGCTCAGCAGGTGAGCATGTGGCAGGGTGGGGCCGTCCTTCTGGATCCTCTATTTCTTCCTGGCTCCCAGAACCTAGCCTTTAGTTCCTTCTTTGATGCCATTCTGGAATAGCTGGTGTTGCCCAGGCCAGCCATAGGATGGCCTTCTGGACCTCAGCCCTTAGCTGCTTCCTGTCCCCTCACCTTGCTCTCTAGGAGGAATACGCACTGGAGGGCCTGGAGTGGTCATTTGTCAACTACCAGGACAACCAGACCTGTCTGGACCTCATCGAGGGGAGCCCCATCAGCATCTGCTCCCTCTTAAACGAGGTGGGAGCGTCAGTAGTGTGCTGAGCACCAGAGGTGGGCTTTGGGCTTTTCTGGGGCCTTGAAGACTTGTCAATGCTTTTCTGTGTCTCTTGTCTCCCCATCTGCCAAATGAATTTCCTAATTCCTTCACTGTACTACCTACGTAACAACTCTGCTACATGGGGGCGATGGGATAGAGACTGTAAGGGTGTGGGGAACCCTCTCACTTTTGTAGCCAACTGCCAATCCCACCCCACGTAGGAATGCCGCCTTAACCGACCAAGCAGTGCAGCCCAGCTCCAGACACGCATTAGAAGTGCCCTGGCAGGCAGCCCCTGCCTGGGCCATGACAAGCTCAGCCGGGAGCCCAACTTCATTGTGGTGCATTACGCAGGACCCGTGCGGTACCACACCGCAGGCCTGGTGGAGAAGAACAAGGTGAGGCTGGGCCATGGCCCCTGGGGACCGGGGTAAAACGGCACGCTGAGTCATCGCTGCCCATACAAGCAGCTTCCTATGGTGCATCTCCCTCCTGAATATCTTCCCAGAACCTAGGGTCACCTCTTGGGCGACCAGCTTGTCTCCCGGACTCACAGCCTGCCCTATCCTGGAACTCCCTCCTCTGGGGCCTGAGTGAGCAGGCTGGCAGACCTGTGGACAACCCTGAGGAGCACACCACCTGCCCTCCCCCACTTCCTCTTGTCCTCTCCAAATAGGACCCTGTGCCCCCTGAGCTGACCAGGCTCCTGCAGCAATCCCAGGACCCCCTGCTCAAGGTGTTGTTTCCTACTGACCCAGAAGAGAAGTCCCAGGAGGAGCCTTCTGGCAAGAGCAGGACCCCAGTGTTGACAGTGGTGTCGAGGTTCAAGGTGGGTCTGGTAGTGCTGACATGATGTGTTTGGGTCATTCCTCAGTCTCAAATGTTTACTAAGCACTTCCCAGGATTGGTGCTGTTTACTGGAGAGCATTGATGAGTCAAGACATGGTCTGGGTTCACACTGAGTTGACAGTCCTGTGTGAAAGACAGAGACAGGAAATAGACACATAGACTTGGCATAACTGCCATGATGGCAAGCCTAGGGGCCTGTGAGTGGTGCAGGGGTCTCTCACCCACTGCTCATGGGGGACTGTGGCAGAGCAATAGTTACATGCACCCATAACCTGGCCCATTCTCCATTCTCCAGCTTCCTGCTCAGACTTTGTCCTTGGCCAGAGCAGGTTTGTCTCCTCCCTTATCTTACACTTTCTACTGTCTTTGAGCACACTCTGCTCCTCACCCCAGTCCCCCCATCTTCACCCTCCACGTCTTTTTTTATTTATTCCTTCTCATCCTTCAAAGTTCTGCATTATCACCACCTCTTTGAGAAGACACCCAGGGGAGCCCAGGTTTGAAGATCACTTTTCTGTCCAGCCTCAGACACTACTGAGGGTGCCCGTCCAGTGTCTGTGCGGCTCGTTAGACCCGGCTCTCAGACAGCAGAGACTGCCCCGGTCATAGCCCTCAGTTTCCTGCACACAGGACAGACTTGGGTTTAATAACAGCTATTTCCTGAATGAATGACTGGGGATTCTGAGATTGCTCTCTTCTAGGAAGATTGTGAGGGGTAGGGAACACTGAAACCAGATGCAGAGACCAACCAGTTGGAGGGTCACAGTTCAAGAAAGGTCCCTGGAGGCAGATGTGAGGAGCAGTGGGACGTCAGGGATGGATGTGCTTGGACACAGTAAGAGCCTCCAATAGCTATCCCAGGGCACATGACGATCCTGGTCTAGGGCCTGGTGGTGTTTGAGCAGTCTCTAACCAGGGCCCAGCTGATGCCCCCAGGCAGCTCAACCTCTGCCTGACCTGCTCTCCCCTCTGCAGGCCTCCCTGGAGCAACTTCTGCAACTTCTGCACAGCACTACACCCCACTACATTCGCTGCATCAAGCCCAACAGCAAGGGCCAGGCACAGACCTTCCTCCGGGAGGAGGTAATTCATATTGAACCAAAGCTGCTTCGCAGAGACCCCTATCTGGCAAAGGCCCTGGAGGGGTGAAGGACAGGACATCTGCTCCAAGTGCAGTGACCCAAGGGGATCTCTCAGGCTGGGCCTGACATTAGGGGGGGCTTGTCTCCCCATAGCTGGTAGGACAGGCATGTATGGTTGTGAGGTCTGCACTGCAGTGACCTAGCTAAGGAAGGAAGTAGGGCTCTGGTGCCTCTTGCTCTCTTCTCACCGAGCACTGCCCTGATGAGACTGGAGCCCCAGAAGAATGGCTATCTCTTGCAATTAGCTGGAAGTCTGTCTCACCTTACATTCTAGATTTTTAATTTGCATAAAAAGGGCCAGCAATTGTTCTTTGCTCAGGGTACCAGGCTCCACGGGATATGGATGAGGTGTGAGTGCTGGGCAATGCTGGAGTGTCCCACAGTCAACTGGTAGATGTGACCTTAGGGCTTATAGCCAGGACCACTCTGTTCTGTGGTCAAGACCATGGTTCGGGTCCCAGAAGGCTCTTCACAGTAGAAACAACCTCCCATGCCCCGCAGCTGTGACTCACTTGATTGCTTAGCCAAAAATAAATAAAAACAGAAATGAGGCAGAGAGCATCTGCAATGCGGGAATGGTGAGAGCCGCGCAGCAGCTGCCTCAGCTGTGTCAGAAGCCATGCATCACATAGGGGACCTGGGGCTGCGGGAGCCTTCTAGGGAGATATTTAATTTCTCACTGCCCCAGCCCCAAAGTATATACCTCCATCCGTGGACCCTCAGGAGACCCTGCAGTCCACTCCATGCTGGCAGGGTCTCTGGCCTGCTGGCCCCAGGCTGCAGGTGCCATGCTGCCTCTCCACCCTTGCAGGTCCTGAGCCAGCTGGAGGCCTGTGGCCTCGTGGAGACCATTCACATCAGTGCCGCCGGCTTTCCCATCCGGTGAGTGGGCCCCATCACTGCAGGGGCAGGGCCAACATCAGGGTAGAGCTCGAGACTCGGGCCCAACAAGAGCCTGCCCAGCCAAGAGCCAGATGTGGAGATGAAGAGAAAGGGCAGGTCTGCAGGTGTCAACCTGAACTCAAGGGACTGTGCTTGTCATTTACCTGTTTGCTTTCTGTGCACGATTGTGCTAGGCACTGTTTCTAGTATATACCAGTGAATAAGGAAGTTTGAGTCTGCCCTCTTGGGGCATATGTTCCTATGGAACAAGAACAATAAGTATAAAGTTAATGCTAGGGAAGAAAAAAATGTTATTAGGTAGATTAATGGGAGGGGTCCTAGGCAGCTCGGTCCTATGGGAAGATTTGGGGAGGATAGCATTCCAGATTAGGGACAGGTTAGGAACTGAGAGATGCTTAACTGACTGGAGCACAGAGAACTGGGAAGAGAGGAGGGAGGGAGGAAGGGGGTCCAGACCTGAAGGACTCACAACCTGTCCTAGGTGCTGTGGAAGCTGCTGGGCATTCTGAGGAGGGAGTGCTGTGCTCAGTCATATCCCATGGCTGCCAAGTGGAGGTTGGACGTAGGGTCAGGAGAGAAGAGATGAGTGAGAGGCTATATCAGGTGGACAGGCGAGATGGCATCCCTGATAAGGGTGGCAGCAGTGAACACTGGAGAGAAGTGGGTAAAATTGGTGTGGCTTGTGATAGAAAGGACTGTGGATTGACTGACTGTGGGTTATTAGGCCGGGAAGTCAACTTCCAGGCTTCCCTCTGAGGCAAATGGATGGATGGGGGATAATTCCTGCAGGCGAGATGGTTTGAGGAAGGCACAGGTTGCAGGGTGGGAGGGTCAGGTTTGAAATGACTGTGAGATAGGCCCGGGCTCAGCAGAGCTCTAAGAACTGGAGGGTCTCAACACCACAAACAAGGAGGAAACCCCAGTGGGGATAGAAGGGGTCAGGGCCATGCCCTGAGGAATGCTCACATTTCGAGAGGGGAGATGACAAGAAACTAGCAACAGTGACTGGAGTGGCATGCTGATTGCTGTGACAAGAGCCACATTGGTGCAGTGTTGTGGACAGAAGCCAAATTTAAGAGGAGGAAGTGCAGCTATTAGATGTCACCAGCTGTTTAGAGAAGTGTTGCCGTGAAGGGGAGTAGAGAAATCAGGGTAAGTGGAGGAGGCTGTGGGTCAGGACTGTGGAGACGCAGCCAAGCACAGGTGCACAGGTGTGAGGTAGGAGTGGTCTAGTTGTCCGGGGGGGGGGGGGGATGGAGGGGGGAGGAGCTGCATACCCTTGGAAGGAGGCAGGCAGCAAGTCCTCTAGGAAAAGGCCCAAGAAGAGCAGACCCGTAAAGTAATCTCTCCAGAGCTACAGCCTCATCCATGCAGGGCAGCACCACACTGGATTATTGAGCAGATTAATAAATTACTGCCATCGTACCTGAGCGCTGTGTCCATGGATGAAGTCGCTTCACTCTCTTCCTCCACCCACTTTGGCTTCCAGGGTCTCTCACCGGAACTTTGTGGAACGGTACGCATTGCTGAGGCGGCTCCATCCTCGCACAGCCCCCGGCTCCCAGAGCCCAACTTTTAATGAAAGTCGCTCAGGTGAGTGGGGCCCATTTGTTCAATCTGTCTACTGTTACTGGCTTACAGGGGCAGAGAGAGTGGTGGGAAGTGAGGCTGGAGTGACAGGTGGGGCCACTACAGAAGCTGGACTTTATTTTCTGGGCAGATGGGGGCATTCCTCATGCTTCCTGGAGACTAATGTGGGGGCCACATGGTTGAGCTATTAAATTGGCAGGAGTAGAGAGAAGCTAGAGATGTGGACAGAGTCAGGAAATATTAGGAAGAAACTGGTCAGACTGGGCAAGCATTTGATGAGATATAGAGGAAAAGGAAAGGAATTAGTTAAAATAATTATTAAAATAATGAGCTCTGCCTGGCCAGTGGGGAAAAGTAGCCTGGGGGAGCTGTTGAGCCTGCTGGGGTCCTCCCCCCAAAACTTTGGTCTCAAGGGAAAGTTCTGGCCTGTGACCCTGATTTGAGGATTGTGGGCTTGTGGCTATCACTGAGGCTGTGACCCCAGCACAGGAGGAAAAGAGGTACAAGGCTCTTTGCCCAGTAGGATCCCAGCCCAGTGGTAACCACTCTCCCCACTTACACAGCCTTACCCTGGGGCCAGGAAACCCAGTTGGGACAATTCTGCTTTGTTTTTCTCTGTCTTGGGCACAGTTTGTCACTTTCCTTTCACCTTTCTTCCCATTGCTCTTCCTCTTCTCTCCATGGTCTGCTCTGCTCTCTCTCTTGCCCACGTCCCCTGGGCTCTGGTTGATTCTGCTGCTGTTTCTCGTCTGCGGTATCTTCTTTGGCAGCCTCTGTCTCCAGAGAGGCGCTGGGCAGCCAAAGGTGTTCAGAGCCTCAGGTAAACCTCCCTCCACAGCAGTCAGCCCTGTGATGCAGGAGGTCAGCAGGGGGACCCCAGGCCCTCCACAGGCCCAGAATCTGTCCTCTCTTTTCCCTTCCATGGAAGGAAGTGAGCTGTCAGGGGCGAGGGGTTAGCCCTACTGCTTTATTTGGCCCTCAGCACACTTGGGGCACCAAGTGCCCTTTGTCAATTGCCCAAAGGGACTCACAGGAGTGGAGGCTGCAGGCTAGTCCAGGCACAGCCACAGTGGGATTCCAAGACTCATAACAGCCAGGGGCCTGAGGGATATGAGAGGGGCTGCCCCTGGTCTCTCCCCCCCCCCCCCCAAAAAAAAGGTAAAAATGACTAGAGACAAGAACAAAAAGAGGCCTGTAAAATGCTAGGGAGACCAGAATAAGCCACAGAAGTATGTAGATGACGAAGCACTGATGGGACATCTGTCTCCCACCCTTAGAATGGTCTCCACAGGCCGCCGAGGCCACGCTGCAGCCTCTGCTCCAGGACATATTGCGCACTCTCCCTTCTCTACCTGGGGCAGCAGCCACATCGGGTGACTCAGGGGAGGCCACGCCAGCCACAGTGCACTGTGGCAGGACCAAGGTGTTCATGACGGACTCCACGGTAAGCTGGTTTCAGATGAGCAGAGGTCACAGAAACAGCTGTGTGCTCTCAGGAGGACAGGGGAGAATGGGCTGAGGACCTCAGTGGATGCCCCTTCTCCCAGCTGGAGCTCCTGGAACGCGGGCGTGCCCAGGTGCTGGAGCAGTGTGCCCGCTGCATCCAGGCTGGCTGGAGGCGACACCGGCATCGCCAGCAGGAGAGGCAGAGGCAGGCTGCAGTGCTCATCCAGGCAGGTAGGACTGGGGCCCTGGACACGTAGCCTCATTCCAGGCCCACACACGACCTGGAGTGCAGCTGTTGTCAGTGATTGCAGACCCTACGTTCCTTGAATGCTGTTCCTTGAGACCCCCATGTACCAAAGCTGAGTGTCCCAACCTCAAGGCATTGGTGGCACGTCCTATGGTGTGCTGGGGTTCACGCTCCCATCCTCACCCAGAGTGTCTTTCCAATTCAGTGGAAACCACAAATACAGGTGCTATGTAGGCAATGGAGGCTAAAAATCTCTTTAATTCCCTTTCCCAGACCTAGAGAGCTGTTTATTCCATCTTTCTTTTTCTTTACAACAACTCTGCTGGTCTCCAGGGTTTTCAATGAGTTTAACAAGGTAAAAACCTGACAAGATTTGATTCATCAAAGGAAGAAATGTATGAACCATGTTAACAGCAGTCTCATTTCTAAAAATAAAAATACTAGAAACCACTCAAACATTTGCCAGTGGTGGAATCCTGGCTATATTATGGACCATCCTTACGAAGAAGCTAAGAAGACTTTTTGAAGATTTTAAATTTAATGGAAAACCATTTCCAATATGATATTCAAACCTGAATGCCAAACTATACATCTAGGGTGATGCCACCTTAGTAAGGTGCATTTCTGTGAATATTAACATGAAATCAATGCATAAGAATATACTGTAGAACTATATGGTTTGGTGAGGTAACAGCTGACTTTTATGTTTCTTTAAACATTTTCATTTTTTAGAATTCTAGAATCCAAATGTATTCATATTTTATGGAATAGTCTGTTTTCTGAGTATGAATATACCAAAAAGGAAAAATGCTGAGAAGAAAGTATCATGGTCAGTCCACCATTCAGTAGTTATTATCTTTACCAGCATGCGGGTATCTGGTGATATCACTCATGATTCACAAAGCAAGCAAATTTGGGTTTCCAAAAAACAGAACTAATTCTAAAAGATGCAGGCAATTCAGACCCCTCTGATTCCCTGGGCATTATGCCAGATTGAGCCGAGGGTGGGAGCTGACCCTGCTCCTAACTGTCCCTTCAGGGTATAGGCACCTCCAATGCTGTGAGCATGTGAGGGCCAATTTTGATTCATATATTGATTTTAGTACCTTACTTTAAGGAAAGAGTGCAAGTAGCCATGGACTGAAAAAAATACCTATTTCATACTTTTAGGGCAGCTCTGGTGTCGCTGCACAGCCAGGTTACCAAGAACTGTAATGAACACTGTACTCTTTCCTGTTTCTGGGCAACCCTCTAGCCATTCGCTCCTGGTTAACTCGGAAGCACGTCCAGAGGCTGCACGCAGCTGCCACAGTCATCAAGCGCGCATGGCAGAAGTGGAGAGTGAGTATCGGACTCAAGAAGTCAGGGTTGCCTGTGGATATTTTGGTATCAGATAGACATGGGTTGGAATGCTGGCCCTGCCACTGCAAAGTAGGTCGTCTTGTGTTCTTCAAGCACAAAATGGGCATGCCCCACCTGCACTGCAGGGTGGCTGTGTCGGTAAAGAGTGGCATAAGCAACTGGGAATGTGCTAAACACCCTGGAATTCTAGACTCTTTAAAGGCTATTTTTTAAAGTAGCCTATGTAAGGCCTAGGCCCACCTGCCTTGGGTATAAAGTTCTGCCACACAGAGCCAGTCTGGTTGAAGGCATCCGCTGTTCACAGCCAGGTGCCCTTCAGTTCACCTTGTTAAGTTGATTTATTAGAGCGGGTTTTGGTTTCCGTTTTCCATTAAGAACTGATAAATCAAAAACTATAAAGTGGTGTTCTCTTTTTAAGATCAGAATGGCCTTCCTTGCTTCTAACGAACTGGATGGTGTGGAAGAAAAACACTTGTTTCAAGCTCCCCGTTCCCCAAGCTCCTTCCCGCTGCCCCAGACACAGAGCTGGCTCCCGGGGGCAATAATCCGCCTCTGGCCCATGGGACTGGTCCTGGCCAATGCAGCTGTGGGTGTGCATGGCTTCCAGAGGAAACTGGTGGTCTGGGCCTGCCTCCAGCTCCCCACCAGCAACCCCCGTAGCTACACTGTCCAGACGGCACAAGAGCAAGGTGGAGTCACGTCCATCCGAGCACTGCCTCAGGTAAGCTGTGATGGGATGGATGGCAGTCTTGCCCACAGCAGCTCTGGGTCCCTCGCATCTCACTGTGGAAGGCAGGAGGCTAGGCCCAGGAATCCACAGTGGGAGCAGGACTGAGGCTAGGACAAGAGCCATCCTAACGCTACTAGGGAAACCAGAGCCTAAGCTTCCCAACAGCTGCAGTTCAACTCCAACTTTTCCAGAGCCTTTTCATCACCTTAAAAACTGCGTCTAAGTGTTCTGGAGCAGTGGACGCCAACCGGTGGTCCGTGAGGCCTAAAAGGTTGGCGACCGCTGGTTTAAGGAAACCTTTGGAGCAGCGGTCGCCAACTGGTGGTCCGAGAACCACTGATGGTCTGTGAGGTCTGAAAGGTTGGCGACCACTGTTCCAGAATTACCTTTTAATTAGTTGCACACTTTCAAAAAACTTGGGTTGTGCTGACAGCTTACTCCCTCCAGTGGCACTGGATTTGGCACCAGGTTTTCCCCAAATTCGGTTACTTGGTTTTTCTCCTTTTCCAGCTAAAGAAATGACAAGCAGGTGAGTCCTTGGTCCAAGTGCCCTGTGTTTGTATATTATGGGCAGCCAAGGAAAAAGTCAGCCAGCCTATAAAACAGGCAAACACTCAAGGATTACATATCAAAAAGGCAGAAGGAAGGAAACTGAATTTCTTGCCAGAGGAATTAGTATAGACCAGAACCTGGGTAAAATCTCCCATAACCACACAGTGTAAACCAAAATCTAACTGTTCGACCTTCTGGCGTTAAGCAATCTTAGGGCTGAGACAGTGATACTTCTAGGAGGGGAGTGCTCTATTGTCCTCATCTGTCTCACACTGCAGGGATGTGAACTTTCTTACTCTAATACTGCTCTGGACTTTGCCACTTAACCAACTGAAAGACATGTTGGTTAGTTCAGTCCTGCTCCTGCCATGATTCTCATGCCAGCACACACTCCCATACATCCCTAGCATTTGCCCTGTGAGGTACCTTTAGGCCCTGGCTCTCCTGGAAGCTGGGTTAAGCCACCACTCTCTCTCCCTAGGGCTCGATCAAGTTTCACTGCAGAAAGTCTCCGCTGCGGTATGCTGACATCTGCCCTGAATCTTTGTCGGACAGTGTTACTGGCTTTAATCAGATTCTGCTGGAAAGACACAGGCTGAGCCACGTGTGATCTCTTCTCACCTTCGATCCTTACCTGGCCGGGCAACCCGTGGTGCCTTTGTTTCTACAATGCCTTTTCCTGCCAGCTGCCTTGCCAAAGACATTTAATCTACACATAGCTGCCAAACTACTCCCAGTGACTCCCAGGCCTGTGAGTGACGGTTCCTGCCTGCCTGTGGGCCAGGCCTGTGCGGCCAATCACCAGTGGTGCCTGGGGCTCTAGCCTCCATCTCAAGCACTGGCAGATGTCAGGGTCAGTAGTTCCCAAACCAAGGTTAAGAAACAGGAGGGCCACATTTTAACTACATTCTCGGAGCCAACTGCAATCAAACAAGATTGAGAGTTGTCTGTTGCTACAGTGAGGTATCCCTCCACTCTGATTCCCCACAAACAGAACAGACAGCTTGAGATCAGCTCTAAAATGTTGGCTGGGGAAATTCTACGTTTAGTTCCTTTAAAAGGAACAAAACTTTACTATTTAATATGTTGTTGATTTATTTAATTTCAAGCAATTAAATTATGAATCAAGGATGATGAACAATGCAATGTACCACAGAACCACACCTTGATTTTATTTCAAAACTGAGAAAGTTTTCAAACGAGTGTGAAACTTGATAAATTATCTCACAATATCTACCTTAACTGTACCAAAAATAAATAACTTAAAAACAACCATCTGAATGTGTGCCCCTTGAGTGCTCCCATCTGCCTGACACCTAAGCCCACAGCAATGGAGGTGAAGACTCACGTGACCTACCCTACATCAGCAGGTCTTCGTCCTGGAAATACTGCCCTTGCTTGGGGCCCCACATTAGCTGGTCTCCTGGAAGGAGCAAGCAGCACCATAATCCATTTTAAGGATCCTTATTCTGGGATGGTTCCACGATGCTTAAACAGCAGTCAGCAAACTCCACGAACAAGGGCTCTTGCATGCAGGCTCTCATGAGCTTGGCCTTGTCGTCCCCCTGATCAAGGCTGATCATCAGCTGTCTAAGGTGTGGGTTGAGCAGTAAGCTTCTTAATGCTGCAGACTCCCCTTAAAAATTAAAGAAAGCCAATCTGAGTTGAAGCCGGAACAGGTAGAGATGGCTGCAAGCTAAATGCTTTAAATGTAGTAAATACTGAATCCCCTTAACCTTTAAACCCACAAATTAACCCCAGTGCTTTACATAAGCAAAGTGAAATCAGCATATAAAATGATTTCCAAATTAAATACTTTACAACTACAAATACAGAGAACAGCATTAGCTTATTGGCAAGGACGGTTATACACTGAATCAAGCACATCAAACTCTCGGTCCTCCAGCTGTGAGTTAGACATGCTTGCACTGAATGATGCTTAAGTGCTCAATCCAGCCTGAAGCACGATGGGTAGTGAAATGACGCTAACATCTGTATGGTACTTTACAGATTACAAAACTGTTCACAACTATCCCCAGCTAGCTCCAACTTAATTCTAACCACTGCCATGCACTCTGAAATGGGAATGAAAATAATGCCCACCGGTAGGAACTACCCTAGCCCATGAATTATATAGGTAACAGAACTATCAGGGACTGAATGAGCAATCCCACAAAATACTGGGTATTATTAACACCCACATTCTCTAAAAATCAAGTCCAAAAAAGGGGACATCTAATACTCTCAATAATAAAGACAGCATTAGCCAGTCTGGCTCAATGGATAGAGCGTCAGCCCAGGGACTGAAGGGTTCAGGTTCTATTCTGGTTAAGGGCACGCACCTTAGTTGCAGGCACAATCCCCTACCCTGATCAGGGCGAGTGCAGGTGGCAACCAATTGTGTCTCTCACAATGATGTTTCTCTCTCTTTCTGTATCTCGCCCTTCCTTCCACACTCTCTAAAAATCAATGGAAAAATATCCTTGAGTGAGAATTAATGTAAAAAGAAACCAGTAAGATAAATTTAAAAAAATAAAAACAAGTCCTGGGATTATTCAGTATGCATTTATGGCTAGATTGTAAATGGAGCACTAGGAACATAGAAATAAATGTAGGTTTCTCCCCTACAGACTGATGTGAAACAAATTCCCATAAAATTTGGTGAGCAGTATAAGGCACCATGGGAAGATGAAAAGTATCTTAATTCTGACAGTCAAAGGTCAAGAACACTTAAACTAAGGACAGGACACTTGAAGAAAGCCTTGAAGGAGGAACAGAATTCTGCTAACTCATAAAGCCACTGTGACCCTAGGCCAAGAAAATGATCTTACAGACAAGCTGGGAGGTGTGGAAACCCTGTGTTGTTAATAGAACTGTGGCTGGATGAAGGAATCTGCATGCTGTGCTAACTTTTTAAAAAAAACCTTAAAAATCACACTCAGGCTCAGTTAGAGCTTTGTTTACATACACAAAGGTTGTGGGTACAAGAAGCAACCAAAGAATGCATAAATAAGTGGAAAAACAAATTGATGTTTCTTTTTTTCTCTCCCTCTCTCTAAAATCAAAATAAAAACCACATTCTATACAACAGATTAAATGTATCTCAATGGTTGACAAAAATAAATAAGCACAGTACAGACTTACCTAAATTCTTTAAATTCTGCAAAGAAACTCTATCCTGTTCCTCGTCACTATTGAGAAAATCAGCTACAGAGTCGTCGTCATCATCTAAGGAATATATAACACAATCAACTACTTATGGCTGTAAAAAAAGTCCAGGTGCCAGATTTTAACAACTATTCCAATAGATTTTAAAAATGTATATGCACACACATGTGACAATAACCCATTTGTATAAACAAAACCTCTTCTCTGGAGTTTGTGATTACCAACACTCCTCTTTTAGGAAAGGGAAGGAAAATGAAAGAAACATTGGTGACTTAAAACAAATGCATCCTAGTGTCCACACACTTACTCTATGTGTTTCCCTGTGGTCGTAATGCTTGGAGGCTGATTTTCCAATTCTTATCACGCCTTCTCTCCTCATCATGCTCCAGCTCTAAGATGGACCAACAAAGTAGGTGTGCTCCATAAAAACCTGCTAACGTGAATCTCCTCGTGGGCAGAAATTGCCTGAACCCAGTAAGGACGTTTCTCCAAGGGCAGAAACAGGCCACCTCCTCCTTGCTGTGAATGTTCAATATATCTTGGGTAGTATTAGAGGGAGCTGCTTCCAGAGGCAGGCATGGTTGCATGACCCCTGATAGCCAGTTGGCTGGCAGGATGGGATGGCAGTTCTCTACCACTGTAACCTGTGAGAAGCCTCCAGCAGCAGCAAGGTGTCATGAATCAAGGGCAGCCTCTCACCCAGCTCAGGTGAACTGACAGATCCAGCAGAGAGACTGAAGCCATGACTATAGAAGGCTCCCTCTCTCCCAAACCACACCCCCGGTCTTTCCCCTCCTGCGTGTGGCTCCTATTATTCTTGTCCTGAACAATGCCTTTAGGCTGCTCCATATCACCAGCAAGGACAGTGCCCCCACTCCTGATGCTCTGGGCTAAGGAAGCACTTCTCCCAAATGAAGACATGGTCCTTGATTCTCTGCCCCAGCCCGTCTCCTCTTTCAACTCACTATTTGAAATCCCTTTCTAGGTTTGTTCGTTTGTTTGAAGTCAACTCACCCACCTTTGTTTTCCTCAGGCTTTATAGTTTTTGCAATAAAAGCTGCTATTTTTTCCTCAACAAGATGAGTTTCGGTATTGCACTGCTCTGAAAGACACAAACATCAGGAGCTCATCATCTCCATTTTAGTGACAAGGCTATACCTCCCCACCAAGCCAGCATCGAGGTGGGAAGCATACGGATAGAGTAAAGGATGTGAGTGAGGGTAGAGATGGATGCAGACAAAGTGAGAGATCAGATTAAGGGAAAGTATAGCAAAAACAAGCAACTCTGGACCTGGCAGAACAACTTATGGACCCCCTAAGACCTGTACGGATCCCTTCTTGCCTTGCCTCGTATCACAGGGCTTTCGATATGTTTAAGTGACACTGACTTTGAGCATCAAACTATTTTCTCAGGAGTTTCAGATATCAAATTTGCATGTGCTCGTGCCATCGGGCATACACAGGTCCAGCCCAGAGGAGTTTATAATCTCAGGGATGACAGCTAAAGAGATGGATAAGATGCAAAGGGCGGGAAGATAAGACCAAGAGGAGTCTTACAGGAGGAGGCATTGCCAGGTCAAAGACCATTTCCAGCAGAAGAAAGATGTATGGCTAGCCCCAACCCTGAAGATGGGGTCAGGTGCAAGGAGATGGTGATGGAACACAAGTGGAGAAAGCAGGAGCAAAAGTATGCCACACACAGGCCAGGCCGTTACAGGTATTTCTCAGCAAGAGTGCTACTATGTTTAGGGTAGAAAGGTCTTTAATGCTGTAAGTCTCACACACCACAAGGTGTTTATTAGAATCAGTACCAATTACCAGAAGTACCACTAACTCCTCCTCAGCTACTGTAACAACAAAAACTTTGTGAAGAGCTATGTCCCTATGGAGAACAACGGGGGGGGGGGGGGAACAGATGGGAAGGGGAGCAGGGGAGGGCATGTACTGGGGGGTGAGGAAGGCCAGGGGGAGGGCAATAGGGTAAAAAAAAAAGAGAAAATGTACTACTACGTATTTGTAATACTTTAAACAATAAAAATATATATATTAAAAAAAGAACCACTGACCTGTACTAGAGAGAATGGCCTTTTTAACAAGGGAGTGAATTGCTCCAATTTACATTTCAGAAAACTCACCCTGGCAGCAGAAGGCCACACAGGTAAGAGCTCCTGACAGGGTTCTTAAGAGGGGCCTCACCAGGTTGCAAGGTGAGAGGGAAGTGCTCACAATCCAGCTCTCCAGCCCTATTTCCAGCAAAACAGTTATCTTCTTTCCTATCTTTAGTTGAAGGTTATTTTAAAATATATTTTTATTGATTTCAGAGAGGGAGATAGAAACATCAAAGATGAGAGATTATCATAGATCAGCTGCTTCCTGCATGCCCCCTACTGGGGATCCAGCAACACCAGCATTTGCCCTGACCAGGAACTGAACCACGGAATCCAACCATGACCTCCTGGTTTATAGGTCCACACTCAACCACTGAACCACACCGGCCAGGCGTAGGTTTCTTTTTAAATACTCCAGAGATCTTAGGAAAAAGGCGCGGGGGGGGGGGGCCATTGGAGAAAAAGGCATGAAACATACTGCTGTAAAGCAGAGATTGGAGGGGATGAACGAGAGGCAAACAACTAATGAAAAAAAAAAGGGAGGGGAGGCACATCTATAATACTACCAACAATAAAGATAAATTTAAAAAAAAACTAAACGAGGAACTTTACCATGAATTAACCAATCATGAAATCGTGGGAAAGGGCCCCAAGGGCTGAGAAGAGGCGCTGGAGAAAGTTAAAATGTACACTTGACAACATTTAACAGCCAAAGACATAGCTCCTTATTGCAAAAAGACCTACCTCACTGTTTCTAATAGACATTACTTAGAAGAATGTTCTCGTTAACCTTAGCCAGCGCAACTTGGGCCAAATGATGAGGAATATAAAGATGAACTAGCCGGGTGACTGACTTTTCCGGCGAAAAACGATCAACTCTTTTTAAAGACACACAAAAAAGGATATAGCACGTAGAAGAAGAGACCGAGCAGAAGGTTTTGACTGTTCAAAATCCAGAGAAGCATTCACAGGCAGAGGCGTCCCCAAGAGACCCGACAGGCCCGGAGGGGCGGGTCTGGGGCGCACATCCCCGAGACCAGGGCGGGGCGTGGAACAGGCCCGGGCTGAGGGGGGGACGCAGGGGGCTCACCTCGGTGCTTCCGGAAGCAGGTCACAGAGCAGCTGGAACAGAACCGAGAGGGCATTTCAGCTCTAGGCCTGGCGCACCCTCCCGCGCCCCAGCCCGGCCCGACGCTCGCGTCTCCCTCCCCCCACGACGTCCGACGCTTACTAGGGCACGCGGCAGGCGGGGCAGCGGTATTTGGGCTTCTCCAAGCAGATCACACAGACAACGTTGCCACCATTGAGCGATGCCATGGTCTCCCGGTCCCGCCGCGCGCTGCTCTGGCCGCGGGTGCCACGTGCTCGCTGTTTCTTCCGCCTCCTTAACCAGGACCAATCAGCGCGCAGCATTTACTGGCAGACAAAAGCAATAGATTGATCCTGCTTCCTGTTCCAGGCCCAATCAGTAGAAAGTCGATACACTCGATGTGCACCCAGTAACTGCATCATTTTCCCTGATTGGGTCACATCCTGGAAGAACTTGACCATAGCCTTGTCCGTCCATACACTCTCCAGTTCTGTCGCCCCACATTTCCTTTTCTGGTGTCGACTTTTTTTTTTTAGTATTATTAATTTTTTAAGGAGAGGAATAGAGAATTAGAAACATCGATGAGAGAGAAACATCAATCAGCTGCCTCCTGCACGCCCCCCACTGGGCATGTGCCAAAACCAAGGTACATGCCCTTGATCGGAATCAAACCAGGACCCTTCAGTCCACAAGTCGACGCTCTATCCACTGAGCCAAACCAGTTAGGGCTGGTGTGGACTTTCTAAATCTTGTTCAGGCTTTAGGTTCTCCCCTAACATGTCATTTGCTTATCTCTAGTAAATGAGAATTCCAGCCATTGATCAAACCTCTGTCAGATCACATGACACACACATGCCTTTCCCATCCTGGGCCATTTTTCTCAGAGGAAAGAAAGATGAGGCTTGGTCTGTGACAAACGTTTATTGTTGTGAGTCCTGCTATGACCACATGCTGGGCTGGGACACCCAGGGATTATCAAAGGTTGTCTTTGGCCTCTGGGAGCTGAGGGCTTAGAGTGAAGGAAGCAGGCAGAGGTTGGAAGGAAGAGACTCAGTTGTAGAGTCTTGTAGCCTGCACTTGCATGACCCTTCTTAAATTTTGCACCCTTGGTTTCTCATTCACCTCACCCTAGTCTCAGCCCAGAGTGGGACATTAACCAGATAAGAGAAGAGTGACTTCTGACCAAGACTGGTTTGGCTCAGTGAATAGAGCATCAGTCTGTGGACTGGAGGGTCCCATGTTCGATTCCGGTCAAGGGCATGTGCCTTGGTTGCTGGCATGTCCCCAGTGGGGGGTGTGCAGGAGGTGGCTGATGGATGTTTCTCTCTCTCTCTCTCTCTCTCTCTTTCCCTTCTTCTCTGTAAAAAGTCAATAAAATATTTTTTTTAAAAAAGAAAAGTGACTTCTGGCCCAAAGGTGGGAATTCTGTCCTACTGGGTCCAGATAGGTGAGCTCTGATGAGCCTTGAATGTCACCTCAGGCTTTAGGAATAGACAAATTCACACTTTATTGGGAACTCACCTCCTCCTCAAAGCCCTGAGCATTGCCCCATATGAGTGGTGCCCTAACCCTAAGTGCTCCCCCCTGTGGCTCATTAGCCCTCAGGATACCAATACAAGGTTCCCCCATGATTTTCAAAATTTGTGGGAATGCATCTGCTACAACCAAGGCAGCCATTCTAGGTTTTGCTCAAACCCCTCCCTGCCTGTGTGACTTGGAAAGATTGATTATCCTCTCTGAGCTCCCTCATCTATTAGATATCCAGACCTATATTCCCTATCTGTTGTGAGGCAAAGAGGAGACCATATATAAAAAGGTTTATAATCAGAAGCACTACAAAGAGTTATTTCCATGATATCTAAAACATTTCTGTAACTCTTCCTGGACCTCCAGTCCAGACCCCATGAGCACAGGTCCCAAGCCCCAAGTCCCAGGTTTCTGCCATCAGCCTCTGAGCTGTGCTGGCCCTGGGCATGAGGGACCATCCATCCTTCCTTTGGCTGTGCCAGACTGTCCGGAGGACGCTGTCCAGTCCTCAGTGCTGAACCGTCAGGTCCCCTCTGGCTACCTCCCTGTGCTACTGTCCCTACCTCCAGCCTCCAACCACATGCCCCAGCAAAATCCAAGACGCATCCACAATGACTCAATAATATGCAGTGTTCTTTATTTTTTATTATTATTATTATTGATTTTTTACAGAGAGGAAGGGAGAGGGACAGAGAGCTAAAAACATCGATGAGAGAGAGAGATTGATCAGCTGCCTCCTGCATGCCCCACACTGGAGATATGCCCGCAACCAAGGTACATGCCCTTGATCGGAATCAAACCTGGGACCCTTCAGTCCGCAGGCTGATGCTCTATCCACTGAGCCAAACCGGTTTTGGCTGCAGTGTTCTTTGTATTCCTCAACAATTGTGACTACCGCTGGTTTCAATCCAGAGGTATCCCAGAAGGCCTGTGCTTACCTGGGAACACCAGAGAGAATGTGAGTGACTTGTCAGACCACACTTAAATCCTGTGCCCTGTCTGGCACCGGTAGAAATTTGCCCATTATGGACATTACCACTGCCCTCTCCAAACTCTTCTTGTGAATTGTGTTTGGAGGCTGAGGCCACGAAAAGTTTACACAATTTTCAGGGGTTCAACCCCAGCCACATCGTAACCACACTGACTCCCCTAACTTCGGGTCCAGGAATGGTGATTCCAACAAAAAACAAAAAATTCCTGGGATTCCTCCCACACACATTCTACACAAAAACAGGGCCCTCCCTCTACTCTGGGAGACCCCCAGCTCCCATGGACACCTCTCCTGCTCCAATGTCAGGATAGAAGGTGGTTCAACTGTGATGGAGATGAAATTGAGGAACATCAAGAAGCCACAGAAAACCAGTCCCAACTCCTCTGGGCAGTGGCCAATTCAGAGAAGAATGACAGGTATGACTCCAGGACCAGCAATGTCCACACTGATGCAGACGCCCATCCCAGCAACTGTCTACTGCCTCCTTAGCGTCAGACTGAGCAGTGCAGACATGGAGAGGCAAGGTAATCATCCTGGAGCAATGGTTTTCAGAGCTACGGGCCCTGGCAGGCGCTGTCCAGCGCATTTCAGACAAGCCAATCCTGGGGCTAAGTCCTAAGATGAGAGTCGCGTGGATGCCCAGGCATGACGCCCATCACCTCCAGAGGGCGCTCCAGGTAGCGATCGGCTCTGGTGCAGCAGCGCTGGCGCTGGACCTTGCGGAGCAGACAAGGCTGTCTCACCGCGAAGGCAGGAGTAAGTCCGGACTTGGACCGCCACACCTCGCACATCGCCAAGTGGCGGGGAAACAGCCAGAAGCGCTGCGAAAAGGCAGACGACCTATGGGCAAGAGTGTCTGGAGGAAAGCAAGGCCCACGCTAGAGAGGACTCCAAATGCAACTGGCGGTCCTGGGGCAGTTCCCCAGTGACCATCGCCCATGCTCCCTGTCAGCCATAGAGGGGCTAAATAGGCCATGAGCCACTGCCCTGCACCTTCCCTGAATGCCATGATGGAGAAGGCGGATCAATCTAATCAGCCCACATGGGCTACTCGTTGCCCTTATCAGAGTCCAGGGGTTGAGGTCAGACTCTTTGTGCTGCCTTGCTAAATCTCAGCTTCTCTCTGCAATTCTAACCCCTCTATTCCTCCCCCCGCCCAGTATGGAGATTTTAGGTGAACTACTGTCATGTTCTCACCTGCCCCTCTGTGTTTTCCCTCTGCTGTTCAAGTGGTCAGGTGAATGAGGTTGCTGGTGGGAGTCAATAAAAGGAGGCCTGCGGTTCTGATGGAAGGGTCCCAATAATTGATTTCCAACTCTCTGCGTGTTATTTTATACTTGTGAAATGGTATTCATTCCCCAGCTCTAGACAATGAGTCTGTCCTACAGTCAGTCTTCAAAGAGAACATACAAACAATAAAAGGGATAAAGAATAACTGCATTATCCACAGTCCCAGGAGAACTGGTGAAGTATAAACAGTACAGGTCCCTGTTGTTTCATGAACACACTCACCCTGCCTCCCACTCTCTCCCACTTGCAAATCCACATAGATTTCCTGAGATCAAAGGAATCAGGACCTCCCAACCAGATTCTCCTAAAAGCTTCGAAGGGTCCAGTGTGGAGTGGGACTCAGAATGGGGGTCCTCAAGCTAGGCAGACCCAGCTCATACGGTTCTGGGTCCAGCCTGGTGGTGTGACTCAGTGATCCAAGAGGTCACAGTTCAATTTCTGGTCAGGGCACAGGACCAGATCCTGGGCTCCATCCCCCGTAGGGGGTGTGCACAAGGCAACCAATCAAGATTCTCATCATTGATGTTTCTGTCTCTCCCTTCCCTTCCTCTCTGAAATCAATTATATATATATATATATATATATATATATATATATATATGTATATATATAGTTGATTCAGAGAGAGAGAGAGAGAGAGAGAGAGAGAGAGAGAGAGAATGAATGTGTGTGTTGGTCCTAGCTGGTTTGGCACAGCGGCTAGAGTGTCAGTCTGCGGACTGAAGGGTCCCGGGGTTCAATTCTGGTCAAGGGCACATGCCTAGATTTCAGGCTCCATCCCCAGTAGGGGACATGCAGGAGATAGCCAATCAATGATTTTTCTCTCATTATTGAGGTTTCCATCTCTCTCTCCCTCTCCCTTTCTATCTGAAATCAATAAAACGTATTTTAAAAAATAAAAAAAGAGGTTTTGGGTCCAGAGGTCTTGGGGCGTCGACTGGTCACAGATAAGTCCCAACAGGCGGGTTGTGACTGGTCCTCTACCATGTCCTGTGGCCCCAGAATCAGGAGAGTGGGTGTTACTCACCGACGCAGCCCTGCACCTCCTCAAGGCCCCACAAGGATTCCAACCTGTTAAGGATTCTTGCACCACCTGCGCTCGCCCTCTAGGGACCAAAAAAAAAAAATCGTCTCTATCTCTAACAGCCTTCCCTTCTTTGTCCGGTCAGACACCCCCCACCCACCCCTAGTTCTGGCAGGAGCATCCCGCCTGCCCTGGAGGCGCTGTCCAGACCGCGGTGCTGAAGCACCCAGAGCCCTGCCGCCAGAGAACAGATGGCAGTCCCAGCCTGCAGCTGCTATTCCTAACCCGGGCATCGTCCAGACTGGCCTGTTAATCTGTACGGATGCTTGTCTGCATCAGCAGGTTTAAACTAGGATTTCCCCTGAGATCTGAGCTCTCCTGAGAAGGCCCAGGAATGCCAATGTTTGTCAAGGGGCCTGGAGCCTCAAGAAGTGGACAGTACGTACTCAATTCACCCACTATAGGTATCTCCACTGCCCTCTTCACACTTGTCGTATGAGTGGTATAATTCCCCACACCACTGGGGAGGGCCCACTCACTTTCCAGGAACTCGATTCTTCTTCCCACCTGCACCCAAACCAGCAGGCCCAGCCACCTGAAGGGGGGAGGGGAGACTAGCCCTGGGATTCCTCTCATACACATTCCTTGCAGTAAAGATGCCTCCGCTCCACTCTGGAGGACCACCAATTTTCATAGATATGCATGACTACTCTTCTCACCCAAAATCCAGGCAGGCAGGGGAGATCAGGGGTCCCCAGTGAAGGGCTCTGCAACTTGGAGTCCAGAGTCTTGCCCTTGAGGGAGTAAATGACATGGTTGCCCAGGGAATTTATCAGATTTGTGATGGCAGTGATGTTGGGCAGCATGAAGAAACTGGGTATAACTACTAAGGGCAGAAATGAGTCCAGAAAAGAGGGGCCAGTAGGATGCCAGAAGGAGCAGACAGGTGGCTGCATAGGTGCCCAGGACCAAGCCCACACTGGATCTACCATGTCCCGTGGCCCCAGAACCCCATGGGTGACCATTATGGCAGCCCAGGGCCCAGTCATCTCTCCTTAGCATCAGTCAAACCTCAGTTCAGATTGGCAGAGGAATGAGGTACAAGTGGAGGCAAAAGGGAGTACAGTGAATCATGTTGCTTGACTCTTGATGTCTGCTCCCTGTCCTTATCCAGGATGCCTGCCTGTGGGTGCAATATGGATGAATGAAGATAGGCAGCCTGCTGCAGGAACACACCTGTGTGGGCAGGAGTGGGCAGGCCACCAGCAGTTGAAAAAGTCTAACCCCACCCCAACATGTGAGCCCCATACTGTGGCCCCTAAGGCAACAGATTAATAACTAGTGTTGTCCTGGGCATCACAGTGACCCCAAAAGACAAAGTGGATATTAACAAACCCATTAGGCATATGGGAAGACAGAGGGTCAGAGAAGGCATGGTAAACTGCTAAACCGCACCCCCCCAAAGACAAACTTCTGGTGTTCAATTCACTCCAACATCCTCCTCCACTTCATTCATCAAGGACCTGGTGGTAATGGAGGTCCCTTCTCTCAGACCCTAACAGCTCTGATGACCACAGTAATTAAAAACAACCACTACAGGGTTCTCAACATAATCCTTCTGGGGGGACAGTAGGAGGGTTATTACCTTAGGGCCAACATGCCACCCTTTGGCTGGCTTGACATAAGCACATGAACAACATCTAGTGAGGAAAGGACTGCCAGTCAGACCCAGGGCACAGGTGGGGGCCTGAGGAAGTGCAGGGGCCTCCTCATCCACAGAGCCTTCAGGCAATGAGCCAGAATGCTGCTTCAGCTTCTCATCACAGAGTTGAGCCACAGCTGTGCCATGCTGTTGTTGGCGGGGGGGGAGGGGGAGTGAACATGAATACAAATATATCCAGCAGGCCTGGCCGAATGAGGGAAACTGAAGGGCACTGCAGGGCCACTGGAAGAAGGCCAAGGTGGGAGCTCTCTCATCAGATCAGAAGATTTGGCAGCCTGGGTGGCCACATACGAACCAGAAGAAACCCACCAGTGGGGCACCTGGGGATGAGGCAGAAGAACATAAGTGTGATCCTAATGTGGTGATGCTGGGAAGCACGAAGAAGCCAGATGCAACTCCTGGCAGCAGGGCCTAATTCACAAAAGAGGGCATTGAGCAACCGGAAGGCACACTCGTGTGCGTCCCCGAGCCCTGGGAGGGTCTGCTGCTCCCCAGCTCCTGCTCTGCCCCTGAACATTCTTCCAGGGCCTTCTCCTGCCTTCCTCTCTTCAATCTGGGGCACAGTGTGAGGCCCAGAGGGGGACCAGAGACTAGTTGCCACCCAGTATGCTCCAGGTGAGCTGAGCCTGCACCACGTGCCCCGTTGCCAGTGTCCAGCACTGCCAGACATGGCTCCCAGCCCAGTCTGACCCACGTGGCTACAGTGCTTGGGCTGGACTAGGTGCACAGCCCACAGGGTCTCAGCAGCCCATATGCCAAAGAGCTGGCTGTCTGGGGAGGGAGCAAAGTGGTGCCCTGGGTTTCTGGCAAGGGAGCATTTCCTCTGAGAAAGCAGAACCTGAGCCAGCCCAGGGCTATCGTCCGGAGCACCACTGCCTGACTGCTTCTGGGCCAGGCCTGAAAAGGTGGACAGCCAGCCAGAAGACTGCACATCACCCACCCACCCCCACCCCATATCCGCTACAGAATGAAAATGCTAGGCCTTCTGTTCAAAAACGGTTATGCATTTTAGAATATTAAACCAACTGCAGCCCCTCTGAAACTTTATGAGTTCCACAGCCAGGAAGCCTACCAATCCCATACAGGTCTCATTAAATTTGAACTGCACTTCAGGTTAACTTAGGGGTTACTTATTATGGAAGAGCCACTGTCCTCCCCCCCCCCCCCCCACCTCCTGGTTTGCTAGAATAAGGGAGGAGACAGGGCAGTCTGATCCCACTCTCCCACAGGACCTATGGAGCGGGGAAGTGAGCTATTGATGCAGCCTTGCTAAATCTCAGCCTCTTTCTGCAGCTCCTACACCCCCATCCTTCCCCAGGGTTTGGGGGGAGCTGGCGTCACACCTGAAAGAAAGAGATAAGGTGGGGTCGTTAGAGGAGTTTCTGACACATTCTCAGTGGCTTGTCTCTGATACCTAAGAGACAGTAGGAGTTCAGGTCTTAAAAGAGGTTGCATGTGGTAGTAGTATTGGAAAGTCTTCAGGAGCAAGCTAAAGTTCTGGGTACCAGGTATAGGGCGGACCTAAAGAGTTGCTTTCCAGTTCTCTGTTTGCTATTTTATCATCATTAAGTGATGTCCTCCCCACAACTGAAACACTAGGGAAGGATGGACAGCAAGAAGAACTTCCAAACTGTCAATGGCCTGGAACTGTTAGAAAAGCAGGGACAGCAGAGGGCGTCATTGTGCAAATACAATCCTGGGGGGAGGCGCCCTCAGGCACTCATTTTTCTCACACTCTCTCTGAGACAGGCTAGTAGGCCAGGCCCAGTGGAAAAGGGAGAGACTGAGACAGGATGTTGAACGGCTAGGCAGTTTACAGCCATCTAGTAAATCACAAAATCTTATCTTCCCTAACCAAGGACACTAAGAGTAAATGGTTTACACTTCTCCCCAACTAGAGGGTAGATAGCATAAATCACCCTACTGAGGAAGATAGATAACAGAAATCAAGTGAGTGCCATTTGTGCCAAACACACCCAAGGACAGATGAAGTCAGGGGAATAAATCTCATTTTGGCACTTCAGCATAAGGCTGATGCAATACTCTATTGAGGTCCTTCTCTAACATCCCCACCTTTAGAAAACAGATAAGAACCCTCAAGACACAGACCCAGCTCGGGCTCTCTCTCTGGAGCATGCCCATGCCTTTCTTCCCTCTCATTTGTACATCTTTACTTTTTTTTTTTGTTTAATATATTGTATTGATTTTTCCACAGAGAGGGAGAGGGATGAGAGAGAGACATTGATCAGCTGCCTCCTGCACACCCCCTACTGGGGATGTACCCACAACCAAGATACATGCCTTTGACCAGGATCAAACCTGGTACCTCTCAGTCCGTAGGCTGACTCTCTATACACTGAGCCAAACCAGTTTCGGCGTGTGCATCTTTACTTTTCTTTCCTAAACTCTTAAGGGTCCCCATGAGATATGCAACTGAGGGAGCTCGTCCTGGGCTTACCCCTGCACTTCTCTCCAGGGCCCCCTGTCCTCTGGTTTTTCAGTGAACTAACGGCAGCACCATCGTGGCTCACTTCCTTCCCTGTGACTCTGACTTCTCGGCGAGTCCACGCAGCCCGCCATGGCCCACTGCTTCCCTATAACGTTTCTGGAGAGCCAACGCTGAGTACCGCACAGGCTCTCTCTCATTGCTTCTTCTATGCTAAGCCTTTCCTTACCTCAGTGTCCCCAGCTTTAATTAAACACACTCTGGAAATCACCTGGACTCATCTTGTGACATCTTTCCTGCATGAACCCACACACTACTGGTGGGTCTGAGGCAGACCCGCTCTAGGCCTAGTGCCCTTTCGGGGACATCTCTACCCTGCAAATCTACACAGAAACACCGTTACTCCCCACCACACACACACACACACACACACACACACACACACACACACACTCCCTGTTTTACAGGCACATCAGAAATCAAAGAGTTACAACTCTAGGTTCAGATTCTCCAAACAGCTTATGAGGGTCCCTTAAAGGGTGATGTCTCCCAATTTTTTTTGCCTTAATCCTTATCCCACTTCTACACTATTTTCATGAGCTGACGCTAGTTCTGTTCAGTGAGGAGCTGGGGAGAGAAACTGGGACCCTGGTTTCCTTTCCCAGCCTGTGGCCCTGCCCCTCCACTGGGAAGATGATCCCTGCATTGTCATTTTCCACGGGAAGTGAGCTGACACAATTTGGTGTTAAGGAAAAAAAAAAAAGAAAAAGAAAAAGAAAAAAAAGAAAGAAACAGGCTAGAGGGAGTCACTTTTGCTAAGCCATATAATTAAACCAAAATTTAATAACTAACCTAATTCAGTTTCAGCCTTTTCCAGGAGTAGAATTTTAAACCAATCAGCCTGGAATTTCCTGATCAGACACTTCTGCATAAGACCTCCTGCCTGAAATAATCCACTCTCTTAATCCCATCTCTTTCTGCTTACAAAAACATTCCACTTTGTACAACTCTTCGGAGTGCCTCTCTACTTTCCAGACGGGATATAGCCTGCTAAAGAGGAAATCTCAGGCCCACAAAGCCATCCCTCATGCTAAAAGCCCATTGTAACCAAACCTAGATTTAATACCTGACTTAAGTGCAGTTTCAACATCTCACAGGAAAGTAATTTAATGCACCAGCCGGAGTTTTCTGGTCAACCACCAGCAAGGCTCTCCCCAACCGAAAAGAAAAAGATGTCCTGGCCTCAAAGTAATCCTTTCTTTGCTTTTGTTACTAGCTCCCTTGCCCTATCCTTCTTCCTATAAAAACCTTTCCCTTTGTAAATGCCACCCTCCCCGCGCCCCCCCGCAGGACACTTCTAGTTGTTAGATGGGGTGCTATCCAATAGATAAATTGCTGAATAAAGACAATTAAATCTTCAATGTTACTCGTTTAACATGCCTGATTTAGGCCACAATACTAGCCTCAATAAATTCAAGAAGATTGAAATTATGTCAAGCATCCTTTTCATCATAATGGCATGAAAAAATACAAATATGTGGAGACTAGACAAACAGTGAATCAAAGAGGAAATCAAACAAAAAAATCAGAAACTATCTTGAATAAATGAAAATAAAAACACAACTTTTCAAAATTTAAAGGATGCAGCAAAAAAATAGTTCTAAGAGGGAAGTTCAGAGCTATTCAGGCCTATCTAAAGAAACAAGAAAAATCCCCAATAATCCAACTCTACACCTAAAGGAATTAGAAAAACAAAACCCAAAGTAAATGGAAGGAAATTTTAAGATCAGAATGAAAATAAACAAAATTTTAAAAAAGGAAAATATCAATAAAACTAAAAGCTGGTTCTTTGAAAAGATAAATAAAATAGACAAATTCATCAAGGAAAAGAGAGTGAGAGCCCAAATAAATAAAATCATAAATGAAAAAAAGAGAAATTACAACTGACACCACAGAGATTAAAAAAAATCATTAAAGAATACTATGAATACTATGAACAATTATATCCCCCAATTTGATAATCTAAATAAATGGATAGATTTTTTAGAAGTATATAACCTTCCACGACTGAACCAGAAAGAAATAAAAAATCTAAAAAGACCAATTACTAGCAGTGAAATTGAAGCAGTAATAAAAAAAACTCCCAACAAATAAAAGTCGAGGACCAGATAGCTTCACAGTTGAATTCTACCAAACACTTAAAGAAGAATTAATACTTATATTTATTTTTAAATATTTTTAAATATATTTTTTGAGTGATTTCAGAGAGAAAGGGGGAGAAAGGGAGAGGGAGGAAGGGAGGGAGGGAGGAGGGGAGAGAGGGAGAGAGAAAAACATCAATGAGGAGAGAGAATCATTGATTGGCTGCATATCCACACTGGGGATGAAGTCTGAAACCTGGGCATGTGCCTTGACCAGGAACAGAACCTGACCTTCTGGTTCATAGGTCAACGCTAAACCACTAAGCTATGCTGGCCAGACAATACCTATATTTCTTAAAATATTTCAAATATTGAAGAGGAAGGAACACTTCCAAATTCATTTTATGATGCCAGCATTACCCTGATACCAAAACCAGATAAGACATTACAAAAAAGAAAATTCAGGCTAATATCCTTGAGGAACATAGATGCAAAAATGATCAACCAAATGTTTAGCAAAACAGATTCAAGAATTAAATAAAGGTATTATACACCATGTCCAAGTGGGATTCATCCCAGGCATGCAAGGATGGTTGAACATACATATATCAATCATTGTGATATATTACATTAACAAAATAAAGGACAAAAATCATATGATCATTTCAACAGATGCAGGAAAAAAAAGCATATAAAAATTCAACATCCTTTTATGATAAAAACTCTCAACCATTAGAACTAATAAATGACTTCAGTAAAGTTGAAGGATGATACGAAATCAATCCACAGAAATCTATTGCATTTCTATTCACCAATAACCATCAGAAGAAGAAATTAAGAAAACAATTCCATTTACAATCACATCAAAAAGTATAAAATACCATGGATAAATTTAGCCAAAAAGGTGTAAACTGCACTCTGAAAATTGTAAGTTATTGAAGAAAGAAATGTAAGAAGATATAAACAAATGGAAGGATAAACCTTGCTCATGGATTAGAAGAGTTAATGTTGTTGGAATGTCCTTACCACCTAAAGTAATACAGTGGTACCTCGAGATACGAGTGCCCTAACATATGATATTTTTGCGATACGAGCCGTCAAGTGAGCGATTTTTGCTTTGAAATACGAGCAACATTTGAGATAGGAGTAATCGCGCGGATTGGCTGGCTGCACACAACCCACCAGTTTACCGCAACTTGAGCGTCTCATAGTTTCCCATGCCTCAAGGTTACGGGAATGAATTAAACTCGCATCTCAAGGTACCACTGTATACATATTCAATGCAATCCCTATTAAAACAGCAATGGCATTCTTCTCAGACTTTGAACTAATCCTACAATTTGTATGAAACCACACACACACACAAAAATGTGGATAACCAATGAAATCTTGAGAAAGAATAAAGTGAGAGGTATCATGCTCCCAGACTTCAAACTATACTACAAAGCTACAATAATCAAAACAGTATGGTACTGGCATAAAAACAGATACATAGATCAATGGACTAGAATAGAGAGCCCAGAAATAAATCCTTGTTTATATGGTCAATTAATCCATGACAAAGGAGGTAAATATATACAGTGGGGTAAAGACAGTCTCTTTAATAAGTGGTGCTGGCAAAACTGTACAGACACAGGCAAAAAACGAAATATACAAAAATAAACTCAAAATGGATGAAAGACATAAATGTTAGATTTGAAACTATAGAACTCATAGAAAAAAAACAAAGGCAGGAAACTCTCTGATGGTGCTCTTATTACTATCTTTTTGGATATAGCTCCTTGAGCAAGAGAAACAAAAGCAAAAATAAACAAATGGGACTACACTAATTTAAAAAGTTTTTGCACAGCCGAGACTGGTTTGGCTCAGTGGATAGAGCCTCAGCCTGCAGACTGAAGGGTCTCGGGTCAGGGGCATATATCTTAGTTGTGGGCACATTTCTAGTGGTGGGTGTGCAGGAGGCAGTTGATCGATGTCTTTCTCTCATCGATGTTTCTAACTCTTTAGCCCTCTTCTTTCCTTTCTGTAAAAAAATCAATAAAATACATTTAAAAAATAAAAATAAATAAATAAATAAATAAATAAAAAGTTTTTGCACAGCAAAGGAAGCCATTAACAACACGTAAAGAGAGCCTTCTGAAGGGGAGAAGATCTTTTCAAACTATACATCTAATAAGAGGTTAATATCCAAATCTAAAAATAACTCAAAATACAATTTTAACACCAAACACCTCTCCCCCAAAACAACACAATTAAAAAATAGAGGATATGAATAGGCATTTTTCCCAAGAGGACATACAGATGGCCAAAAGACAAATGAAAAGATGTTCACCATCACTAATCATCTGGGAAATGAATATTAAAATCACAATGAGATATCACCTCATTGGCTATCATCAATAAATCAACAAGTAGGAAGTGCTCGAAAGGATGTAGAGAAAAAAGGAACCCTCCTATGCCGTTGGTGGGATGGTAAATTAGTGCGGACACTATGAAAAACAATATGGAGATTCCTCAAAAATTTACAGACAGAACTTCCATATAACCCAGAAATTATTCTTCTGGGTATTTATCCAAAGAAAACAAATACATTAATTTGGAAAGACTTATATACCACTATGTTTACTGCAGCATTACTAATAATAGCCAAGATATAGAAGCAAACTAGGTGTCCATCAATAGATGAAAGGATGAAGAAGAGGCCGAATACATACACGATGGAATATTATTCAGCAATGAAAAAGAACGAAAACTTGCCATTTGTGACCACATGGGTATTATGGTAAGTGAAATAAGTCCGACTAAGAAGAACAAATACTGTTCAATCTCACTTATATGTGGAATCTAAAAAATTAAAAATAATTAAATTAATTAAAAAAACACACACACAACAGAAACAGATCTATTGATACAGATACAGAGAACAACCAAAGGGGAAAGGTTGGGATAGGGGAACTTTTTTCTAAGACCCCAATTCATGAATTGCTTAATAAAGCCTATTCGAGCTTCAAATCCACTCAGTTGAATTTGTGGAGTTTTTTGTTTTTGTTTTTTTAACACTGGGTACATCGTGAAGCTGCAAGGTGACATTTGTGG
This sequence comes from Lasiurus cinereus, assembly GCA_011751065.1. NCBI lineage: Eukaryota > Metazoa > Chordata > Mammalia > Chiroptera > Vespertilionidae > Lasiurus > Lasiurus cinereus. The sequence continues at coordinate 15,503,573 of JAAGEH010000016.1, read as the reverse complement.
AGGCTGTAGCACGGACTCGTGTTTACAGTAAAATGTGAAGGTTAAAAAGCAGGACTCGAAGTTGTTCTCTATGTCAATAGTGTTTTGCATATCGATAAAGACTAAAAGGGAATTCGGGGAAATGAAACAGATGAAGTAAGGTTATTTCAATATTTTTCCCCCTTAAAATATGTCAAATTATAAAATGGTTGCCTCTAAAGACAAGGTTATTGGTGATTCTCCCCCCTTGCTTCTTCCCAAATCTTCTACTTTGAGTAGCTTTATCTGGATAATCAGAGGAAAGGAAACTACAGCACCGGCCCTCTCTCCGCTCCCTGCCCCCTCACCATGCTCACTCGCCCGCACACCCACAAAGGAGCTGTTGCCACAGCATCCATGGAGTAGGGACTGTCTCCTTCCCCCCACAAGGCTGCCTGCGTGGCTCTTCCCCGTTTCTCCCCACCTGGTTGCACCCTCATCGCCCTCCTTAGAGCTCCTTCCACTACAAAGCCAGAATGTAAATGAATCCACTTGGAACAGGCGAGGAAGCGCCGTCAGATCTCGGCCTCCTGCTGTGGTCCGCCTGGGCCCCGGCGGCGGAGGCTCGGCGAGGGGCGGGCAGAGCCACGGGGGAGTTTTCCGGAGCTCTGCAGGCCGGGAACAGAACATATGTCCGCTCCGGAGCCGGGTTATTCCGTGCTCGTTCCTACTGTTATTATTTCAAAATGTTCAGGGGCCGACGTGCCTGCCAACCCCCCTAATAAGGAAGCCCTTGTCTTTCCCCATGGCGACCCCCAGCACTCCGTCCCCCCCTGTTTGCTCCCGCAGGATTCTCTCCACCGAGCAGAGAGGAGGGAGATGTGAAGGTGCGGGAAGAGGGACTGCAGCCTCCACCGATGCTGGCAGGAAAGGAGCTTTCTTGTCTCTGCTAGGATATGGCCGAGATCCAGGTTGGGGAGTGGTGGGCTGAGGCTCTTGGTTAAACCTTGTACTACATGTGGGTTTAATCTCAAGATCCAGGGATGCAAAAACTGCCATCTCTGCAAACTTACTTCTCAAGAGAAGACTGCAGAGAGCCAGGGGAGCTGGAGGTCCCGCGGGAGGAAGGTGTGTGTGTTGTATGTGGGGAATGAGATGGCAGGGAAAGAGCATCAGGGTGAGGGAGACCAGGAGTCGAATCCCAGCTTTGCTCTCTCCTTGCTGGGCAACTTGGGCGAGTCGCTGTCCTCTCTGAGCCTCAGCTGCCTCTCTGTAACTCAAGGACCCCTGGCCCTTTCTAGGGCGGAGTGGCTGAGGCTGTTCCCAGGCCTATAAAATTAGGATCTTGATATCTACCCCTCCTCGAAGGAAAGATCCGTCCAACCTTCTAATCCCAACTAACAAATCCTATCCATCTGGGGCCAAATACCTCCCCAGTTTCATCTCAGCACTCTCCCCTCACTTGATGCTCCTACCTCCCCTCCCAAGCCCACATCCTCGCCTTTTCTCATTGTTTCCTCTGCCTGGATTTCCCTTCCTTTTGGGGGTTAACAACTGCTTGTCTTCTAATACTCAGCTCACCTCCTCCAGGAAGCTTTCTTACAGTCCCCACGTCCTGCCGGGGTGAGGTGCAGCTGCCCTGGGCTCCTGTAATATCCTGGGCACATGCCACTGTTGCCCTCAACAGCTAGTGATGGCAGCTGAGCTTCACGGAGCACTTTCTAAGTGCCTGGCCCTCTTTCAGACCCTTTACCCAGCATCCTCTAGTTAAACCCTAACCCTACCTATGGGAGGGCGGTGTTGTCTTGGTTCTCATTGTGCTGCTGGGGACACTGACCTGTGGGAGGCGAAGGGTGAGTGCCCATGTTGGGATGTGAACCAGGATGATGTAATGCCAAAGCCCATTAGAAGCTTCTGCTGTACACTGCCCACGTCACCCCTTGAACACAGGCACGGTTTTCTGTTCCCAGATACGTTCTATCCTTCCTCTGACCTGTGGACACCACGAGTGCGGTGTTGAGATAGGTGCCCCAGCCCCACTCTGCCAACTGGAGTCCCAGGAAGGGCTGAACCCCAATCTCGAGTTTTCAGGGGCAGTTGGGGCTTCCCTCTTGCCCTTCGCCCCCCACCCCCGCCCTAAGTCTTGGAATCTAGGAAGAACCTTGATGCCAGGGCCCCTCCCTGGGCTCAGCCTCCTGTCCCTGCCACCTGATGCTACATCCACACCTGCCTCGGGTCAGGTTTAATCCAGCTAGAGGGACCTCCACGTAGAGGTCATGGTCTCGAGTACTAATGGGTCCCACCTGGCTTCAGCTCACTGAATTCTCAGAGTAACCCAAGAGAAAGGGAGGGTGGGGTATGGTTTTCATTTTACAGATGATGGAAACGGAGGCTCTGTGGGCACCCCAGAGCAGGTGGAGAGGCCTAGAAGTGACCCCAGGGCTAGCTGACGTCCAAGCCCCTCTGGCTTGCCCATTGCCTCCCTCCTGTTCCTGGGAAGGCCTTATCTGTGCACATCCCAGAGTCCCAGAGGATGGAGCTATGATTCAGCTCGGCGTCCGCCGTGGGTCAGTGTGACACCCAGGCACCAGGGTGGCTGTGGGTTGTGAAAGTCTGGGCTGGGCAGGGGCAGGCTCCCAGCAAGCCCAATAACTGTTTATTGGCAGAGGTCAGAAGGACAAAGATTACCATCCCCACCTTACAGATGAGGAAGTTGCAAAAAGAGAGGAGTAGGGAAGTTGCCCAAGGTTACCCCTGAGTCAGAGGAAGAGCAGGGATTAAACCCACAACCCTGGTGTTTCAGGACGAGGCACTACCAACGTAGCTACCCAGCCAGGGTAATGATGCCCTTCCTTTTACCTCCTCCCCTGCCCAAGCTTTTTAAAATCCTCATCCAAGGATATGCTTAGAGAAAGGGGGAGAGGGAGAGAGAAAAGGAAAGAGGGAGGGAGGGGGAGATAGAGAGAGAGACATTGATTGGCTGCCTTCAGTACATTCCCCAACCAGGAACCTGCAACCTTTTGGTGCACAGGATGACGCTCAACCAACTGAGCCACACCAGCCGGGCT
>JAAGEH010000016.1:15418286-15496401 GCA_011751065.1 Lasiurus cinereus | reverse complement strand
AGGAGCCCTCGCTGGCAGGAAAGAGCAAATTCCTAAGAAAAGCTTAGCCTGAACCAAAGAGGCCCTGGGGAGGCTCGGAGGGGTTCCGCCCTGCGCAGCTGGCTCCCAGGGCTTCCCATGGAGTGGCTTTCCCGAGGGCCTCCAGTCCCACTTGACCCTGGAGGCCCCTTCTGCCTCCAGGCCCTCGGAGGGGTGAAGACACGAGCCCAGGTGACCTCCCCCTCCTGGTCTCGGGGACACGCCCTCTTGCCAGAGGAAGCCCGTGGGGCTCAGAGGTCTGAGCTCTCCTGCTGAGAGAGATTAAGCCAGAGGCAGCGGCAGCCTCCCAGCTCCTGCCACCCGCAGAGGGGCCTGCAGGGGGTGGCCGCTCTCCCTTGTAGAGTGGACCCATAGGGGGGTTCCAGATGCAGCAGCTCCCAGCGGCAGCCGAGCCCCGTCCAGGGGAATGGACCGCCGTGGGGAAGACACTCGGGGACTGTCCGCCTCGGAAGGCGGCTGTCCCAGCAGGGGAGGCGAAGCACCTGATCCCGAGCTGGGGGACTTGAACACCCAAAGTGGTTCTGAGGGTCCCAGAGCAAGAGGGTGTCCAGCTTTCTGTGAGTGCTCACTCCTGGCCTCAAGCTCTTCCTCACACTCCTTAGCGAGACCCTGCCCTCCTCTCGGCTCCCTTCCCTCCCTGTCCCCATTCCAGGGACCCCAGAGAAGGTGGGTTTGGATTGGGGCAGCCCAGGCGAAGAGGTGGGGGTGGGGGGCGAAAGGGCGTTTACTCAGAGGGCTGAGCTCAGGCTGAGCGCGAAGCTGCCGTGCTTTTCTTAGGAATTTCCTCATCCCTGGATTCTTTCAAACGTGGCTTTTGCCATCTGTGCACGTAGAAGAGGCCAGAGGGAGGGAGGCGAGGGAAGGGAAGGGCTCAGCAGGGACGTGACTGAGATCCAGGCGACCCGCCACACTCCTGCCTCTCACTTAGTCCTCCTCACAGTCCAGGGCGGTGGGCGGTGGAGTTCCACTTTACAGCTGACGAAACTGAGGCTTAGAGAGAGAGATTAAGGGACTTGCTCCGAAACCCACAGCTCCTCAGCCAGAATTCCAGCTCCAGCTCCGGATCAAAGGCTTTGTCCACCCTGCTGGTCCAGCCTTTAAGAATATACATCTCAATAGACTGTGATTAGAGCAGGTTTAGGGTTACAGAAAGACCGAGCAGAAAGCAGAGGGCTCCCGTGTGCTCCCTCTGCCCCTGCACAGGCTCCCCTCTTGTCATGCCTGTGCGTGGCTTGCGTGGCGCAGCCTTTTTGCAGAGATGCTGGTTGTCCCAGCCTGAGGCCCAGCCCGGATGAGAACCTGAGTCTGCTGGTCCCCAAACTCAGGAGGGTGGGGTGGCATGGGTCGGGGCAAAGGCTTGGCGGTCTTCCTGCTGTGGGGCTGGGAGAGTTTAGCCGAGAACGGGTCTTACTAACAAGAGGGAGGGGCCAGTCTAATCTCCTGCAGGCATCACCCCCTGGTCAACTCTGGCTCTGTTGTCCTCATCGCCCTCCTCCCCTCTCGGCTCCCTTCCAGGTGTGGGCTGGAGGAGGGCGGGGGAGGCTGATGAGCGGCCATGGGAGAGTGTGAAGGCCAGAGCCGGGGGCCTCGGAGCCCTGGCTGCCCAGGAAGGAGAACCCAAGAACCCCTGTCTTGGGGAAGGATGACCAGCGGATGAGTCACCATTCTTGTAATGCCTTCTTGTCCCGTCCCCACCCACAGTTTCTTCTTAAGAGTCCTCTCCCAGGAGCACCCCACCCCGACCCCGATGCATGGCGGGCTCTGACTCCAGGGAGATTTGCAGCCTCTGATCTTCCGTGCGCACGTGCGCACACACACACACACATACACACACACACACACACACACACACACACGGTGTGGCTTGTGTGCACACAGTTCACGGGCACCCCTAGGGGTGATGTGTGCACAGGTACACGGACACGCGTGTGCACAGGCCTCACCCCCTGCCTCTCTCTGCTCCAGAGTCACACTGGTGCTACGAGACTCAAGCCAAGGACTCCAGGGACTGCGTGGGTAAGTGCAGCGGCCTTGGACCCGGCCAGGTTGCAATGAGACGCAGGATGGTGGGAAGGACGCAGGACAATGGTGGCCACCAGCCACATACCAGCTCTGCACACAGGCACACACGCACGCGGGTATACACTCCTGTGCTCGGGGGCCCTTCCCCGGCACCCCCATCACTGCCATCCAGAGGGGCGTCCTCGGGGATGTCAATGGCAGCAGCAGGTGGAGACATTTGACTCTTTCGAGTAACAGAATGGAGACCGGCACTTTCTACTCAAACCCTGACCGCTCGCTCTCCAGCCGCTGCTGTGGTCCTGCCTCTGCTGTCACAAGCCAGCCGGACAGGGCTGCCCACGGGGTCGCCAGGGTGCGGACAGGGCTGCCCACGGTCACCAGGGTTTGGGCAGGGCTGCCCAGGGTCACCAGGGTTCGAACAGGACTGCCCACCGGTCGCCAGGATTCGGTTGCGAGGATTCCGGAACCAGCCTCCTCCCTGGGTCACACCCCGCCTCCAGCCCTTCCAGGCTCCCACTCCTCCCACCCCTGCCCAGAGCCCCCCTTCCTTCCCCCTGTGAACTTTATCACACGTGTTAGCACCACATTCCTCCCCTCACAGCCCAGCAGCCCGAGGCTGTCCCCTCCCCCAGAGCTCACAGCACCTACCGGCCGCCCTTTCCCACCCTGTCCCACCTCACTGCCAGGCCAAGGCCACAAGTGAGCTGGGTGCTTGGGCCTGACCTCCAAGGAGCAGAGGAGGCACAGCCTGGCGCCAGGCACCGCGACTCTGCCCGCCGTCTCTCCATGCTCAGGGCCGGACCAGTGGGGTGGACAATGCCAGAAGGACCGCCAGTCCCCCATCAACATCGTCACCACCAAGGCATGGGTGAACGAAAGCCTGGGGCCCTTCTCCTTCTCCGGCTATGACAAGAAGGAAAAGTGGACCGTCCAAAACAATGGGCACTCAGGTGGGTCCCGGGGTGGGTGTGGGGGGCAGGAGGGAGGGCCTGGGCACGTGTGGGCAGTGGGCCAGGGGCCCCTGAGGAGGGCGCACAGGCCCAGGTCCACTTTGCTGAGGAGAAGCTGGAAGGTTGGGGGACGGGTGGGAAGGGGAGGGGCAGGACAGGCTTTGGAAAGAAGTCTTTGCAATCCGTCATCGTCATCGGGTCCGTCTGGGGCCGGGACAGGGGAGGGGGCTGAGGGAGGCTGTCCTAGGAACAAAGGAACGACGTGTGGCTCAGAGAGTGAGGCCGGGAGGGGCTGGGGCAGGTCCCAGAGGGTGAGGAGGTGGCTATTCCCCTGAGGGACCCCAGGGCACCACGGAGGGGGGGGGCTTTGGAGCAGGGGAGGGACCCACGGAGTTTCCTGTTTGGGGCAGCGGGAGGTGTGCAGAGGGAGAGGCAGATGGGGGGGAACCGTCTAGGGCTGAGCCACCCATCCTGTCCCCTCCCTCCGGGTCCAGGCCTGAAGCCCACAGCGGGTGGGACTGGGACGCATGGAGGTCTTGCGTGGGGGGAGCCGGGAAGAGGGGTGGGAAGGAGCTGGGCGGTGGTGCAGGACTGCCCCTCCTGTGCCCTTCAGTGATGGTGTCGCTGGGGAACGCGGCCACAGTCGCTGGAGGAGGCCTGGCGTCCCGGTACCGGGCCAAGCAGCTGCACCTGCACTGGTCCAGGGCGCTGGATGCAGGCTCGGAGCACAGCCTGGACGGGGAACGCTTTGCCATGGAGGTGAGTGGCCCTCCGGGGGTAGAGCCTCGGTTGGTTGGGCTCTGAGGCACCTGCCTGAGAGGGGAAGGGGGTCTGGCCCGCCCCCATTTCTCTCTCCTTCTCCCCCACCTCCCACCAGATGCACATAGTACACGAGAAAGAGAGCAAGAAAGAGGCCCGGGACTCCCAAGACGAGATTGCAGTGCTGGCCTTCCTGGTGGAGGTGGGCCCCGTACCCCAGGGTCTGAGGGGCTGCCTCTTAGGATCCAGAGACCGGGGATTCGAGCAAGACAGGAGGGGTCTGGGGAGGCCCCTTGTTTCTCAGTGACTTGTACGCCCTCTGGGAGGCGGGGGGAGGGGGGGGGCAGGGGAGCTCAGAGCCTCCCAGAATCTCAGGTGCAGAAGCTGCCTGCCCTCGCCACTCCAGACCAGGAGAACACCTGGGGGTCAGGTCACCACCAGCTCCCCACCAGCCCCTCTCAAGCTCCCTCCCCTCCTGTTCCAGGCCGGACCCAAGAATAAAGGCTTCCAGCCACTGGTGGAGGCGCTGTCTGCCATTCCCAGACCCAGTGAGTCAGGAGGCCCAGGGGGGGACCTGGGGGTGGTGAGAGGGGCGGGGATTGTCCTCCAAAGGGGGCCAGGCTCTCAGAGAGGGCTGTGTGAGGGGGAACAGCGGCTGGCAGAGCCCCTCTTCCCGTCCATGGACAGCCCCCTTTCTCCCCCCTCCCCCCCAGCGATGAGCACCACCTTGACACAGAGCATCAGCCTGTTCGACCTGCTCCCTGAAGAGGAGGACCGGAGGCTCTACTTCCGCTACCTGGGCTCGCTCACCACGCCGGGCTGCGAGCAGAAGGTGGTCTGGACTGTGTTTGCGGAGCCCATTCAGCTCCACACGGACCAGGTACCCAGGGCCCGGCTGAGGGGGCAGCCTTCCAGGGCCCAGGGCCCCAAAACCATCTCTCTAGATCCCCTCCCAGAGGCCCCCTGGGCTGGGGTGGGGCACCCAGGGCGCGGAGGGCCTGCGGACTGAACCCACAGACACTCCCTGCTGGAGACAGACAAAGAAGGTCCCCGCCGCCCCATCTCTGGGTTAAAAGCTGGAGCGGGGAGCCTGCGGCAGGGGTGTCGGAAAAAGGCTTCGAGGCTGCATCCCGGAAAGGAGGTGGGAGTCGGCCAGCTGAGGGCAGGGGCCTGGGGTTTTGGGGAGAGGTGCCCGTGTGGGAGGGCCCGGCCGGTCAGGAGCAGCTGAGAGAGGGCTGGCGCAGCCACAGTGAGGAAACAGGTCCCTCATTCCACAAATGGTCCTCCAGCCCCGACAACACAGGAACCTCTGGGGACGCAACAGGGAGTCAGCCCCTGCCCTCCTGGTACTTTGTCCCCAGACGGTGGTTCCCAGAGAGCGGTCCCTGGGCCCCTGGCCTCTGCATCGCCCGGGAACTTGCTGGACATTCAAATTCTCAGGCCTCACTCCTCCTGAATCAGCAAGTCTGGGGGGCGGCCTGGCAGGCTGGGGTCCACAAGCGCCCCGGTGACATGCATGCAAGTTCCGGGACCGTTGTTCTGTGGTCACAGTGGCCCAGGAATGGGGCTTCCGGCCGAGGGTGGAGGGGCTGCGCTGTCTGCCGTCCCAGTGAGTCAGGAGGTCAGGAGGCCCAGTCGTCGCAATCATGGCCCTCAAAGCTGTCCCCTTGGCTAAGGGAAGCTAATGGGGCTGGAGCGCCTCATTCTTATCATCCACACGGGGACCTGAGCGGCAGGGCTCAGAGAGGCCAGGGGACTGGCCTGGGGTCACACAGCAAGGATCCAGCCCCCCCTGTCCCTGTCCCTCGGCAGATCCTCGCGTTCTCTGAGAAGCTGTACTACGACAACGCGCAGAGACAGAAGATGACGGACAACGTCAGGCCCCTGCAGCCCCGGGGGCCGCGCCCGGTGTACCGGTCCCAGGCCCCCGGCCAACTGCTGCCCGGGCCGCTGCCCGCTCTGCTGGCCCCCGCACTCACCTGCCTGGTGGCCGGCTTCCTCCGATGATGGCTCACCTCCGGACACTTGACCTCTGGCCTCTGCCTCAGAGGGCGAGGGCCTCCCTTCCTCTGCTTCCCGGGTTGGACTTGGATGATGACTGAAAGAAATACAGGTCTATTTTTAGAGAAACCTTTCTCCGCTCTGTTTTGAGTTCCCACCACCACCCTTGCCCTCTGTCCCCCTCAACCTACCCCTGCACCTGGGTAGGGACCGTGAGGCCTGGAGGTGTCTTTGGAACAGGGATCCCGTGGTGTGCACTCCCTGTCTGTACCCCACGTGGAGGGCGCCTTGGAGCTCAGGAGCCCACGGAGGCCCAGCCACGCCTCTCCTCTGGGCAAGGGCTGGAGATGCGGGTTGTGCGTGGCTGCAGCCTCGGAGAGGTGGGCGCCAAGAGTGCGTTTACTTTCTGAAACACTTCCTGAGTGTCTGTGTTCTGGAATGAGACAGACGAAAATGCCTGCCCTCCCGGAGTCCCCGTCAATAAAACAGACACGTTGTACAAGGTCTCAGCGGCAGTGCGTGCTGTGGAGAAAGCCGGTCAGGAAGGTGGGCTGGGAGGGCCTCGTGGGGAGGGACATCCGGAGGAGACTCGACGGAGGCCATGGAGGAGACATATGGAGCCAGCCAGTGTGCAGGCCCCCGAAGGAGGATGGAGAAAAGAGACGGGGGGGGGGGGGGGGGGTGGGGGGGGGACCGCGGCGCGCAGCGGGGAGAGGTTTTGTGAGGGGGGCCTCAAAGTAGAGGGCCCTTAAAGTAGGATATTTCAGGCCAAAACCGGTTTGGCTCAGTGGATAGAGTGTCGGCCTGTGGACTGAAGGGTCTGGGGTTTGATTCCGGTCAAGGGTACATACCTTGGTTGCGGGCACATCCCCAGTAGGAGGGGTGCAGGAGGCAGCTGATAACTCTCTATCCCTTTCCCTTCCTCTCTGTAAAAAATCAATAAAGTTAAAAAAAAAAAAAAAAGGATATTTCAGGGATGCTGGTTTGGGGCATGAGAGCCTGGGAGAGTCTTTACTTTGTGGAGCTGGGGCTGCAGGTGAGGCACCCGGGGTGCAGGTGGGGGTGCTGTAGTAGCCCAGGAGCTGAGGGGTCAGAAAAGGACCGAGAGGAGTCACCGGTGAATCCAAGGTGCCTGGCCTTGCCCTGGGGAGTTGTCAGTGAAGGCCCTCCCACCACTCTGCCGCCCTCCAGTGTGTCTTTGATGACCTTTCCCTCTGGGACCCAAGGAGGCAGTGAGACCAGGAGGAGCAGATGTGTGTTGGGGGTAGGGAGAAGGAAATGAGGGCCCACTGGTGGGTCCCAAGCCAGGCCAGGAGGGTTGGAGGGCCCCAAGCTCTCAGACCTCATCCTTCAGGGCCAGGCTGGGTGTGGGAGGAACCTGCACCTTGAGACCCAGGAAAAGGGGACAAGAACAGGTGTGCTGGATGGTGAAGAGGCGCCCCTCAGGTCCAGGGCGCTGTGGGGACCACCTCTCTAACTGGCTCTCTGTCTGGAGGGGGTGGGCTCCCCGCAGGGAGGTGCATGAGCTGGGCCCCACACAGGGATCCCATTACCCCGCTGAGAAGCTGAGAAGCCCAGCTGCTGGGCCCTGGGAGGGAGCTGGCGGGAGGAGGTGAGCGCCAAGCCCTCGCTGACCCTCACACCCTGAGTCCCTGACCACCCCCAGCCAAGCCTGGGGAGAGGGAGAAAGGGCTGCTCCTCCTCCCTTTTCCTCTTCGTGACCAAGAATAAGCACCCACCTCCTTTCACTGGTGACCACACAGCTGTGGGTGGCAGGCGGGGAGGAGATTGCCACTGCATCACCATGGCAACAGCAGGCAGCCTGTGTCAGCAGGGGGTATGTGGACACTGAACCTGTTCTCTTTGGTTCCCACGGCAGCCTGCAGGGGATCCAAGATCTAAGTTGCACCCCCACCCTACCAGCTCAGGGCTCTTAGAAGTCTGAACCACCACCCCTTCTCCCCTTTTACACCCCACCTCCCATCCATCCAGACCCTGCCCTCAAGGCGACATTCAGTGAATAACATGGTAGCAGAACCAGGAAGTCCCAGGTCTTTGCAAGAGGCTGGGCAGCCTTGGCCTCTCCAACCCCGGGCAGAAGGCACACCACCCTCCCCCATCCCCCTGACCCCACATTCATAAACAATAATAAACCTGGCCAGTGGGGGCCAGAATGGGCACAGCTTGTCCGGGGCCCAGGGTTCAGGCCTCCTCCCAGCATTCCACCTGCCCTCCCTGCACCTGGAGGCGGGAGCAGATGCCATCAGCACACCACTCCAAGCAAGGTCACTCCCGGCCAGTCACCCAGGGGTGGGCAGCCGCCCCCTGGAATCGGCTCCCGCGCCCAGAGGCGAGACTGAGGGGCCAGTGTGTGGTCTTGAGAGCCTCCTCTCCCCGGTAAATCACTCCCCCAGTGCTGGCTGCCACCCTTAGCCGACCCCTCTGGCTCCTGACAGTCGCTCAGAGATAAGAGGGGGCCACCAGCGGCCCCTTGCTCACAAAGAGGGCCCAGCCCATCCTCAGTCCCCTCCCCGCCCCAGCGCGGCTCCCAGGCCCGCTCTCTCCTGTGGCGGTTATCTGAGGGAGAGGGGCCTCCAGACCACCAGGGCGAGGTGGGGTCGCAGTGCCGTGTCCCAGCCTGCCTCCGCTGGCTGCTCTGTGTCCCCAGCCGGGCAGACCTCTGACCCCCTGTTTAGATTTGGCATCTGGGTGGGAGCCAGGGCCTGAAAATACTCCCTGTGTGTTTAGATGATTCTTGAAAAATAAACTTCCCCGATCTTGGCTCTTGGTTTGCACACTTGCTGGCCCTGCTTCCTGTGGCTCAGATCTGACCGTGCAGGGGTGGGAGGGAGGAGTGCGGGAAGGGTAAGAGCAGAAGGGTGTCTAGGGACTCAGGGTCAGGGGGCGGGGTGGTGCGGGCACATGGACACCTGGACCTGTAAAGGCAGCAGCCACGAAACTCCACGGGGGGCTCTCCCGAGACCACACGGTGGCCGGTACCCTGTGTGGTGTGACCCTGAGGCTTCGTGCTTCGTGGGCAGATGCAGGGAAGCCAGTGGCCTCGTTCAGAAAGAGGGCCGAGGGGCAAGGTGGGATGTGCAGGACCGGGTCCCCCCCTGAACGTGGAGGCATGGCTTCCCTGCAAAATGGGCTGAGCGTGGCTCCTGCATCGCCCTGGGCCTAGCTGCTTGTGACCTTGGGAGGAAGGCCAGGCCTCCCTCCTGGGTGGGGCGCCGCTCCTGCACCTTGCAGGACACACTTCAAGCCGGCTCTGTTTGTTTATCTGAGAAGGGACAAAGGCATTATCTCCTCAAGAGACCAAGGACTTGTCCCGGGGCCCAGGCGCCTGCCTGGGGAGGGGCTTCCTCTGGAGGGGAGCTACAGGACAGAGGGAGTTACAGGCTAGTTCCTTCCTCAGAGGCCTGGCCCCAGCTCCGAGCGGACACGCCGGAGGCTCTCCATATTCCAAGTGTTGGCTTCTGCAAGGCCTGGGCGGACAGGAAGAGGGACGGGGGACAGGGAAGGGATCTGAGTACATTTTGGAACAAGGTTTAGTCTTTCAACAAACACTGTTATTTCCTCTGTACCAGGATTCCTCTGTACTGAGGATTCAGGGGGGAAAAATCCCAACCTGTGTCCTTCCTCCAAGATTCCTGACCAGAGGGCAGACACGGGGCATGATGTGCCGGGTCTCTGAAACCCAGGCTGTGAGAGAGGCACAGACACTCCTGGCACATGGGTCCCTGAGCCACACCGGCCCGGGTTTGAGTCCTCGCCTGCTGCTGACTAGCTAGGGAGGTGCTTTGGTCATTTCATTCCCCCGGGCCTCATCTGTAACAAGAAAGGAGTGTAGGAAGGGTAAGAGGAGAAGGGTGTCGAGGGTTCAGGGGGGTGGGGTGGTGTGGGACGATGATGGCGCCTGCCTCATAAACGTTGCTGTAAAGATGAAACAAGAAGCCTGGCCTAGGGGATGCGTTCAATGATTTATAGTTACCATTATGATTCTTTTATCAAAGAGAGCTCTGAAGGAGAGGTAGGACCTCCAGATTCGGGGAGACAGTCCCTTCCAGGGGTGGCCGGGAACTGTGGGTGGAGGCTGGCCTTCCCAAGGGCGATACTTTGGTCACCTCTGTGGTGAGGAGCAGACGCCTGATGAGGTGGCAGTGCTCCTGTGCAAACAAGAAACTGCAAGATCCTCGTGGAACCCCCCTCTCTTCTCAGGGACACCCCTCTAGCACGCTAACCCCAGACCCAGAACGGTCCACGGAGCAGGCCTCCCAGCCTGACCTTTGCCAGAGTTGCCTGAGGTCGCCCAGCTGAGGCCCGGCTGCTCTGCGCTCTCTAGTCCCTGTCTTGTTGGGTGGGGTCAGGGTTGAGTCCGGCTGAGATAACCGGGCCCTTCTGCCCTCCTGCTGCAGGGACTGTGGGGCTGGGACCCATTCCCCTTGCTCCTTTCCTTCAGCCCTGCCCTGCCCCCGGCCCCAGATGCTGCGGGTTCCCAGGAGTCCCTGGGTGCCCTCTGACGTGTCCCTCTCTCTGTCACTGCTCTGCCCCTGGCTGTCTGCGGCTGGGCCTGTGCCCTCTGTCTCGGCGGCAGCCTTCCCTTGCCTAGCACGTGGTCTGCACCCACCTAGGGTTACCAGAAAAACGTCAATTTCAGTTGAACAACATTTTTCCCCCAAAATATGTTTTTATTGATTTGAGAGAGGGAAGAAGGGAGAGGGAGAAATAGAGAGAGAAAGGGAGAAGCCCTGATGTGAGAAACATGGATTGCTTGCCTCCGGGACCCACCCTGACGGGGAATCTAACCTTGACCTTTCTGTGCACAAGATGACACTCAACCAACTGACCCATGTAAGCTGGGGCTAACAACACATTTTTTCTTAGCGTAAGTACTAGTAGATCCCCCAAAATTGCATGGCGCATATTTACACTAAAGCATGACTGGTTTATCTGAAGTTGAAATTTCACTGGGGGTCCTGTAATTGTATTTGCCAGGTCTGGTGACCCTACCCCATCCCACCTGCTTCAGGGAAGCAGACGAGAGAGAAGGGCGGACTAAAGCCGAGCCAGGACTGCACCACTTCCTCCTCCTGGCCCTCTCCCTCTCCCTCCAGCTGACCTCACCTTCCAGGAACTGATAGCAAACTGGGCACGGCACTGGGTTTTTCCCTTCTGGAATGGGCCATTCCTGTGGGGCGGGCAGCCGGGCACACCTCAGAGTGGGTGTTGGAGCAGGCCCTCTGCTTGTAGATTTCCTGCCATTTTCCAACAACTTGGGAGAGGGCATTGCCAAGGAGATCTCTTATTTTTTTTTTTTTTAATATATTTTATTGATTTTTTTTTACAGAGAAGAAGGGAGAGGAATAGAGAGTTAGAAACATGGATGAGAGAGAGAGACATTGATCAGCCACCTCCTGCACACCCCCTACTGGGGATGTGCCCGAAACCAAGGTACATGCCCTTGACCGGAATCGAACCTGGGACCTTTCAGTCCACAGGCCGACGCTCTATCCACTGAGCCAAACCGGTTTTGGCAGATCTCTTATTCTTGCTCCCTGGGTCTCTGCTTGCCTCTTTTGTTTGTTTAGATTTTTATTGATTCAGGTATTACATATGTGTCCTTATCTCCCCCATTATCCTCCCTCCCCCACTCATGCCCTCACCTCCCTGGTTCTGCCTGCCTCCTGCCTCACTGAGCTGGAGGTGCCAGGACCACGGTCCCACAGCCCAGCTCTCCCCCATCACCCCAGCCCCCTCCGCCGGTGCCCCTGCTGCAGCCCCCGGTGGAGTGAGGAGGCTCCTTGCACCGGAGTTTGATTTGCAAGCCCCGGAGAGACTGGCTCGGTGCAGGGCCCCTCGGGTGGATTTCTGTCTATGCCACGGCCTGGGAGTGGGGAGGAGCAGGATCCAGACACCACTGGGCGGCTGCGTGCAGTCCAAGCCAGATCCTTCCTCCAAGCCCTTTCACCTGACGCCCAGCTACCGCAGGTCTCATGATTCGCAGACGCGCTCTGCTAGGCCAGGCCTTTCTGTAAGGGACTGTCACCAGGATCTCCTTTCATCTCACAGCAACCTGGAGCGCATACATTCCCAGGAGCAGCCTCTTCAGGAAGCAGGGGTTTGGTGGGGCTTTCCTGGAGGACAGTGTGGGGCAGAGCTCAGAGCCCCCTTGAAGAAAGGCTTGTCCTGGCCCGGCTGGCGTGGCTCAGCGGTGGAAGGTCGACCCATGAACCAAGAGGTCACTGGTTTGATTCCAGGTCAGGGCACATGCCTGGGTTGCAGGCTCGATCCCCCGTAGGCGGCGTGCAGGAAGCAGCCGATCACTGTGATCGGTGTTCCTCTCTCGCTGTCCCTCTCCCTTCTTCTCTAAAAGTCAATGGAAATATAGAAAAAGGCTTGTCCTAGTGTCAGAGCGCAGACGCCGGCCTCTCCGGGGAGGGGAAGCCTCGTCACTCAAGGTCACACTCCAGTCCTAGGAGGCCCAGCCAGTGACTGACCCCCGGGGACTCCCGAGGGCCTTCCAGCCCCAGAGCTCCCTGCAGGGCCGTGGAGACAGTTCACCTCTCCCTTCTCAGTGCTGCTTCCCTCCTCCGGGTGTCGTTCCCAGAGCATTCCTCCAGGAACAACCTGCACCCCATCAGCCTTCTGGGGAGGCCAACCTGCAGGACCAGGGGCACCAGAGCCCTGGCAGCAGCAAGCACATCATAGGCCCTCAATCAGTACCGGACTGCAAGACCCGGCACAGGCACTGTGGGTCCCGACTCTACACACATAACAGGACATTAGGAGCAGCTGATATATACTCAGCTGAAACTGTTTGACAGGCTTCCTCTCTCAATCCTCAGGAGGCGGGCGTCTCTATTTCCTCCACGTTCAACGAGGACAAGGAATCAGGGGGCCCAAGGCCAGCAGGCAGTAGGATTTGGACCCGACAGTTTGACACTGACGCCCACCCTGTGACCATCAGGATCTTCTGCCATTTCCCGAAGGAAACGGAGGCTTAGAAAGATAAAGGCATTCTCCCTGCCAGCCCCTCAGTGCCATCCTCGCTGCTTCTCTTGGTCTGAGTGCTGCTAGGGGGTCCCCACTCACAGGGAGCTGGGCTGCAGGCATCACGGAGCCACCCACAGGCCTTGGGGTCACGTGCTGCTCCCTAGTCTTGTCCTTACCCACCTTGAGGCTCTTCTCACGAGGTCTGCACATCAGCCAAACCCAGCTTAAGCTCTAGCCGGTTTGGCTCAGTTGGTCCTCAGACTGAAGGGTCCCGGGTTCAATCCCACAGGCTCCGTCTTGCAGGCTCACTCCCACTGGCAGTCATGCAGGAGGCAACTGGCTGATGTGGCTCACATGGATGTCTCTCCCTGTCTCTCTCCTGCCCTTTCACTCTCCCTTAAAAAAAAAAATCAATGCAGAGCCCAGCTTAAAAGTAACTCCTTTGTGAACTCCTAAGTTTCTGCTCCCTGCTCCTCCTTCCCACCAAGCCCCCTGAGGTGCACATCAGAGCATGGAAGTGCCAGGCCAGGACTGGCCGCCCGGGGGTAGCGGGGCGGAGGGGGGCGCGGCAGCAAATGTTTGCAGGGTGAATGAATAAAAGGAAAAATGATAGCAAAGCACGGAATGAGCGGGCACCAGGCCAGGGCCAGAACTAAATATTTACTTTGTCCATTGGGCAATCCCTGATGGACAAGCCTGGTTTTCCGAGTTCTATTTACGCCCATTTTCCTTCAGCGACCGACACAATCAGCCCGGTTTTGTTACAGCTTGAACAGCTGTTTCCACATGTGGGCCTGGGTGTGCAAGGTGCTTGATCCTCAGCTTCCGCTGTTCCCCAGCCTCCTGGGTCCTCCTCAGACTTGGCCTCCCCATCCTAGGGCCTGGCTGGCGACAACCTCCAGGAGGTCGCAGGTCAAACTGGGGTCGGTCTCACGCTAATGTGTAAGTTGTGGGTGCCTATCCAGCCTGGGGTTGAGCCATAGCAGGAGCCCCTGGAGTAGGTAGGACAGACTTGCCTGGGTCTCCTGCAGACACCGTTCTTCAGGAAAAGGGGCTGGGGGTGACATGCTGGGCCCAAGGGAAGCCTCAGAGTCCGAGGGAAGAAGGACTCTGAGTTCAGTGTGGTGTCTATCAGTCAGCCTCGGGGTCCCAGTGGGGTCAGAGGGAGAAGGAAGTGGCATATCAAGATAGAAAGAGCAATTTCACCAAAACACTCTTTGGGGACACTCCACGAGTGGAGTATGGGGACCAGTGAGCAGTTCCGAACCTAGAGGCAGGCTGTGAGGGGATACCTGGGGCAGTGGCGATGTTGCAGGAGGGGAAAATTGGGTGGTCTCCCCCAGCAGACACCAGCTGGGAGCGGAAAGGACTCACTTAAAATACGTTCGAGATACTCTCCAGAGGTGCCATCATTGTAGAGGGCGAGGGAGACTTCTCGGGGATAAGAGCAAGATCCAGTGCCCTGGCCGGTGTGGCTCGGTTGGTTGGAGCGATGTCCCGTGCACCGAAGGGTCACGGGTTTGATTCCCAGTCAGCGCACATATCCAGGTTGCAGGTTTGAACCCCTTCCCTCCCCCCCACCACCCACCCCCCGGTCAGGGTGCATAAAAGAAGAGACAAATCAATCTGTTGTTGTTGTTGTTGTTTTTTCTTTCCCTCTAAAATCAATAAAAACAGCCGAGACCGGTTTGGGTCAGTGGATAGAGCATTGGCCTGTGGACTGAAAGGTCCCAGGTTCGATTCCGGTCAAGGGCATGTACCTTGATTGCGGGCACATCCCCAGTAGGGGGCGTGCAGGACAGCGGCTGATCGATGTCTCTCTCTCATCAATGTGTCTAACTCTCTATCCCACTCCCTTCCTCTCTATAAAAAATCAGTAAAATATATATTTAAAATCAATAAAAACATTTAAAAAAAGATCCAATGGAACCTGCGTCATCACAATGAGTGACCTTTCACTGAGCCTGTGGCCGGAGCAGCACAGCTGGCAGGAAGCTGTTCCATGGGGCTGTGTGGAATTTGGTGACAGTTTACGTTCGGGGAGAGGGTGAGGCTGGCCTGTGCTCTAAGATGAGGGGAGGGCTTCCTTGACGAACTGTCAGTGCAAACAGGAAGCCAGATGGAGTGCTCCACCACGTCCTTGCCGGGTGCAGTGGCCGGTTCCACTCCCAGAAGCCTATTTTACCTGGGCAGTGGAGCAGGCCCTGATTTCAGCACTTCTTTTCAGATCAGTTAGGGCAGTGATCAGCAAACTCATTCGTCAACAGAGCGGCAAACCGTGGCTTGAGAGCCGCAGTTTGCCGACCACTGATTTAGGGAGTTTAGATTTTCTTCCATATTTATACTGGTTATTTCCCCAAAATCCAGATTAGGTGTGCTTTCTCTCTCTCTCTCTCAGCCCTCTCCATTTCTCTTCCCCCACCTTTTCTTTTACATATATCAGTTTTGGACTGAGGTCTGGCATTTCCACTATCATCGAAAAGGAGAAATGAGCACAGCTGGCATGGCTCAGTGGATGAGCATAGATCCAAGAACCAGGAGGTCACAGTTTGATTCCCGGTCAGGGTACATGCTTGGGTTGCATGCAGGGGGCAGCCAAACAGTGATACTCTCTCATCATTGATGTTTCTATCTTCTCTCTCTCTCTTCTCCTTCCTCTCTGAAAGCAATATTACACACACACACACACACACACACACACACACACACACACACTAGAGGCCCGTTGCACAAAGATTCGTGCAATAGGCCTTCCTTCCCCTGGCTGCCGGCACCGGTTTTCCTCCGGCACCCGGGACCCAGGCCTTCACTCCACCACCACCTTCCATCTTCACTCGGCTGGAGCCTTCAGTCTTCCCTCCAGCCGGAGCGCCGCTCCTGTAGCTCCTTCCACCCCCTGCCCTCCCCCTCAAAGCAGGCTTACCGCCCCGCCCGGCTGCTCTTCACCTGCACGCATGCTGCCCGAGGCCTGGAGCAGCTGGGGGGCAGGGCCGCCGCCGCCATCTTTGTTGGGTACTCACTCCTGATTGGCTGGTGGGCGTCACAAAGTGACAGTCAATTTGCATACTTCTGTTTTATTAGTGTAGAGGTATATATTAAGAAAAGGAGAGGTGAAAAAACCGCAGTTGGGTTCATAAAGGCTGGGGGAAGACGAGGGCTGCCCTTCGGTCTCAGCACAGCCAGGAATGAATGGAAGGCCACTGAGGAGTCTGCCTGCTGCGTGAGGGGCCTGTTATGATGGCCGGATGGACATGTGGTATTTGGTTTAGAGCCCGGGCTTATGGGCCCAAACACCTGGGTATAAACAGTCAGACTCAATTGTTATCCCTCCCTTCCCAGGAAAGGCCAGGAAGGAAAAGGCCGCAGCTTTAGGCATTGTCCTCAGTGGGTTAAACAACGCAGGTAGCCCAGGCTGGCAGGGGGCCAGTGGGAGTAAGGGAACCTCGGGCTGCGGTGACGGCTGGCGGCCTTCCCGAGAACAGTCATTAAGTCCTTGTCTTTCCCATCCTGCCTCTGAAACTACCACATCCTTGCTAAACCCCCAATAAGATTACTATTAAAAAAAAAAAAAGAAAAGAAAAACTGAAAGAGAAAGAAGAGATACTATCAGACACTTCAAAGTCCAAACCTGACCAAGCCCTCTCGCGCCCTCCTGGGCCCACCTCCCCTCTTACACTCCTTTCCTACCTGGGTCCAGCTTCTACGGCCCCGGGGCCACCAGAGCGAAGAGAACAAACCTAGGATGTCCGTCTCCCTGGAGTCACTGCTTGGCTATTCGCTCCCGTTTTTCATCTTCCAGGGAGGGCAAGGAGGCTGCTGTCAGGACACCCACTTCCTCTCCTTAGCAACAATACTTGGCATTTGCATAAGTGTTATCAGTTGTAAAGGGTTTCACGTTCACTTTCTTATTCAGTGCGTATAATACTATAAGGGAGTCAGGGTCATCACGACTCTCCTCAAAAACAGGTCCCTGAGGCTCACAGTGAAAGACCAGCGTGACAGGAGTTGCTAAGTTGTGGATTCAGGGGGAAGTGAGGTGGTCTAGAAGCAGCCAGATTAACCTCGGTTTGAATCCAACTTGTATTCGCTGTGATACTTTGGGCAAGAGACTTAATCTTACTGAATCTGTTTCCTCATCCGTAAAAGGAGATAATAATGCAATCTCATTGAGCTGAGGTGAGCAGTACATAATTAATGAAACATGCATAGCAAGACCCGGCCAGCGTGGCTCAGCGATTGAGAATCAACCTATGAACCAGGAGGTCGTGGTTGGATTTCCAGTCAGGGCACATGCCTGGGTTGAGGGCTCCATTTCCAGTGAGGGATGTGCAGGAGTCAGCCAATCAATGATTTTCTCTCATCATTGATGTTTCTCTTTTTCCCTCTCTGAAATTAATAAAAATATGTTTTAAAAAACGCATAGCATGGGTCTGGCAAATAGAGGTCCATTCAGTGTCTTAAGTGCCCTCTCCAACTTTTTTTTCAATTCCAAGCACAGAACTAACCTTTATTTCACATAGTAGGTACTGTGGATGAAAAAGGGGTGCTGTAATAAATCTGATTGAAAGTAACCTCACAGAGTTATCCTATCTAATATAAGAGTAATATTCAAATTGACTCTACCTCCACTACATCCACCAGCCAATCAGAGCAAGTATGCAAATTAACCCAAACAAGATGACTACGGCCACAGAGAGAGTTTGGAGGGATGCTTGGGTTGCCCCTGGTGATGGAGGAAGCCAAGCTTTCTGAAAATCTTCTCCAGCTCAGGCCTCTGCTTAAGGCAACAAAGTTTCAATGGCTGTGCAAGCATAAGATTTGGCTCTGCTCCAGGCTACAAAGTTTCAATTGTAGAAGATAAATAAATCCCAGATACCAGGGCCTCCACTTGGGTCGCCAGGGGATATGGCCAGCCGGCAAACTACCACAGGCCCCTTGCCCCGGCCACACCAAGCCCCAAGGGAATACCCACCCTGATCCAGGACACTCTTTAGAGCAAACCAGCTGGCCTCCACACGTGTACCAGGCCTCTATCCTATCTAATAAAAGAGCAATATGCAGATTGACCATCACTCCAACACACAAGATGACTGCCCTCATGTGGTCAAAATATCCTGCGCCCATGTGGACACAAGATGGCCCCACAAGATGGCCAGCAGGGGAGGGCAGTTGGGGGTGATCAAGCCTGCAGAGAAGGGCAGTTTGGGGTGACTAGGGGGCAGAGGAGAGAAGCTGGGGGTGACTGGGCCTGCAGGGAAGGGCAATTAGAGGTGATCAGGCCCACAGGGTAGGGCAGTTAGGAGCAAACAGGCTGCAGGGGAGCAGTTAAGCATCAATCAGGCTGACAGGGGAGTGGTTAGGGGATGATCAGGCTGGCAGGCGGAAGTGGTTGGGGGTAATTAGGAAGGCAGGCAGGTGAGCAGTTGGGAGCCAGCAGTCCTGGGTTGTGAGAGGGATGTCTGACTATCTGTTTAGGCCTGATCCTACTTGGATCAGGCCTAAATGGGCAGTCAGACAACCCTCAAGGGGTCCCAGATTGGAAAGGGATCAGGCTGTGCTGAAGAACACACCCTTTTCCCCCAGTGCACGAATTTCATGCACTGGGCCTCTAGTCTATTCATAAATTCCTAACTGTGCTGGTCATGGTGAAGAGTCACACCCCAGGCCTAAAACTTGTTTAGTAAAAGGTCTTTGCCTGAAGCAAGCACTGTTCATTGCTTTTGTGCATCTAGGTAGCACACTTAAAAAAATGTTATTGTTGATTTCAGAAACATTGATATGAGAAACATTAGTAGGTTGCCTTCTCTACACACTCTTACCAGGAGTCAAACCTGCAACCTGGGTATGTGCCCTGAGTGGGAATTCAAACTGGCAATCCTTCAGTGCATGGGATGATGCTCAACTGAGCTACCTGGCCAGGGGTAGGTAACACACTTTTGAAATAGCTCTTTTTCAGGCTTTTGGAAGTGTAACCTCACTCAAGAGAGCACATAATCTTAACTATCCTGTAATCCAGTGATTTTTCAACCAGTGTGTCACAAGAATTTTTAAAACATGCAATACCTGATGATTTAGTCAGGGGCACTGACCTCATTTTCCTTAGATTATCAAATTAAAAGAAAATGACAACAGCCAACACAATAGCTGTCCGGTGTGAGTGAATAAAAATATATCTATTTTGCCCTAGCCAGTTTGGCTCAGTGGACAGAGCATCAGCCTGTGGACTGAAGGGTCCCAGGTTCAATTGTAATTAAGGGCACATGCCTGGGTTGAGGGCTTGATACCCAGTGGGGGGCATGCAGGAGGCAGTCGATCAATGCTTCTCCCTCATCATTGATGTTTCTATCTTTCTCTCTCCCTTCCTTTCTGAAATATATAAAAAATTATTTTAAAAAAATTAAATCTATTTTTTGATCAGATCAGCAAAAAAACAAAACAAAAAACCCCGAAAAAAACAAAAAACCCACATTTTTTTGGAATGCCACAGAATTTTAGTCATTAGTTTATGTGAGCCATGAGATGAAAAAGGTTGAAAATTGCTGCTGTAATCCAATCCCCATCTTGCTTTCTCCCACTTTCATATAATCTTCCTTACATTCCCTCCTTAATTCCAGATGCATAAATGAAATTGCAATTTGTCATTGCCTGAAGCATTTTTCTCAGTCTGTTGAGATCTTGCTTCCAGGCATATCCTGTTTGGTTCAAATAAACTCATAAAACTTTTCTACAGGTTTGAACACCTCTAACGGAATAAGTGCTCAAGGAACTGTTTGATATATGAGTGATAAACTCTCCCTTTTCCACCCTGCCCCCCGCCACCTCCCAAAGTAAGAGGATGTTTATTTCAGCCCCAAGCCCCAGGGAGCTCTGCAAACAAGGAGTGGCAGCGGCAACTTTCTTTCTCCAGCGGCACAATGGAAGGCCGAGGCCCTGGGCTGGCCCTGCAGAGGCCCAGGTATGACTGTGGTCTCTGCGGGAGGGCGGCTGACTGACCTGCATCGCAGTTGGCTGACTTTTCCTCCCCGCCTAGGTGCACTGAGAGCAGCACAACGGGTTCAGAAAGGTTCCCGCTGCTGCCCCCGACTCCCAGCTGACCAAATGGCATCGCTGCTGCTGCTGCTGGAACACGGAGAGCTCTGTGGGCGCAGGAGCAGCACGGCATGGCCAACTTTCTGAATGCGTAGAGGTCTCAGGACTGTAGTGGCCATTTGACCCAGCGCCCTCACACGTTGATCCAACAGGACCCCACTCCCAATTCTTTTTTTTTTTTAAATTTTATTGATTACAGAGATGAAGGGAGAGAGGTAGAGAGCTAGAAACATCGATGAGAGAGAGACATCAATCAGCCGCCTCCTGCACACTCCCCACTGGGGATGTGCCCGCAACCAGGATACATGCCCTTGACCGGAATCGAACCTGGGACCTTTCAGTCCGCAGGCCAACGCTCTATCCACTGTGCCAAACCGGTCTCGGCTCACTCCCAACTCTTACTTCAAGGAGCAAAATGGTCCTTCAGATAAAATGCAGATGGAAGAAAGGATCCAGTCCTAATGCTGTTTCAAAATAAAAGCTGACCTAATGCCACCCCTTCATTATTCACAGAGGGACCTCAGGTGCACAGGAGACAACTGACGTGCTCACGGGCAGACAATTCTGCCAGGTGTGGACCCAACGCGACAAACTCTATTTCTAGTCCACTGCTTTCTGTGGTGTCAGGACTGCCCTGGAACTGGGGCTATAGCAGAGGCGGATTCAGTCTGCAGCTCCCGATTCTTGCTGGGAAACCCCTGCTCAGCCCTAACTTGGAAGTCCCCTTCTTGCCACGGGATCTATAATTCCAGCCAGCACCATGATTTAGCCATGATCAGCTGTGAACTGAAGAAGCGCTCTCCCTTCACCACGCCTTTCCCGTGGCTCCCCAGCCCCTCTCCTTTCCGGGTCCTCCTTCCTCCCTCTAGGCACATCACCCAGGACAGGGCTCCTCTCTGGCATGCTTTCTCCCTTTCCAAGGCTCTTCTGGTTTTTCTCCCACCTCCGGCCTGATTCCTTTTTTGTTTTCCTTCCACGTACTTGATCACCTTGGTGTTCCTCTGGGGCTTGTGGTAAGGCCCCAAGTTCATGACCAACCAAGAGATATTTCAGCAAAAGTGGACTGTGTGTATGAAAAAAGAGAAAGTTAAATTACAGCAAACAAAAACTTGTTTATAAAATGGTCTTAGATTAGGGTGTACCTCAGTAAGCCATATGAAAATGTTTCACCACCACACCAAAACACGTGGCAATGTGAAGCACCTATAACCGGTCTGACCTTCAAAAGCCTTCACAACCAGGTTTCTGCCTGTTGCTATCTTCTGCTATGCTCCACATGCACCTCAGTGCAGCTGGAACAGGGCCTGCACAGCATCTGTAAGGTGTGAGCTCTGCTTCCTCGTCTGTCTATAGAGTCCAAGCATGTCAAACTTGCAGCCGGTGGGCCGCATACCTCGTTTCAATATATGAGTCTAGACCGCTAGACGGTTCTGCTTGCTTCTGACAAAATCCTGACCTCACTGCATGGTGTCGCTCACTTCCCTTCCCGTTTGGTTTTCCCTAAGTATTTTGTCAACAGCCGACTGAGACTGTCTAATGTCCTCAGTTGGCACTTCATCAGAGGCAATTGTATCTAGGGAGCTTTGGTTAATTACTGTTAACTCTTCCTTACATATCTGCATATGCTTATCATCTTTCCCTAATTACACGGGAAGTAATGATTCATTTTCTGGGGCAGTGGTTTCCATAAATGCAAACTGGCTACCAAAGATCTCCCCTGAGGAACTCATTAAAATGCAGATTCCTGGGAAAATGAGCTCATAAATCTGGGTGTAGATAGGCACAGAACGCAGGTGAAATGTAATGATGGGTGGGACCCTGGAACCAGCACATTTAACAAGCACAGTTTATGACCCAGATGAATTGCTGGGTTGGAAACTGCTGCTCCCAGAGAATCTAGCACAAAGCTCTGTGCCTATAATGTGCTCACATGGTAGCGGAAGGCTTCTGGGCTGATAATGAGTTTTATTTTAACTGTATTGTTTCATTAAACCTGTGTTGTTTCCCTAAGTGAAGTGTCATGCTCTGTGGCTATTCACATATATTATCTTCTCCTTATAACCTTTAGGAACAAAGTGGTATTCTCATTGGCACGAGACGTCTAAGGAACTTGTTTTAGGTTACAGCAGAGCTAGAATCTGACTTCTACTTACCAGATGGCATATAATATCTGGTTTGCAGGTAAGTTTTATTTTGACAGTACAATGTTTAACCTTTAAAAAAATCTAATTGCAACATCTCTGAATTGGATATTTTGTATTAATAGCTGGATTTCTGGCTTCTCTTAAGGGGAGGAAAAAAAAAAGTATTGGCAACACCAGGGGCCGCATTCTTCTATGGCAGTGGTTGGCAAACTCATTAGTCAACAGAGCCAAATATCAACAGTACAATGATTGAAATTCCTTTTGAGAGCCAATTTTTTAAAACTATATAGGAAGATATATTGTTATTAACTTAATTAGGGTACTCCTTCAATCACACTGTACGTGCGCACCCGTCCGTGGTGATTTGTGGAAGAGCCACACTCAAGGGGCCAAAGAGCTGCATGTGGCTCGAGAGCCACGGTTTGCCGACCACTGCTCTATGGCAACAATTAAGTGGAGCCTTAGATGGATGTGGGCTAGACCTCACCGGAGTCCCTGCTAGCCCCCATCCTCATCCATGGCCGGGCCTGCTTCTCTTATACTCTGTCCCAGTCTGGTCCCTATAGGCCTCTGAGATTGAGGTCCTTTCCCTCTTATTTACTATCCTGCTTTTCAATGTGCAGGAAGTTTGGTAAATTTACACACAGCCCCTTTTACTTGCTCTGTCTTGAATGGGTCTCTGATCACAGAGGTGTGTTCTTTTTTTTACTGTAACCTCAATACTAAGGAACCTGCTGTTACATCATTAAGGAAAACTAGGATCTTTGGTTCTTAAATTACACATTCTGGCCTTGGCCTAGTAAAATTCTAAATTTCATCTTTAAAATAGTTGGGGGAGGTGGCTCAGAATCCAAGATGGCGGCATAGGTAAACACCTACACTGCTGCATCGCACAACAATTTCAAAACTACAACTAAAAGACAGAACGGACATCATCCAGAACCACAGGAAAGCTGGCTGAGTGGAAGTTCTACAACTAGAGGGAAAGAGAGGGGCTCACAGAGACCCAGAGGAGCTGCAAAAAGCTGAGGTACGGAGACCCGTGCGTGGAGAGAGCGGGTGCTGGAGTACCTGGCTTGTTTCTCTGGCAGGAGGGAAACGGAGACTCCCAACGGCATTGAACCCCTTATCTTACAACACTAAACCCCAGATCCAGCCGAAACTCCTACGGGGGGAGTTTGGACTGTGAAAAGGGAGAAGTGCACAGAAATTTAGAGGAGTCGCAAAAGATCAGAGGTCTGGTGGCGCGCATGGCACTGCGCGGACAGACTGCTGATTGTGCCGCTGGCTTTCGCGAGTGGGCGGGAGACAGACCCTCCCAACTGTGCCACTTCTGACTCCACTAAGCCCCTGTTTTGGGCGAAACCCTGGGGACCTAGTCTCGTGCGGTCCTGGTTCACAGGGGAGCCGGAGAGGCAGCTGTCTAGAGGCACTGCGGGTGCGCGCCCGCACAAGGACCGCTCCAGCCATTACCCAGTCACGTGAGACTCAGGAGCTGTGGAGGGCGGGGCCAACTGGAAGGCAAGGCCGTCCCTTAAGCCCTGAGACTCCACCCCTCCCAAGCTCAACATAGGCTTCTTCGGTTTTGCAAGTCTGGTATCATAAGGCTGAATGCAATACAGAAGTTCTCCCAGCATAGTGAAAATGCCGAGACAAGGAAAGGGATCACAAACAAAAGAAACGGAGGAAAAAAAATGACTGAATATAGAGTTCAAAACCACGCTTATAAGGTTTTGCAAGAATATGCTAGAAAAGTTGGATAAATTTAGTGAGACCCAAGAGGAGATGAAAAAGGACATACTAGAGACACTGACTGAAATAAAAGAATCCAAAAATGTGAAGATAATGTAAGGAGCCTCTGGGACAGCTTCAAGCGTACCAACATCAGAATTGTGGGGGTGCCAGAAGAAGAGAGAGAGCAAGATACTGAAAACCTATTTAAAGAAATAATGACTGAAAACTTCCCACATCTGGTAAAAGAAATAGACTTACAAGTCCAGGAAGCACACAGAACCCCAAATAAAAGGAATCCAAAGAGGACCACACCAAGACACATCATAATTAAAATACCAAGAGCAAAAGACAAAGAGATAATATTAAAAGCAGCAAGAGAAAAACAGTTCATTACCTACAAGGGAGCACCCATACGACTGTCAGCTGATTTCTCAACAGAAACGATGCAGGCCAGATGGGAGTGGCAAGAAATATTCAACGTGATGAATAGCAAGAACCTACAACCAAGAATAATCTATCCAGCAAAGCTATCATTCAGAATTGAAGGGCAGATAAAGAGCTTCACAGAGAAGAAAAAGCTAAAGGAGTTCATCAACTCCAAACCAGTATTATATGAAATGCTGAAAGGTACTCTTTAAGAAGAGGAAGAAGAAAAAGGTAAAAGCCAAAAAATTATGAACAACAAATACATATCAACAAGTGAATCTAAAAATTAAGTGAATTAAAAATGTGATCAACAGAATAAACTGGTGAATATAATAGAATCAGGAGCACAGAAAGGGAGTAGACTGATAATTCTCAGGGGGACAAAAATCATAAAGCATCAAACAGACTGTGAAATTACAGCAGAAAGATTAAAGTTAGGTGAGGTAGATAAGTGATCAATCAAAGGACTTGTATGCATGCATATAAGCATAACCAATGATCACAGACACTGGGGGGTCGGGGTATGCCTGGGAGGGAGGGGGGGCAATGGGGAGATATGTATAAAAATTAATACAAATTAATAAAAAGAAAAAAATTTAAAAAAATAAAATAAAATAGTTGGGGGAAATATGGCAATTAATCTACTTACTCCAATTCAATGGGGTCTGCTTTTAAGGAATCAATAGTGAGCAACGCCGCTAAGAGGTGGAGATCCCAGATGGAAGTACCACCCTCAGCCAGAAAAGCTGGGAGATGGAAGCTCCCTCTCACGTTACAAGGCCATTCAGAAACAAGAAATAAATGTTTACACACCTCTGCAAGCTGGTCTTTTTCAAGGCTGCATTTAAAAAGCCAGGGACACAGGATGACACATAGAAGCTGTGCTTTCTGATGACTTTTTGGATCCCTTTTCTGTTTATTTATTTTTTGTTTCTTTTTTAAATATATTTTATTGATTTTTTACAGAGAGGAAGGGAGAGGGATAGAAAGTCAGAAACATCGATGAGAGAGAGACATCGATCAGCCGCCTCCTGCACGTCCCCTTCTGGGGATGTGCCGGCAACCAAGGTACATGCCCCTGACCGGAATCGAACCCGGGACCTTTCAGTCCGCAGGCTGACGCTCTATCCACTGAGCCAAACCAGTCTCGGCTATTTTTTGTTTCTTTAAACAAGCTACCATTACTGCTGGTTCAACATGTTTCATTCTATAAATTTAAAAAAAAAATATATTCTATTGATTTTTTACAGAGAGGAAAGGAGAGGGATAGAGTTAGAAACATCGATGGGAGAGAAACATCAATCAGCTGCCTCCTGCACAACTCCTATTGGGGATGTGCCCGCAACTAAGTTACATGCCCTTGACCGGAATTGAACCTGGGATCCTTCAGTCCACAGGCTGACGCTCTATCCACTGAGCCAAACCGGATGCGGCTCATTCTATAAATTTTTAACGCATATTCCCATTTTTGGAGAATGTGAGCAGAAAGTTATTAAATTCTTTTAGCTCAGTATAGCAAACAAGTAAAAAAAAAATCTCTGCAAAACAGACTGAATCTCATGGGGCTAGGATTTCACATTCATCGACAACTTACCAAGAAACTGTGTCAGGCATTTATATACTTCATTTACTTAATATAAGCCTCAGAGGTAGGTATCCTAATTTTAAAGTTAAACTAACAGGGGCTGAGGTTGAAGGACCCACAGCTCCAAATCTTCCACCCTTCTCAATTCTGCCAAATGCCTCTTTGGAGACATTCCAGAGACAACCAGGGACATTGCTGGTCTCTCAGCACTACCTGGAAATCCAGGATTATTTCAAGGCATTATACAAATGAGAGGTCTCACTCTTCTTCATCTTATCTCCCAATCTGCATGAATCTAGTGTAAGACCTCCTCCATCAATTCTCAGTTCACCATCTGCTGTCCACTCTTCTCCCCAACCCTCCCCCATATCTTCAAAATAATTTCCTAACAAGGATGTGAGCCAAATTTAAATCAGTGTAGATACCTTGCTCTACCTCCAACACAGTTTCCATTCTTTCAGAGATGGAGTATCTACTCTCTAAGTCAGGTAAGTATTATTCAAATAGGGGAGTTAAAATAGGGTCAAAGACAGAAAGGCTGAAGAATTGGACTTTTTTGGTGTTTACTTGTATAGAGGAAAAATAACACATAGATGCAGCCACAGTATTTAATTTGTTTGGGTAATAGTTACAGATAAACAGATACACTCCATATACAATTACCAATACTTTTTTATACAGTTCATATTTCAGTACATCAACACTATTTTATTTACACTCTATGTACATAACATATTTCTAAAGTCAGTGCATTGTCAACAAGTTTTATACAGTAATTTACAAGGTGAATGTAGTTAATAATTAATTTAATAAAGTTTCCACTAGTCATGAATTAAAAAAATTAATTACAACCAATATAACAAACATAGATCAAACAACATTAGTAGATTGTGCTACCTGTTTAAATAAAACATCTCTAAGGAAATTATTTAAAATCTTCCACTTTTTTCATGGGACTTGTCCAGGTAGAAATGGACAGATTTTATATACTGAAAATCATGAAACTATAAAGTATGCATTTTGTCTGACTTCATCTCATTATTCCATTTAGGCCACTGCTTCCTACTTGCAATTATAGTCTTCTGAATAGGGTTTCAACTTAGGAAGGCATTTAAGACAACCTTTCCAACTCTCTGAGAAGAACTGGATATTAACTAGCCTCAGATATCAGAACACAAATGCTGAATTACTTTGGTACCTACTATCTATGAGGAAGAAAGGGAAATGGAATCTGATAATTAATGAGAACCAACTTCCAGAATCCAGATGAATACAAAAAGACTGAAAAAAAAAAGTGAAATATTTACTTTGAATATATATATTTTATAACAACACATGAAAAAAAATGCTGTCTGAAATAAATAACATTTACATTTTTTGTTCCAGTCTTGAATTATCAGAGGAAAAAATAAAGTGAGCAAAGAAACAAAACTTTTGATGACTACTACCGGGAAATTAAAAAAAAAGACAAACACCCAAAACAAAAACAAAAACAAAACTGGACATGCAAACAAAATAGAAGTTTACTTTTAAAATCACCAATTTTATTAAAAATACACGCTATCAATGTTTGGGATGTATTTTGTTTTTAAACTGAATATGATGGGGGAAAATACCCCATTCAAGTTAATGTATAGCCCTTATAGCCATCAAATATAAACAAGTCTTAAAAAGTTCATTTGTATGTACTCTCTCCTTTTTTAAAGTGCAAAACAAAGAAACAAAGAAAAATAATCACTAATTGTGAAATACCATTTAGCTTTGATGTCATTTTCTTCTCAGCTTTTTGTGCAACACGTGCAAGTGAAGATGGTGCAAACATTGGCAACTGCCCCACCACACTCAGCAGCAGGGGTGGAAACATTTTCGAGGACATGTAAAGTATCCTCCAAAGTAAGAGAGAGGGCCATTTC
Source organism: Lasiurus cinereus (assembly GCA_011751065.1). Taxonomy (NCBI): domain Eukaryota; kingdom Metazoa; phylum Chordata; class Mammalia; order Chiroptera; family Vespertilionidae; genus Lasiurus; species Lasiurus cinereus. Next base: position 15,468,743 of record JAAGEH010000016.1, on the reverse strand, counting down.
AGCGGGATCCCAAGATGCTTATCTTTTCTTCATAGAGTCTTCCAACCAAGGCCCTGGGTAGAAGGCACACAGCCCTTAAGAGATTCTTCGACTGACTGACTACTATATATGGCTCTGCCACCATGACTGGTTGTGTCTCAAACACAAACACAAAAATAGAAAGCAAGAAAAGACATAAAAAGACTGGGAAAATGCTTTAAAAAGTAAGTGGAAAAATCTGTGTCCATGCCATAAGAATCCTTTGCACACCTTCATGATCTTGCTTTCTCCATTTTGTCAATATAATGGAATAAAACTTCAGGAAAAAGGAGGTAGCATATCATGTTGTCCCGAGACAACACTATAATTTTTTGTTTTAGACTCCAAGGAAATTCTTAGTATTTTGTTATGATTATTGGTAAACTCTATACTCACTACATATTTGTTCACATCTGGACAAGCACAATTTAGTTCTTATTTGGTCCCAGGTGGCTGGTGCCAAACCCTTTTGTTTACAGGCTAATGGTGGACTCTGCCTGGAAGTTCTCTACCAGAGAACTTGTGTGAGATACTTCCAAACAAAACTATCACTACTGTTATACTAACTGCTATTTAATTAGGATTATTATTTTGTGCTTCAGGGTCACAGGATAAAAATAACTACCTTTAGTTAGCTTGCCTTTCAGGGACACTTTTGCCAAATGTTAGCTACTGGGGAGTCATCTCCCTTACCACCAGACTGTAGCAGCCAGAGTGGCAGCTTACTGTAAGACGCAGTACTTTTTGTAATCTGACTCAAAGTCTTCGTCCATGCTGCTTGTGTCTGCCATCTTTTTGCCATCAATCTTTGGCAGAAATTGTGCATAGTCTATCCCCTGTTGCTCATAGAAAAGAATGTAGGCAGAGTCGGTGTCAATTTCATCAGGGTGAAGTTCCTAAAGGGATAAGAAAAGTCTTTAATAATAAAAACAGTCACCACTCTGCTGGCTCTTAATCCATGCCAGGTAAGAGAAGACCAAACCTCTTCAATTACTAAACATGTTTGCTTCCAATTAGCTTAACATTTTGGCTGTCTCATGCCTGCCCCCAAAATAAGCCCCATTACTTTCAGTGTTTGTTTTAGGGAAAAATATTCTGACTACCAACATGTTAAAAAGAATAACCAAAACACTCCCCATCAAATTCTAATAGCTCAAAAGACAAGAACTTTTATTCATTAACTAATACTTTTTTCCCTTACTACTCATGTGTTTTTTTAAAATGTGTTTTTATTGATCTTTAGAGAGAGAGAGGGAGAGAAATAGAGAAATAGAAACATTGATTGGCTGTCTCCTGTGTGCCTCCTACTGGATATTGAGCCCACAACAGGGGCACATGCCCTAATTGGGAATCAAACCATGACCTCCTTGGTTCATGGGTTGACGCTCAACCACTGGGCTATACCGGCTGGACAACTATTCATGTTTTCATTCTCTCCTCTGCATATCACTTCTGTTCCTTTAATACTAAAGGCATCTAGCCCTGGCCTTTGTTTCTCAGTAGTTAGTATGTCAGCCCATGCACTGAAGGATCACAGACCGGTCAAGGATAGGTACCTGAGTTGCATGTTCAAATCATAGTCTTGATTGGGGTATGTGTGGGAGGCAATCAATCCAAGTGCCTTTCTCACTTCACTCTTTCTCCTCCCCATCCCCAAACTCTCCCTCCTTGCCTCTACTCTCTCTAAATAGGATGAAATAAAATAAAATAAAATAAATCAATGGGAAAAACATCCTTAGATAAGGATAACAACAACAACAACAACAAAAAAACCAAGCAAACAAAAAATATTAAAGGCATCTATATACTGTTTCTAACAGAAATATCTATTCCATTTAGGAAAAAGCCCATTATTTAAACAACTATCCCTCAAAATTGTTGACATTTTTGTTTTCCTTTATTTAAAGACGAGGAATATCTACCTTACAGCTGCTGTCATTGTAACAGTACCACTTGCTGTTTGGGTTTTTGGCATAAGTGACGTAATGGCCCCCGCCCAGAATTCCTGAATGGCACTGTAAGAGAAGAAAGTGGAGGTATGTTAGTAGTTAACAGAACCGGTCAAGGGACACTACTAGGACCCGATCAGGAAAACACTAATCACTTACATCAGTGGTCGGCAAACCGCGGCTTGCCATTCTGATGATTAATGAGTTGCCAACCACTGACTTAGGTGATCAAGAAGGGAAGTTTTGGAATCATCTAACCGTTTTCCAAAAATTCAAAATTCAGAAGTCCTAAATCTAAATATTTTGTAGTTGCAATTATTTTTTAGAAAGCAAAAATTCCTTGGGAGCACACAATTGTGAATAACTCAAACCTGTGACTCCAGTTATAATAATTACATGACTATACCCACATTACTCTATGAGCATCTTGGATTTTATCCAGAAGGCCAAGATACCTACTGCTAACTTTGTCTCTCACCAAGCTTGATGCTTAGGAAATAAGCAAGCATTGAAAAAAAAAAAAATGAAGGAATCACTGAAAAAATGAAGATCATTCTGAAAACCATACAATATACCACTTACCGAAATTGCATATAGATTATAAATAGGATTAACACGAATATCTTCTCTTTGGTCATCAGTGCTGTCTTCTTCACTGTGGTTTTCAAGCTGACCATTGCTGTAGCCATTGCCACATGCCTCATGTTCATAAAGAAATCCATTGGCCAAAGCTACTTCATGGTCCTGAGGGGTAAGTAGCTCAGATTGGCTGCCCCCCAGCATATGCCCTTGGCTCAAGGCATCAGCCAGCTCACAAACTTGCACAGTCCCATTCTCTTTGCTGGCATCCAAGTTCTCCTTACTACTTGTCAGTTTATTTTTGCTGCCAATCTGGGGTAGCCGAAGCCTGCCTTTGCTCCTCCCTAAAGTCCGTGGGCTGCTGTTAGGGCTACTGTTTTTGCTGGAGGGACAGCTGGCTCCACCTTTTCTTGATGAAGAAGGTGAACCTATCAAAGGGAAAAGGGAAGATTCATAAAACTCAAATGCCACAAATTAAGCTAGCCACCAAATGGTAACTTTGAACCATTTGTACACAAGTGTACACATAAAGGTAAAGACTGGGAGTCCTGACTGGCTACTTTTTAGTTCCTATTATGTAGCCAATAAGGAACTAAAAATGCCAAGCCCTGAAAATGCAGCAATGTCCTGAAAATATAAATTACCATGTAGGAACTTAGAAAACAGTAGAAAGATGATTTAGGTCAGATTCAGTTTAAAACAATATTATTAGACTAAGGTCCCAAGGAATTTTACAAATGTATTTTCTTTTCTGTCTTGTATGTAAAATTAGATTAAAAATACAATCACTAATTATTAAGCACTTAGTATTGCTATGCATAGAATTGGAAACTCTCTATTACCTTTACCTCTCCCAACAACCCTGTAAGGTAGTGGGTCTTAAACGATTTGGTCACAGCCCTACCCATTTCCTTATATACCCTTAAAAGTTGCTGATGACCTCTAGAACTTTTGTTTTATGGGTTATATCTATCAATATTTACTATATGAGGAATTAAAATGGAAGAATATAAAAAAAAACAATATACAAGCACATATTTCACCAATGTTATCACAACATGCTGGTTCTGACTTCACCGTATGCTTGTGAGAGAATGACAGTGAAAAGGTATACAATGTCTTATTATTTTTTTATGAAAATAGTTCTGATCCTCCAGGCCCTCAGGGACTCTATATGGGTTCCTGGACCATACTTTGAGAACCTCTGCTGTAAGGGAACAAGAATGACAACTACCATTCGTGCTTTACTCCTGTCATGAAATCCTCACACTCTGTGAACTTAGTATTATCTCAGTTTCTTACATAAAAAATAGATGCAGGGAGGCTGTATCTCTTGCTAAAAGTCACATTGTTCAAATCTAGATAGGTCTGATTCTAGAGATGTTTGTTCCATCTTATTCAGCTGTTGCTCTAGAGTGGAAGGAAGAGGAAAACATGCCGGCTACAGGGGTCCCAGGAGAGCTTCCCTCAGGGTGGTATCTGGGCTTCAGGAGGTCCCTAGGCTTCTTCACCTTTAGGGCTACTGCTGATGTTTGCACTGAGCGAGGATGGGCTCTTGCTCAGGAGCACATCCTCTTCCCCAGCAGAGTTCTGGGCATCCATTTTCTTCACCTCTCCTGCCGGAACCCTGGTCTCACAGAAGTCATCCCCCTGGGGTGTGAGTGGTTTCCGTTGGCAGAGAGCCGGGTCTCTTGGTACCAAAAAAGCACTAGGGTCAAAACTTTCACGAGGAAATTTAACAATTTTCTGTGACTTTATCCATCGACCATTTACAAATTGAAATCGTTTAAGATGAATAATCTGGAGAAGAAAAGGTAGAAAACACTAGGGTTAGAGGGTTCCAAAGATACAAAATAAATCTTAAACATGTGAATGTTCAAGAATATATAACGTAAGGTTTAAAAAAAAAGATTTTATTATGTAACACAGTTATCAGTAGGGCCACTGCCCTTTAGCTATATGGTTACTAGGGTAATCTCCCTAACTTCATATCCTCTGTATATAGGAACTCTCTTTCCCAATTTCTTCAACATCCTTGGAGCCCAGATTTGCATGTATTCTTGTTTCCTGGGTTTGTGATCCACAATAAACTCTATCTCTCTCCAATATCATAGAAGAAAAATTGAGTTTTTTAAACAGAGGAAATTTAACCAATCTCCAACTGCACATCTCTCCTTTCTTACCATATCCTTTGATGACTACCAGGAAATCCTGAAGAGCATAAGAATCTCCCTACTTTCTGGCTTGTTTTCTTTTCAAGATCAATGAATTCCTCCAGATTCATACAGTGTTTAAGTTCTGTAATGCGGGCACAGATCTTTGGTGGCTACCTCTACACTAGATGCTTAACAATTTACTGTTAATATAAAGATAATCCCTTCCTAATGGGGTATGCTGATGTGTGGATATCATAAAAGCCCACCAAGCTCTCAACAAAACATTTTCTCATCATTGTTATTTATTTATTCATTTGTAGTCCTCATCTGATAATACGTTTTTATTGATTTTTTGAGAGAGAGGAAGGGGGAGAGATGGGGGGGAGGAAAGGAAGGAAGAAAAGGTAGAAAGAAAGGGGAGGTGGGAGGGAGAGGGAGAGGGGACAGGGGGAAGAGAAGGAGAGAGGGAGAAAAGAAGAGGGGGAGAGGGAGAGAGGGAGAGAGAAATTGATTGGTTGCCTTCCAAATGTACCCTGACTGGTAATTGAACTTACAAACTTTTTTTTGTTTGTTTGTTTGTTTTTGTTTTTTAAATATATTTTATTGATTTTTTACAGAGAGGAAGGGAGAGAGATAGAAAGTCAGAAACATCGATGGGAGAGAGACATCGATCAGCCGCCTCCTGCACGCCCCACAGTGGAGATGTGCCCGCAAGCAAGGTACATGCCCCCAACCGGAATCGAACCTGGGACCTTTCAGTCCGCAAGCCGACGCTCTATCCACTGAGCCAAACCGGTCTCGGCGAACTTACAAACTTTTGATGTACGGGATAACACTTAACCAACTTAGGTACCCAACCAGGGCACTCATTATTATTATTTTTTTAAATATATTTTTAATTGATTTCAGAGAGAGGGAGGGAGGGAGAGAAGGAGAGAAAGAGAGAGAGAGAGAGAGAGAAACATCAATGATGAGAATCATCAATCGGCTTCCTCCTGCATGCCCCACATTGGGGATTGAGCCCACAACCCATGTATACTAGTATGTTCTGACTGGGAATTGAATCATGACCTCCTGGTTCACAGGTTGATGATGCTCAACCGCTGAGCCATGCTGGTTGGGCTCATTATTTTTTAAAGACCTCAAAAACATAGTTTTTATAAATGCCTTTACTCCAATACATGTCCAAGATATGTTTTATATGATGGTTATATGAATATATATAATTGCCCAAACTCATCAAACTAGATATTTTAAATCCATGCACTAAATTCTGTGTTAATTATAACTCAAACAAAACAAAACAAAACACTATCCCCCTTCCTACCTGCCTGTTCCCAAGTCTGCTCTGGCCTTCTTCCCTTCCCTCAGTTCTTATCCCTGTAGCTAGCCAAAATTATTAATTACTTGTGCACTCTTCCCTAGTTGTTCTAGATTAATAAAATAAAAACAACAACCTACACTCAGTTTTAAGGAACAGTAGGAAGAAAACAAGAATTAAAAAATGCATATAAGATCTAGTTAAAATACACCGCTGCCTTACAGTTACACTTGTTATGATATCTCCACTCTTAAGGAAAAGGCTTTCTTAAATGAATAAGAAAAATGGTCACTTCAAACTCATCAAACAATAGGAGAGTTTCCTAATCATGAAGGGAGTAGGCAGAAGTAAATAAAATTCAAAAGAACACATAAGCCCCATTGCACATGTGTGCTGTGGCCATGAGACCCAGCACAATGAACCCTGAGGTTCCAGGCTCAGCTGTTCTACAATCCACTAATGATGAGCCTAAAAGCTCTCTCTTCCTAGAGTCAGAAGTGCTTTAACTTTCTTTTGCAGTTCAGATTCACCAGTTGTACCACTTTTGACCCTTCTTACACATTGTGTGTGGAATGGCAGTTACTGGTTTACATGACTTTTCTTTTTAGTGGTCAGCTCTTTAGGAACAAGAACTAGCAAATACCTGTAGAACAATTATTTTCTGTGTGCAACACAAAAATCTTGCACAGCAAAAGTGTGTTAAGCATTGCTGAGGGGAGGATTTTATTCTTAAAAAAACTATTTGTTCATGACTTCTTTCCTTTTTGCCAGACTCTTGCTCTCTCCGAGGTAGGACTGTAACATACCAGGACTGGGGGAAGCCTCCAGAGATCCAGCTTCTTGGTTGCTAAGCAGTGGGTTTTACACTTGGAGCAGTAGTACATCTCATTTTCCCCCAGCTCCTCCTCACTAGTGAATGCACGGAGACAGTTGTCTAGATTGATGGGCTCAGCTTGTGCTCGCCGACTCTGTTCTACACTTTCATGCTCATCGACAACCTGTAAGTGAAGGATAGGAAGAATAGGGGAAGAAGGTGAGTGGGGAAGAGAGTGAGTTTAAAATGGTCACCTGGCTATGCATAAACCTCTTCAGTGGTTCTCAACCTTTCTAATGCCACGACCTTTTAATACAGCTCCTCATGTTGTGGTGACCCCAACCATAAAATTATTTTTGTTGCTACTTCATAACTGTAATTTTGCTACTGTTATGAATCGTAATGTAAATATCTGTGTTTTCGGATGGTCTTAGGCTCTACAGTGCCCCTAAGTGCCCTCCCCTGCAGGCCTGGTTCCCCCTAACTGCCCTCCCCTGAAGGTCTGGCCCTCCCCAACTGCTCTCCCCTACAGGCCTGGGTCCCCCCCCACAACCCCCAACTGCCCTTCCCTGCAGGCCCAATTGCCCCCAACTTCCCTCCTCCCTTTAATAGTTCCTCGTGTTGTGGTGACAGGTTGAGAACCACTGGCAGGGTTAGGAGGAGGGAGAGAAGTAGGAGCCTAAAATGCAACAGAAAAGGAATAATTTTTCCTTCTCCAATAGTTGGCTGTAACTTACTAAGCAATCAAGAACTATGGTGGGTGAGGCATAGTATGAGGACTATGAAAGCTACTGTGAGACTTCAGACAGGGATCTTTTTATTCCAGGGTAGAGTTTGGAATACAAGTCCAAAACCGAATGCCCCTCTTTCTCGCAAAAGTCACACACATGTCCATCATTCCAGTTATTAAACCTCCTTTCCAAAGGTGAATTAGTTCTCTTTGCCTGAGGCAATTTCCCTTAGGTTCCCTTCCTAAATTGACAATGGGAACAGTAGGCTCCCTAAATTACAAGCTAGCACATCTCAACACATGCAGTTTAGAACAGTTTTTCAGGGGTGACTTTTTTCCTACATGAGAGGATGGCTGAATTACAGACTGTCAAATACTTCTATAAACTATCAAGGTTGAGGTTAACTGTGCAATTAAGGGTTTTAGCATTGTAACACCATCCATTTAAAAAGAATTAATTTAAAATGGGGAACTTGAGGAAAATCCTTTCTTTCAGAAAGGGAAATATAGCTTGACTGGGGGGTCACTGATTTCTTTTCTGATACTAATAACTCTTATCATCTTTAGAGTTGTTCTCATCTGAGGGAAAAACTGACATTCTTCTAAAAAAACAAAACAAAACAAAAAGCACACACTTAAAAAAAATACAAAATCCCCCAACAAACAAAAAATCCCATACTGTATTATGGCTGTTGGAAAGAGTAGGAAAAGAGATGTATCAAATATAGTAGTGTCTCTTTTCTCATAACAAGTTAAATATTATCTCTCTCAAGGATGTCTTATGGCCAACCACAAATTACAGTAAGTTAGTAAGAAATGTTGATTTTTATTGACTGCATTTTCTATGGAACACATAGGTGGTAGAGCTAGATGGAGACAGGGAGAAAGAGCAATAATAAACCCCCATATTTATGGACTGACAATAATTTTTATTTATCAACAAAATTTCCCTAAATCACAGAGATTCCCTTCCTTTACTTCTTGAGATCCATTACTAGATTCTCCACTATTATTTAAATAGTCTAAATTAATATTGGCACCCTCTTCCTTTTTTTCTAAGTTACTTGAAAGCTCATTCTTAACACAAAATATAAGGAATAAAGTAACAGTGTTCATACTACTGTATTATACTACTACTAGAGGCCTGGTACACAAATTCATTCACGGCCAAGGTCTGGCAGGCCTGCGCTGAATGGGGCTGATCAGGTGGCCAGTGGAGGAGGAGGGGATGCAGCCAGTTGGCCAGCCAGCCCCTGGTCACTCGACTGAAGGGGCAATTTGCATATTAGCCTTTTATTACATAGGAGGATTAGAAAAGAGGGAGTTCTAAGAAATTATCTAGTTTAATTTTCTATTAAGAAATGTGAGGCCTGGCCCTAACTGGTTTGGCTCAATGGATATAGCGTTGGCCTTCAAACTGAAGGATCCCAGGTTCCATTCCAGTCAGAGGCGTGTGCCTTGGTTGTGGGCACATCCCCAGTGGGAGGTGTTCAGGAGAGGCAGCTGATAGATGTTTCTTTCTCATAGATGTTTCTGACTCTCTGTCCCTCTCGCTTCCTCTCTGTAAAAAAAAAATAAAAAAATAAAAAAATATGTATATATATATATATAAAGAAATGTGGGGTCTAAACAAATAGAGGGAAAACAAAACAAAACAATTTCCTCCCTACTTTTTTTCTAAAAACATTCACATACAAATTTTGGAAAGTAGAGAAAAATATAAGAAGGCAGGGAACCTTTTTATTCTTAATATAAAGGCAAATATGTCAAAATATTGGCAGATTTTCTTCTGTCCTTTTCCTAAATAGTATTTTTTATATTGAAGAGATTTTTCAGTATATTCAACTTTCTATCTTGCTTTTTTAAAATAAAAAACAACATATCATAAGTATCTTCCTATATATGTCAGGCAAAACTCCTGGTAGTCATCATTTCTAATAACTGTGTAATATTTTATCCAATTACTATACCATGCTTTACTTAATTATTCCTCTAATGCGGGACAAATAGAAGTTGTTTCTAATTTTTTACTATACTAAAAAATGACATGATGAAGACTTATCAGCAAATTACAGAGTATTTTTCTAAGATAAAATTTCTGGAAGGGAAATCACTGGAATAAAAAGTATAAAACATATGAGGCCCTGGCCAGGTAGCTCAATTGGTCAGATCATCCCAATACACCAAGGTTGCAGGTTTGATCTCCAGTCAAGGCACCTCAATGTTTCTCTCTGTTTCAAATCAATCAATCAATAAATTTTTTTCTAAAAAAGCGTAAAACATGTGGGTAATAATCTCAATTTAAAACCAAGGTATCTTCCTTTATCTATGTGATTCTCCAAGCACACACAGAAACCACATGTAGGAAGATATATTACGTAGGAAAAAAATGAGTCATGTGGCCCCATTCTCTAGCAAGGCAAAATATCTCAATTGTAACTTGGTTTTCATGCTGTCCTAAGAGCATCACTGAAAGTAGAAATGGGATGAGATTGAACAGATCACTTAGGTTTTTCTTCCTATAAGCAGGATGTCCTCCAGAGCTTTTCAAATTGACACACAGTTTGTTAAAAAATAAAGAGATTTACAGAGCCAAATCACTTTTCATCTTTGACAGGAGCATTTTGTCACAATAATGTCCTGTCAGATTTTATGCTGACAGATTCAGGAATCTTCATCAGTTGCTAAAATTTTCCCTCTTCAAAGGAAGCATGGCTGAGATTACTGCATTACCTTGCTACAGTGAGAATGATCTACCAGATCAACATCTCTTCAACTTCCTTTAGCTTAACAATCTTTCATTTGGCAAGTATCCACAAATTACACTCTTCCTTCCTAGTGAGAGCTGCCAGGAGCCTTACGGTGTGTGGGGACATATTGAGGGATCCAAATAGGGAACTAGGTCTGGAATTGGTAGTTTACTTATTCTTCAATAGCACAAAAAGACAGAAAAGTCAATTATCCTTACTAACCTATCTAAAGGGAACACTCTCTCGAACAGTAAAGGAATTTCCATCAAGAGCTACATAAATGCAAAAGCCACTACAATTCTTCATGTTACTAAGAAACTCCTTTGATTCTATTGCTTTTTTCCCTCTCCATCAGATTCATCTTATTTCTACCTATAACCTTCGTACTCAATTGACCCTTCAAATAGCATTTGACAAACATTTTCAGGTATGCAGTTAATATTTTTTTATTTTTAATTGATTTCAGAGAGGAAGGCAGAGGGAGAGAAATATCAATGATGAGAAAGTTATTGATTGGCTGCCTCCTGCATGCCCCTTACTGGGGACTGAGCTGCTACCAGGGCATGTGCACTCTTGACTGGATTGAACCGGGACACTTCAGTCCGCAGGCCAACATTCTATCCACTGAGCCAAACCAGCCAGGGCAATATTCTTTTTAAAAAATCTATTTATTTGTTTATATGTTTTAGTATTCTTTTTAAAAAATATATATTTTATTGATTTTTTACAGAGAGGAAGGAAGAGGGACAGAGTTAGAAACATCAATGAGAGAGAAACATTAATCAGCTGCCTCTCCTGCACACCTGCCCCCGACTGGAATCAAACCTGGGATACTTCAGTGGATAAAGCGCATAGGCTGACGCTCTATCCACTGAGCCAAACCAGTTTTGGCTTTAGTATTCTTTTTTGAGGTAATATTTTCAAAATTTCAAAATTGCTCTAGCCAGAGAGTGGCAGTAGAGGAATCCCAAGGTGAAAAGCCATTGAGATATAATCTTAGTTGTCTAGCACTGAAACATTCAATACTTTTTCTAATTTTTCTACTCACTATACCTATTGAAGGACAACTACAGAATAGAATGCATGTGAGCTAAGTAATTTTGGTTACCAAATGCTGCAGTTTCAATAATCCTATCTAATAAAAGAGTAATATGCAAATTGACCATCACTCCAACACACAAGATGGCTGTCCCCATGTGGACACAGATGGCCACCACAAGATGGCAAGCAGGGGAGGGCAGGTTGGAGGAAACAGGCCTGCAAGGAAGGGCAGTGGTAGGTGATCAGGCCAGTAGGGGAGGGCAGTTGAGAGGGATCAGGCCTGCAAGGAAGGGTAGTTGTGGGCAATCAAGCCTGCAGAGAAGGGCAGTTAGGGTGACCAGGCCGGCAAAGGAGGGAAATTGGGGGCAACTGGGACTGCAGGGAAGGGCAGTTGGGGGGTACCCAGGCCTGTAGGGAAGAGCAGTTGGGGGCACCAGGCCTGCAGAGGAGGGCACTTAGGGGCAATCAGGTTGGCAGGGGAGGGGTTAGGGGGCAATCAGGAAGGCAAGCAGGCAAACAGTTGGGAGCCAGCAGTCTTGGACTGTGAGAGGGATGTCCGACTGTCCACAAAGATGGACATCCCTCGAGGGGTCCCAGATTGGAAAAAGTGCAGGCTGGGCTGAGGACACACACCCCCATGCACAAATTTCATGCATTGGGCCTCTAGTAATTAATAAACAGGCAGTGAGATATTTACTAATTGGTATGTCATGCCCAGAGAATATAACTTAATTACACCTAGAATCTTTTTACAAGATTTACTTATTAGTTGTAATTTTTTAACTTTAAAGGCCCAATAATCCTGGCTGGTGTGGCTCAGTTGGTTGGAGCATCGTTCCATACACCAAAAGGGGGTGGGCTTAGTTCACAGTCAGGGTACATATCCAGCTTGCAGGTTTGATCCCCAGTTGTGGCTCACTCAGGAGGCACTCAATTGATATTTCTTTCTTTCTCTCTCTCTCTCTCTCTCTCTCTCTCTCTCTCTCTCTCTCTCTCTCTCTCTCTCTCTCCAAATGGGAAAATGGAAATATCCATGTAATCAAGTCAATATATTAAGTGCCATAGAAAATGCCAATGAATCTTTTTTTGGCTGTACTTAAATTGTGTATAACAAAAATGTGTAATATAGTTAAACCGGGATAAATTTTACATATAAAAACAACCATCTTGCGATAGCACTAGGTACATACCCTTTCCTGTGATGTTTGATAGCGGAGGTGAAGGGCTGTGGGGTCCCAATCTACAGCAATATAGGCATTTCCAATGAAAGCTTTGTCTTCCCCACAATCTATTTTACAGCCTCTGCAAAATCTAAAGGCGGAAAAAAGATATACCAAGGAAGGAATGATTATGAAGGAATAAAATTTTTCTTTATTAGAAATATTCTCCCTTTCTATATTTCTTCTTGGGTTCACAATTTGTCCTGGGCTTCTTATTTCAGACTGATAAATGCATGAACATCCTAGCTAATAAAGAGGGAATATGCTAATTGACCATTACACCCTCAAAGATGGCAGCACCTATAGCCACAAGATGGCACCTGCCTCCGGAGTCCCCCAGTCCCCTCAGCCTCCCAGCTGCCCAGGGCTGACCCGAAGCATAGGTAAGCCTCAGATGTCGGCTGCCCAGCCACCCAGAGCTGGCCCGAGGTGCAAGCAAAGCTCAGATTGTGGCTGCTCAGCTGCCCAGGGCTCAAGTAACTAGGGCTGGCTAAGGCTTGCGCTGCTGGCAGTGGCAGCAACAGAGGTGTGATGGGGATGTTATCTCCCACTCACGGGGGCTCCCAGACTGTGAGAGGGGGCAGGCTGGGCTAAGGGACCCCCCCACTCTAGTGCATGAATTTTCATGCACTGGGCCTCTGGTATGTTAATAATTATTAGTATTTCAGGGAATCATGCTTATTACTTTTCAAGTCTTCGGTTTTTCAAAGTACTTGATAACCATTTATTAATTTATATAACTATAAGAACTTTGTAGCAAAGAAGTACTATGGAAATTGGATATTTGAGATAATGTTGATCATAAACTATGAATTTGATGAGACTATAGAGTTTATAAAACCAGATGTCTCAAGAGTAAAACTTATACAGACTTCACAAGGAAGAGATGATGAACAATTCCCAAGTTTATTTCAACTTCTCAATCTAAAACTGAGAAATCTTATTAAAAAGGTATAATATCTGGAGCTTCTAAAATTTTTCTTTTGCAGAAGGTTACTTTACCTATACCATGGGCACCAAGCACAGGAGTTCCCATCTTTCTGCACAACTCGTAGAGTGAATGGATATTGATAGCCCATACTGTCATCACTGAAACAGAACATAAACCAAATATTTTAAGAAACATTTCTGATTTGTGTTCTCAACTCTTTTTCATCTTCCCATGAAATAATCCTCGGAAGGAGCATCTATTGTAGTAGCATGCTCACATTTACAGCTCCATGCTGCTTATCCTAACCCATTAGCTGAGCCCTTTACCACCCACATACAGGGCTCCCATGCTGTATCCCTGCTTACAGAAGTGTAGACATACTAGACTGCCAGAAGTCTCTGAGAGATCCATGTGGAAGGATAAGCTAATCAAACACCAATTATCCTTCAGCCCTAATCCTATCAGAAGACTTCATTCACATTAGGCTAAAATAATTAGATCTTTCTTTCCATGGCAAGAACATTGACACATCACAGAAGGCTGAAAGATCATGTTTTTTGTTTGTTATTTTTAGAAAAACTGAAAGGGAGAGTGGAGGGAAGGGAGAGAGAGAAAAAAACAATGTGAGAGAGACTAATTAATTGGTTGCCTCTCACATTTGTGCCACCCAGAGCCAGGGATCAAACTGCAACCCAAGTAAGTGCCCGTGACCAGAAATCAAACCCTCCACCCTTCAAATTAGTAAACCATTTCCAAGACCAATGCTCTAACCATTGAGCTAATTGGTCAGGGCTCATAATGGTTTTTAGAGACGTGGACTATATATTTAGAAGCTTTCTTTAATCAGAAACCCTTATCTGGTACATGCTAGGTAAACCTTTTCCTTTGTCTTAACTACTCAAAGCTATAAAATACATAATATTAATTTTAGAGTAACATCTTTTAACTATAAGAAGCCTTGTGGGATCTCAACTTAAAAAAAAAGTATGTATCCTTGCTAAGAAGCAATGCAAAGAATTTACTTTATGGGTCAGCTGGCAACTGGTAGTAGCTGCTAATGATAATGAAGCCATAATAAGGACTCACTGTTATCTTGTCTTATCTAATCATCAAACAACCCAAAACCATAACAAATAACCTGTTAGCTAACAGAACTTCTTTACTTTCTTTACTTAGTTCACAAAGAGGTAGAACTCTCATTTGTACAATTATAGCAAGAAAATGATCTACAATTCAACTGACATATAAATAAAGGACTACAATTCCAATGATTATTAGAAGAAATACATTTAGTAATTCAATAGAACAATGGTAGGAGGAATGGAAAGAAAACAGAAGGTGCTTATTCTTTAATTATTCTCATGAAATATAATAATTTATTATGAAATTATTCCATATTAAAATGACATCATATGTTAACAATCCAACTGTTACGGCATGAAACTTTTTCAGAATTCACGTATAGATATGCACACTACTGCTCCCATTATGAATTTCAGAGGGTTAAGATGATACAGATTCCCTGAATTCATACTCCATTTTTGCAGTAAAAGTTGTTAAGAATATTACCTGAAGCATTTAAAGCAGAAGGAGGAATTAGTGAATAAAGGGATTATTAGACACTAGAATACCTAGGTGAAGAAAGGAATCTGTATAGACTCTCCTGCTCACAAGATCAAACCAAATGGATGAATTACATACCTCTCAAATGGTTCTTCAAAGAGTGTTTAAACCTACATAAAATGGGTCCTATAAGTTACACAGAATTCATATACATTCTTCTGGAGTTTGGAAACCACAGGTCTACGCTGGTCCCCTGAACTCACCAATCCTGAGCATGGTTACTAGCTTCCTGAGGTGGGAGTGGGCTGGCTAATCGAGATACTTGAATCCAAACTGAATCATATAGGTCTTTCTTCCGGGTATGCACAGTGCATGGAACAATCAGTGGCATTCCAAAGAGGCTGGGGCGATTCTTCTGAGATGACAGGAAATATAGTTCTGTCCTCATCTATAAACATAAACAAGAGAAGAGAGAACTAAGAAGAGAGGCCTCTCATTCCTCCCTTTTGTTCTTCTACAACTACCAATAACATGCATCCCTATCAATTTCAAATTAGTCACTCTTTATTAACATGAAGCTAAACTTACAGTGGAATCACTGAAAGGTTGAGGTACTGCCAATTTCAGTGTGACTATCTATCAAACTTGGATTTTCATCATTTAATATTTTCAAACTAGTTTTCTCTGACAGACATTTTATATACACACTCTGAATCATATGTAAAAACTAGTAATTGTTTTGTAGCTCAAGGCTTTTAAGCAATTAAAACCCTTTCTCTAGAAAGTATGGCAACAAACCAATACTCCCTCAAAATACAATTTTCAGAAAATAAGCTGAAAGACCTTTGGAGACTTATGAAACCAGTCATTTAATTTTGTAACAATTTATCCACTTCCTAAAAACAGCTGAATGGCTATGGTATTTTTTAATTTTTAAAATATATGACAAATTAAAAGTAAGGTAAACTTTAAAAATATTGCTTTGAGTATGTTAAGTTGAAATTCCTTAATAAAGATACTGCACAGAATTAGCTTGGAAATGGTTGCTTAATAAAACAAAAACTTAGTATAATAGATTGTTGGGAGTTCAGGATTATTCACTTTGCTGCTAAGCACTTAGACATTTAATTCTTTTGGTTGGCCTTTATGTAGTAGTTAAAAAAGCTAAGTCAATAATCTATAAACTCACTAAGGGTTAGCTAGTTTCCAAGTGAAAAGACTTATTTCTGATTCTCAAGCATTTTATTTTGTAATTATTCAATTAAGCTTAGCCAAATACATGATTTTAAGGCCCTATTTCATGTGTTGGTATTATTATTGTTACTAGAGGCCCAGTGCTTAAAATTCATGTATGGGAGAGTGGGGGGTAGGGGGTGTACCTCAGCCCAGCCTACACCCTCTCCAATCTGAAACCCTTGGGGTTCAGAGTTCTTAATATATGATCTAATAATACTTGGTAAAAAAAAAAAAAAAAAGAAAAGAAAAAGCCCTAGCCAGTTTGGCTCAGTGGACAGAGCGTCAGCCTGTAGACTAAAGGGTTCCAGGTTCGATTCCAGTTAAAGGCACATGCCTGGGTTGAGAGCTAGGTCCCCAGCAGGGGATGTGCATGAGGAAGCCGATTGATGACTCTCATCATTGATGTTTCCCTCTCTCTCTCTCCTTCTCTCTTCCTCTCTGAAAGCAATAAAAATATATTAAAAAATAAAAAGAGATGGGGAAATGCATGAATCTCCCAATTATTTTAGCTAATGGGACCTGTAGGAACTGAGCTTAAAGAAAATTTCAAGTCACAAATGTATCCTGTAATTCTGTAGGCTGTCCACTCAAACAATCCTATCTAAAACATGGTCCATAGAACATCATCTACATAATCAGAAACTCACTTTAGTCAAGAATTACTAATTCAAAGAATTAGCAAAAATCAAAAAGCTATATAACCACGAGTCAGGTCAACAAATAGAATATAACCAACACTCCAAAAGCCTCCCTCTTGCTTCCTTTCTATCACCAATTCTTCCTTCTAAAGGGAGTTGGAAGAGATAAAGAATTATCCCCTAAAGCCTTTGAAGGGAGCACAGCCCTGTTGAGACCTTGATTATGGACTTCTGGCTTCCAGAACTGTGTGAAAGAATAAATCTGTTGTTTTAAGCCACCAAGTTTGTGATAATTTGTCACAGCAGTCTAGGAAACAACTTATCTTGCCCAAGAATATTTTTGGTGTCCTTCCAACCCCAAGCAAACAAATAAACAAAAGCTTCTCCAAAGACATCCATACTTATATGGTAGAGAAGATGTTTTTGCCTACATGAACATATAAAAGACACACACTTTTAAAAGAAAATAGTATGTACTACTATTCTGTTGCTGCTTAAAAATGAGTGAGACATGTCATTTCATACACAGGCTATGATCCTTTACAATAGCATTACATAACACATTAAAAGTGCACAAAATGAAAATCTTGCAAAGATAGAAAATGGCTGTCTCACAAATGACACTGGCAAGACCTGCAGTAACTTGCCTAACACCAAACTAACCATTTTTCGGTGGACTGCAATGATGTAACCTGTAAAGGGATTGTCAGGAAGAGATGGCATATGACCATTCACCATTCCATTTGTTAAGATCTTCTCAGTTCCACATGGCACAACAGTGTTTGGCATTCCATTGGGGATGAATATTGGTCGGGGCAGGTCCCCATTGGTGGTTAAGGTTAACATTCCATTTGTGGATGGGGAAGAGGAGATATCTACAAATTCAAAGATAAATAGAGCATCAAAAGCTTGTGGTACTTCCATTTTTTCCTCAAATAATGTGAGGATCTAAACTACTGATAGTAGTCTCTTTTAACAAAAAATAAGGAGAAATTATAGTTCACATAATTCTAGATTGATCAGAAGATTTTAATTCAGATTTTACTTATATAACTCACACTTAAAACTAAATGGCAAAGAAAGATTAACTTCTGGAAAGTGTAAGTTGAATTTTTGCAGAAACCTTTACTAGCACCATGTTGTGGCATCCAAACAGTTCTACCACTTGTTTTCTTTTTCCTCTCCTCTAAAAATTCATTTTTCCTTCCCTCTAAAAATATTCTGTCAAATGTGACAGTCTCTAACCAGAGACTAGAGACTTTTTCTTTTGATTATTTCATTTTTTAAAAACTTATTTTTTAGAGTAATTTTAGATTCATAGCAAAATTAAGAAGGTACAGAAATTTCTCACATATCCCTTGCCCCTACACATGCATAGCTTCCCCCCCGCCCCCTAACATTTGTGGTACATTTGTTATAAATGATGAAATATGTTGCTTTTTAAATTAAAATAAAATACATTTCAACAGTCTCATAAGTCACATTTCAAGGGCTCAACAGTCCATGTGACTAATGGATACTGCATTGGATTGTCAAGATTACAGAAAATTTCCATCACTGCAGAGAGTTCTATTGGCCAGTGAAGATCTCAACAAAAAAGCATTATTAAATCATCTACCAATCAGTCTTATCTATTTAGTGCCAATCAGAGAAGAACTTTATAATTGTGGAATGGATCTAATTATCAACAGTATAAAAAAGAATAAACAAACCGTATCAATGGCCAAAAGATTAATTAGATGACCATATTAAATCATATGCAAATATTTGGTAAGCAAATTCCTTTTTAGTCATATTGATTATCGTATTTTCTGATAGTATACTCTTCTCACACCAGCTATTGCCATGTTAGTATTAGATAAAAGAGCAAAAAGATCTGAATTCCAGTGGTAAATTAACTCATAACTAATCTACTTAACTTGGTTAATTAGGTTCTCTGAATTTTAGGTTCCTCATCTATAAAATGAAGAATTTGAGCCAAATCATCACAAAAGTTTCCTTCAGCTTCCAAAATTCTATTGCTTTAATATCCTCAGCCCAAACAAATATAAAAAGGATGATAACTTTTAACCCAGAATTTAAAGCTGAAATCATGAAAAGAAGCTCTAGTTCTATTATACCTGTCAGTATTGAACTAGAAGCTGAAACTGGAGATCCAGGGATGGGAATTTCAAATGCACACAAAAATCCACTCACTGAGAGTCGTACTTTTTGGTTGTCCTGAGGGAAATTCTATAGAAAAAGAGACAAGGTGAGAGATGTTTCAGATAAGATGGAAAATGAACTCTGTAATATTTGAAGCGAATGTCTTAGATGATTTTATCATTAAATAAACAAGATGAATGAACAATATTTCTCAAATCACTGAAAGATGAAAGCTTGATAAGTTAAACTCACTGATAAAACCATTATCTATCCTTTTCCACAGAAAGGAAATATGTTATGTATAAGTTCGGTTTTTTTTTGAAATTTAATAAAAAATAAATTGAATAAAACATTTTATTTAAATCTGGGAAATTAGCAGTTAGGCCTAGTGGCTTAATAATATTCAGGTTCAATATTTTGGTCAAAATAATTTCATAAGTGGTGTTCTTTCTTTTCTTTTCTTTTTCTTTTTTTATTGTGTTACATGTATGCATATCTTCCCCATTGCCCTGTATAACTGGTTTTTAAGTTATGTCCTTCACTCAGGCATCTAAACCCAACACTGTCAGAGAGATCTCACTTTTGCATCATTACATATGAACAAAATGTCAATAAGGTGGGGGAGTTTGTTCAGAAATCCCAAAGATAAATATAAATAATACCAATGGTATGAGTTCAATTTAGGATTGGCAATATATTTATTAAATTGCTTGTTTCTCCAGCTGGTGTTCAGGAGGAAGTGAACTATGTCAATTTATATTTACTCTCTAAATTCCTAGTGTGCTAAAGGCCAACTAACTATACATATCCTATATAATAAAAGCCTAATATGCTAAGGGTCAGTGGACCAGTTGACCATTCAACTAATCAAAGCATAATATCCTAATGATATGCTAAGGCTGCTCAACTGCTTGCTATGACATGCATTGACTACCAGGGGATAGACACTCTGACTGGTAGGTTAACTTGCTGCTGAGGTCTGGCTGATTGGGACTAAGGGAGATGGACCGAACACACCGTGGAGTCCTCCCACTCTGGAGCCCTCCTGTAGTTTCTCCCCAGCTGGCCAACTTCTCACATCTCTCCCAGTCTCTCCCCAGTCTGGTCATGCACAGGTGGGGTCCCTTTGCCTGGCCTGAATCCTCTTGCAATCTGTGATCCCTCACGGGATGTCAGAGAGCTGGTTTTGCCCTGATCCTGCAGGCCAGGCTGAGGGACCCCACTGGTGCACAAATTCGTGCACTGGGTCTCTAGTTCATAAATAAATACTAAAAACACACATTCATAAATACATAAAATACTCTAATCTAGAATAATTCTGGTGACAATGGTAATACAGCACAGTCGCTGGAGGACATTCTACTATAGTTACACAGCTAGGTCACTCTATATCGGCAGCCTTGGCTTACATAATTCCCTTCTTTTAAAAATACCACCATGGCCCTAACTGGTTTGGCTTAGCAGATAAGAATATCAGCCTGAGGACTGAAGGGTTCCAGGTTCGATTCCAGTCAAGCGAATGTACCTCGGTTGCGGGCAGAGTAGGGAGTGTACAGGAGGCAGCTGATCAATATTGCTCTCTCATCAATGTTTCTAACTCTCTATCCCTCTCCCTTCCTTTCTGTAAAAAAAAAATCAATAAAATATATTAAAAAAAATATCACCATGATTATTACTCCTTTATTCTGGCAGACAACTCTTAAATTTCTGGAATGGAAATTTTTTTTTTTGGGGGGGATTTTTATAAGTTTTTATAAGTTTATTAAAGCTGAACTGACAAAATATGTTGGGGAGCAAGATCTCAAATGTCCCAGAGAATGGTATGTAAGACTTGATAAATTTTTGTTCAGTTGTTGCATTTTAATATCTTGCTCAGACACTTAACATCATAATTAATGGAGAAAACTGCTCTTTGAAGGACAGAATCAAGGGTTTCCTACAAAGAAGAGTTAATATTACCTTTATGTTGGAACCATGTACTTCTGCAAGAAGGATTTGTTCTGATTTAAGTCCACAGAGATCACTCAGCTGTTTTTTTAAACCTGTGTACTTTTCATCCATATTCAGTCTTAATCCATAACGTACAGGGGTAGTACCATCCAACTTAATAACTAGTAATGAGAAAAGACCTATTATCAATAAAATGTGTGTATTGTCTTATAACTTTGAAATGACAAACATTTCAATCTAGAATTTTTATTTTATATGCAAACACTACAATAGATGATACATAGGGATTATATCAAAATAATTTTATTTTTTGAATGCTCATCTGATATGGAAATGTGAGTGGCTTTGCAAGCTTTTGAAGAGTTTCTGGCATATCTAAAACTAACAGAGGAGTCAATAGGTACAAAAATGGACCCATGTTCTAAGTCTTACAAACCTTACATCATGTCTGAAATTAGATTGCTATATTATAACAGGGTATAATTTTTATGAGAATTATAAACAAATGACCATACCTACAAATTCAGGCTGCTTGAATAAGGTAAAAGACAATGGAGTTAAATATTTTTTCAGAACTTTGTAACCTACCTGTTATTTCTAAGTGCATATAACTGTCCATTGGTAGCGGCAAAGACAAAAAATTGAATGGGTCAAATCGGACACTTATATGACCACATGTCTTGCATTTGACTTGGGACCTTAACTGCCCATGAAACAAATCTACAACAATTGATCTATTCCTTCTCAGATGATTGTCCCAGGCCTATCAAGAAAAAAGATTAGAGAAAAAAAATTTTTTTTGAAAATTCAAAAGAATAGTATTTCTACACAAATTCAAAGAAAATAGTTAAATGAGATTTAAATGTTAAAAATATAACACTTCAGAGTTATTAAAAATATAAAAATTTTCTGCCTACAAACATAATTCAGATATAAAATTAAAAATGTGATTCTCTCTGTTCAACCCATAAAATATTAAATTTAGATGGAAAATCCTATTATTTTCTTTGTTCTTATCATGGTAATGATGATTATTAGAGCTCTTTGTCCATTAAAAAGAAAATAAAATGTGCCTATTGGTCACTGTACATATTACTTTAGCAATTATGGAGATTCTTAAAGTTACCGAATAAACATCCTCTCCCAAAAGTGTACTATGTCAAAAGGCAACATTTTTCTATTTTCATTTAAGGCTGCTTTGTTTTGGCATTACTGCACAAAAACAAAGAAAAGAAATAAAAATTTCTTTAGTTTCATAGTAAAATTCTGACCATGGTAATGAAACCCACAACCAGAATTTAAGTTGTGCAAAATATATTTGTAGCCAGAATATTTAATCTATTGCTTACATTAGAAACTCAAAACTGACAAACCTCTGCAGCCACTTCCCAGTCTGGCCGGCCATTGCTGTCCTTCAGTTCTACATATGGTTTTTCATGGACTCGGTTGAGATCTTCATGAAGACCATCCAAGAGAAAAGCCAGAAGTTCCTGGGAGTCTTGTTGCTGGAACCCATTAAACCTGGGAGCATATTTTGCTATGGTCCACTACAAGTAAGAGTTGGAAGTATACAAATTATTTGCTACCCCATAATATTTGAAATGTACATGCCTTATAATCAACCAGAGGCATTATAAAAAGGTAAATATAGTATGGTATTTAGTATGTCTCTATTTCAGCAAATATATTTTGGCTAATCATGAAAGCTTTCTAATCTTAAATCTCAAATGACCAAAAGAAAAAAAATGTATTTTTGCCAATACTAAATCTCAGTTCAGCATCATAAAAGCAAACAGTTCTTTAGATACTGAGATATTATTTAAAACAGGTAGGGCAGAAATATTAAAATAGCATTCGCTCACATTAAGAGTTCCTATTATAATGTTTTCTTTTACAGATAACTTTTCTGGTCTTATTGCATCCTAACTGTTATTATTAGAGGCAGAACAGACTCATGTTTAACTGTGAGAACTTACAAACTAGCTTGCAACCTTGGGCAGGATATTTAATCGCTCTGAGCCTTAGTTTCTCAGCCATAAAATGGGGATAATAATATCGCTTTTGTATTGTAGGGCCATCTAGAAAATTAAATGAATTACTACACATAAAATAATGAAAACAGTGCCTAGTAAGTGGTAGTCAAATTTTAGCTATTATAATTATTAATTTCTAACCTAAAAATATTTTGCCTTGTTTTAAAATAGAGGTAAAAACAATCCTAGCCCTAGCTGGTTTGCCTCAGTGAATAGAGTATTGGCCTGTGAACTGAAAGGTCCCAGATTCGATTTCGGTCAAGGGCACATGCTTAGAGTTGTAGCTCTTGCAGGAAGCAGCTGACCCATGATTCTCTCTCATCCTGGATGTTTCTATCTCTTTCCCCCTCTTCCTTCCTTTCTAAAATCATTAAAAATTATATTTTAAAATAAAAATAATCCTAATTTTACTAAAAGTTAATACAAGTGACATTAATATAAAATTTTACCCATTAATTATATTCTTTCTGCTACTTTAAAATTTATTTTTATTGAGTTTTCACAGTGAGGAAGGGAGAGAGATAGAAACATTGATGAGAGAGAAACATCGATCAGCTGCCTCCTGCATATCCCCTACTGGGGATGTGCCCGCAACCAAGGTACGTACCCTTAAACCAGAATCGAACCTAGGACCTTTTAGTCCGCAGGCCGACGCTCTATCCACTGAGCCAAACCAGTTTCTGCTACTTTAAAAAATTCTACAGGTAAAATTTATTATCACAATAATATTAAAGATGTATTGAGTATCATTAATTAGACTAGGGTCTTTCTTGAAGTTAGAATATTTCTAATAGTGATAGATTAACAAAGAAAGGTTTGCTATGTGTGTTTATATATAAAAGCAAGATATTGGATGAATTGGTAAAAGAAACAACATATCAAATTTAGATTGTGCCTTTGATCTTTTCCTACCCACTCACTACACATCTATAGTTGTATTTTATTTTTTCCTATAGATGTATTTTGCATATATTTAAACAAATAAAAGTATATGCCATCCAGTGTATGCCATGTGAAGCATCTAAAAACATGAGTTAAACTAAACAAAAAAAGCTAAATATACAAAATATGTAAAGGAAAATAATTATGTAAACAATTATTTAGGAGTTAAAAACATTTATATTACTTTAACTGCTTACCCGAAGCTTTAATGGGGCGACATTCTTCTGAGTTCCACTCCAAAGTTCCTGTACTAAATCCCCATAGCATTTAGCCATATGCCCCTTCATACCAATGGGATTTGTCCTAAAAGTTTTGAAAGGAAAAATTTGTTACCAAAGATTCCAATCAATAACAATCATGTGGGAATAAAAATGCCTAGTTACCTGTTTTCTCACATCAAAACATCTTTTAAAAATAAGAGACTTATCTCCTGGCCCTTAATTAATACTAAATAGAGAACATAAGATAAGACTTCTCTTTACCATGGTAAAGAAAGAGGAAATTCAAGTGATACTGAGTTCATATCATAGTTGTAAAAAGTTAAAGAGGCCAATAACTCAAGAAAGATTACCTGTTCAGTTCATAAAGATGTCTCCCTGAGATAAAATACTGTGTCAGTGGCTGTGTGTTACTAACACACTGGATGCTTGAATTCATGAAGCATGTATTTCCCAGGTTACTCAGACCTGTGGCTCCCTTTTCTGTGGGAACTGGAACGAACAATATGAGAACTGAAGTCCAACTGTAGTAAAATATTGTAGACCAAACAGTAACTTATATTCGATACAAATTTTTATAACTTTTTACATCAGCTAAATGAAGCTAATATTCCTCTATTTAGTCTTGTAATGTTGAAGTAAAGGAGTGTCACTGGCAATCCTGATAATCCATGCTCATTTGTAATCTAGAAGCAGTAGTGATTCTCTATAATTGCTATAGGTGATTTTTCTTTTAAATTCAAACAATTCTCTCCTAGTATTCTCTTTTTAAAAAACATTTAATTTATCCTTTCGTTGAAAGTATTACAGATATCCCAACCCTCTTCTTTGTCCTCCTCTACCCCCTAGTATTATGTCTTTAAAAATATATAAATTAGCCCGGCCCAGTGGTTGAGCATCAACCTATGAACCAGGAGGTCCTTTGGTTATGGGCTTGATCCCCTGTATAGGGTGTGCAAGAGACAGACGATTGATCGATGATCCTCTCTCATCACTGATGTTTCTATCTCTATCTCTCTCTCCCTCTCCCTTCCTCTCTGAAATCACTAAAAATATTTACATATATATCTATATCTATCTATCTATCTAAGCATACACACACACACACATATATAAATTAGATCTTTCTTAGGCTATCTGTGAGAATGAACTGTGGATTTATGAGGGCTGTACCCTTTGCTTTGCATTTTTTAAAAAAAAATATTTCATTGACTTTCCACAGAGAGGAAGGGAAAGGGATAGAGAACTAGAAACATCGATCAGTTGCCTCCTGCACGGCCCCCCCTGGGGATGTGCTCGCAACCAAGGTACATGTCCTTGACTGGAATCGAACCTGGGACCTTTCAGTCCACAGGACGACCCTCTATCCACTGAGCCAAACTGGTTTCAGCTGCTTTGCATTTTTTATGGAAGCATTTTGCTCCCTTAGTTAGGTCATAAAAGGCTTATTGGTTGAGTTGCTACAAATCCTACCATTACTGACCAAACAGTGCATGTTTTGAACTGAAAAAAAATTTTGGATTGGAAAAATATTGATCTTAAAAATACTGGCCCTTAAAGACACCCTTAATAAGATGGAAAAGCAGTAGAAAAA
Source organism: Lasiurus cinereus (assembly GCA_011751065.1). Taxonomy (NCBI): domain Eukaryota; kingdom Metazoa; phylum Chordata; class Mammalia; order Chiroptera; family Vespertilionidae; genus Lasiurus; species Lasiurus cinereus. The sequence continues at coordinate 15,442,915 of JAAGEH010000016.1, read as the reverse complement.
GTTAGAGAGTTCCATAAAAGGTGAAATTCTTAAAAGTTAGCTATTTATCTATATATAAAAGCCTAAGTGACCAAATGACTGAACCACTGGTTGCCATGAGATGCACTGACCACCTGGGGACAGATGCTCAATGCACAGGATTGGGCTCCCTCCTGTCTGGATTGTGCCTACAGGGATCAGGCTCCCTACTGTCTGGACTGGGCTGTGGAGATTGGGCTGAAATTGGCTATCTGACATCCCCCGAGGAATCCCAGATTATGAGGGTGCAGGCCAGGCTGGATTCATGCACCGTGCCTAGTTTAAATATAAGGAAATTTGTTTGTCTTAGAGCAGTTTTGAAAATTTTATCTTTGCAAGTGGTAGTAATACATTTACATTTTTCTCCCTGCCTTATCCCTCCAGAATTTGGAAACTCTTATTGACTACTTGCACCATGATTAAGAAAGGCCCTCGTCTTCTTTACCAGGTTCATCCTGTGACTTTCCCTGCATCATTTCCACACAACATCAATGACCTAGACATTAATACGGACCAAGAGTCTATCACTGCCCTAGCCTCAACCACTGATGTGTATTTGGATAGCACCTTGGATCTTAAATTCTTTACTGATATGAAATTAAATACCACCTTTTTAAATACATATATATATATATATATATATATAGTGACTTCAGAGAGGAAGGAAGACAGAGAGAGGAAGAAATATCAATGATGAGAGAGAATCATTGATTGGCTGCCTCCATTGGAGCATGTGCCCTTGACCAGAATCGAACCTGGGACCCTTCAGTCCTTAGGCTGATGCTCTATCCATTGAGCCAAACCAGTGAGTGTGCAACACCAGCTTTTAAAAGAAGTCACTGAGGCCATGGCAAGTGTCACTGGTGATTATTCAAAAGAGCTCATGGCTGGAACATCAGATGAATTCAGCTCCTCCATGGAAAGCAACAAGTTCATCTCAGTGCTTGTTTTAAAGGAAACAAATATCCTGCTAACAATGTCCACCACTATGCTACTTACTACTTTCAAAACTAGTGAAACATAGCATGTATTTCTCAGCCTAAGAGAAACAGCAAGGCATTGATCCTACACTGAGTGGAGAAAAGTTGACAAAGTTTGAGGGAGGGACATATCTTAATCATTTCTTATTTAGTATGAGCTCAATAAATGTTCATTTATATTGAAAAAAATATATAGATATGAATTATATAATTGGAAGGTTAAGAAGAAATTTGATATATCAGGAAAAAGAAAAATAAGAACTAGAAAGTCAAAAGTTGTTAACACTTCAATTGTTGAGGCGGGGGGAATCTATTTGATAAGATACTCTATTTGAAAATAATATTCTGGAGACTTACCCTTGTGTCTGTCTATTTTACTACTGTTTGCTATAAAGGACATTTCCTCAGGCCAACTCATATCTTTGTTTCGAACTAGAAAGATAGATAAATGTTATTTTTAAATCAGAAACTATAAAAAAAATCAAGTTATTTTTAGTATTTGATTCTGAAACCATTCTGATTCTTTACAATTAATTAGTAAACTATTCTCTCAATTATATACCTGAAGTAAAATTATACTCAACCATCTAGAGAAGTAATTAAAGCTCTTAGAGTTAATACATCAGTACTATTACAGTTCTTTCTTAAATAGCGACAAATGACTAATACAAATGATGTGTATAAATCTACGTGTGAATGTACAAGGAAACTTTTGGTGAGAGACCCAGTGTTGATGACTAATGAAAGTCTATGCCACTAACTATGCAAGAAAATTAGTCTCCTTATTTACCCTAAAAGAAGCATGTTGAAAATTTAAGATACTTTGTAAACTTATAACTAAGTATCCACCATTTCCACCCTTTGCCAGATAATATAGGCATATTTTCCTTTCAAAGTAATCTAAATAGTATGTAGGATTATATAAGGGTTGAATGTGTATTTTTTACTATAAAGCTGCAGTCACCAACCTTTCGGACCTAATGGACCATTAGTGGTCCAGAGACCACCAGTTGGCAACTGCTGCTATAGAGAATATAATGATCAAAACAGAAATAATTTAAAAATATATATATATAATGACCAAATAAAAGTTGGAAAAATTATAAAATGGTTTATCAGTGAGTAACTAAATCTTTGAATTTTTCCCCTAAAATATCTAATACAGATGCAATGCTTCCTTCTTGTACCTTCAATTACCAGGTGCTGCTCATCTTGAATTTTCAAATATTCTAATCTATGATCTTCATCATCCAGAAGAGTAAGGTAATTCTGTGTATGGAACAGAAAATGTTTCTGTTATTTTAAAAAACTTGTAACAAATCCTATATAATAAAAGGCTACTAAGCAAATTGATCAATTGCTATGATGCATACTGACTACCAGCTCAACACAGGAGCTGCCCCTACTGGTCAGTGCGCTCAGCCAGAAGCCAGGCTCATGGTCCCACCTCTGTGGCAGCTCTAACAAATATTTATATGTATGCATATATAGTCAGATATCTCAAGAGGGTACAGGCTGGGCCGAGGGTCCCATTTTTATTATGGAAAGAAAAATGAATAACAATTAAAAATGCCCTTGTAGTCACAACTTACATGACAGATATTAGGCATACTATATTGTTCAGAAATGCTTATAATTTAGCTGGTAAAATGAGGGAAAACCAATATATACTTTATAAAATGTATTTTTTTAAATCTCTAGAACAAGATTATATAGAATTCTGGGGAGACCAGAAGACTCATCACAGATCAAACCTAGTGTGAAATTCAGTAAATGTGCCTGTAATCAAGATGGAAATTGACCACTTACTAGGAACTAAAAATGTGAAACCAAATGTCATATAGTAGGATTATACATTTTTGTTTATGCTTACCCTGTTTAAAATGCTCACACAATTAATTCATTTAATTCTTACAACTTCCCCCATTTACTCATGAGAAAACGGAGACAGAGTTAAGTGACTTTCCCTTGGTTATATAACTAGCAAGTTATATAACAAGCTTAATCCCTGGCAGTTTGGCTCAAGGAGCTCATGCTCTTAAATTATTATATTATACTGCCTCTCAATGGTGATCAAAGGAGGATATAAAAAAGAAGGAACTAGGGAGTAGAGAATTGGCTAAACCTACTTATAATTCAATTTCATATTATAATCTGAAAACACAATGCATATTAAGCAATTAACAGCACCGTCTTTGAGAATGAAAGAGAGGGACTAGAGAATGGTAAGGAAGAATATTAACTATATTATTTTGTTTAGTTTGCATTCTTTTAACATGAGCATGTTACTTCAAAACAAATAGAAAACAAACTTATAATTTGGAGAAAATAAACTCTATATCGTTGAAAAAATATGTTTTCTGTTATTTTATAACAATAATCCTTATAAGATGGTACTGTCCATGATGATCAAGTGGTATTATGGATTTCAGGTAACAAATATCTACATGTATGCATATGATAATTTAAAAGATGAAGTTTTCCCCCTAGTCCAGTGGTTGGCAAACCGCATCTCGCGAGCCACAATTTGCTGCTCTGTTGACTAATGCATTTGCTGACCACTGCCCTAGCCGGTTTATCTAAGTGAATAGAGCATCAGCCTGTGGACTGAAGAATCCAGGTTCGATTCTGGTCAAGGGCACGTGCCAAGGTTACGGGCTCAATCACCAGTAGGGGGCATGCAGGAGGCAGCCCGTCAATAATTCTCTCTTATCATTGATGTTTCTATTTCTCCCTCTTCCTTCCTCTCTGAAATCAATAAAAATATATTTTAAAAATAAAAACATAAAATAAAAGGTGAAGTTTTCACTGAGATCGTTGGAATGGTTTTCAGCATAATTACTGTAGCCAAAATCCTATGCTCAGAAATATGGATTTAACACTTGATCGCTGCATGGAGATGTCTTCATGACTCTGAACGCCTCTTACCTCACTGTTGTATAGCCACAAGCGCATATCTTCTTCTTTGATGCGCAGCCTCTGAGATAGATACTCATGAATTTCCTTGATAGTCTGCATTCTACTAAAACAGCCTGTATAGGCTAAGACCCGCTTTAATGGTGCATTTGGAGAAGGTACGTTTCCTATAGTCACAGTAATCACAATAAGGAAAAGACAGATGTTAAGAAGTAAAAAAATAAAAGCACCCCTTTAGCAATGGGCACCACAGTATTTTAGAAAATAATGATGAAAAATGAGAATAATTTTATAAATTAAGAAGCGTTAATATGAAGACAGGAGACCCAAGTATCTTAGAGTCCAAAGCCTTAATTTTGAAAGGAGGCAACAAAAATCACAAAGACCCAAATAACTGGCAGTTCTCAGATCCCAGAAGAGTGGAAAATATAAACAAACAATAGGCCCTCAGCTGGGTCACACTCAATAGCAAAAGAAAAATTCAGCATACAAATGGAGAAGATAAAATGGGACTGGATTTGAATTTCACAGATACATAATTGGCTTCACCTGATGCACTTTCTTCAAATTAACTCTGAATTATTAACTCCATCACTCTCAGTCATCAAGTGCCCCAAATACCTGGCACACTGGTACAATTACACGATTTTACTTAAAATTCTAAGTAGGCACAGATTCTATGTGATCAAACGCAGCTTCAAGAAACTTCCTAGAACCAAAAAAAAAAATCCCTATTAAAAGGCCTAAGGTGGTAAAAATCATATGACTTGCCTGCCAAATATGATGGCAGTAGACATGACCTCGAATACTTAAAAGACATGGAAACAGCCGAAACCGGTTTGGCTCAGTGGATAGAGCGTCCTGCGGACTGAAAGGTCCCGGGTTCGATTCCAGTCAAGGGCATGTACCTGGGTTGTAGGCACATCCCCGGTGGGGAGCGTACAGGAGGCAGCTGATCGATGTCTCTCTCTCATCGATGTTTCTAACTCTCTATCCCTCTCCTTTCCTGTCTATAAAAAAAAATCAATAAAATATTTTTTTTAAAAAGACAAAAAGACATGGAAACAGAAAGAGTGGCGATAAGGGGAAAGAGTGAAGAGTGAAGGAAGAATATGTCGAAGTCTCACCATATACTTCAAAGAAGAAGGGAGATAAAATGATAAGAAATTATTGGTTAAACTATTTAGACAAACTGAGACAAAACTACCACTTAAAATGGTCATCTCTTATCTATGGGAAGTTATAGTTTATTGAGAAACCCAAAACTAAAATAAATTTAACATATGGGTATATCCCATCTAGGATACAATTTTACATTCCAGGTAGTTTTCCACACATTCAGTGGTGACTTAGTTTTATTCTTAATAAATGCACTTTGAGTCTTCACCTACTAAGTAAAGTAGAAAGTGTATAGGCATCATCCTATAGAGCTCCAAAAAGAATTCACTCACCTAAAATAGGCTGAAAAATCATCTAAGAAACAATGACTTCTGAGGTATTGTCTGTCAAAAAGGCTATGTAAGTGCCTAGTAAAAAACTATAATAAATAGAGTAATGAGAAAACAGAATGAAACCAAGCCATGATCAATTTTAAACCCATAGCAAAGCAAATCTTTTACTATAAGCAAGCAAAGGACAATCACTAAAAGAAAACAAAAGAGCAAATTTCTCTAATTATACATCAGAGGATTAGATATAAGATTACAGCAAGAAAGCGTATTTTCATAAACTTCAAAATGATTACTGATTGATTTCACAACTAATTAGTAAGGAATAAAACTTTAAATTAAGAACAAATTTGGAGCATAATAACTACCTAGTTCTAGGATTCAGAAGCATTTGCAAATATAGTGTTCAAGTCAATTTCTATTGTCCTAAGCAACATAAGAAATTTATTTGAATTCTAGACAGTTTTTATAATATAGCTCATTAAGTAGGCAGCCACTTATACAAAATGTTGTGCTTTTGAATAGCATCAACACATCTAGTGGAATTTATAAAGCAGCAAAAATCTAGGATCAGCACAAGAGTTGCAAAGAATACTTAACTAAAGCCAATTAACACATTTTGCCTCTCATGTTATCTTTTAAGGAGAATTGGAAAAGGTATGTGCTATGGATGTCATGAAAGCAAGGCAAATACTTTTATTCATGGAAAATTAAATCAAGAAAGTTTCCTAGAGATTCTATTTCACAGTTCCTTGATTTTGATGTTTTCCCCAAAGACAAAGTGTAAGAATTTCCATATATTATTTGAATATAATCTTTAAGGAAGGCATTAAATTAACCCTACTTGATTTCAAAGGAGGGATGGTACATTAGGGTTGGTTTGAGTTCATAGGTAGTTCTTACATACTAAGTTACGTTAATTTTAATAACATTGTGGAATTGTTAACACAAAGTCTAAGACTGTGTAGATGGATGAATTCATTATTTCTGCTGAAGAACAATTTTGAATATTTGCAAAGCATAGAGCGAGTCCTGCCTATCAATAAAACTTAACTTTGCCTGTCTAGTATGGTTCAGTGGTTGAGCATTGACCCATGAACCAGGAGGTCATGGTTTGATTCTAGGTTAGGGCACATACCTGGGCTATGTATATGGGCTTATTGCCCAGGGGGCATGCAGGAGGCAGCTGGTCAATGATTTTCTCTCATCGCGGATGTTTCTATCCCTCTCTCCCTCTTCTTTCCTCTCTCTGAAATCAATAAATCATATAAAAAAATAAAATAAAAATAAAACAACTTAATAGAGAAATCAAAGGGGAACTATTTATATATAACACATTAAAATTGGAACTTATTTGTCATTTTGATAGGCTTCATTTGTTTTCAAAAATATATCCTTTGATGCCAAAACCAGTTTGGCTCAGTGGAGCCAAACTGGTTTTGAGCGTCGGCCTGTGGACTGAAAGGTCCCAGGTTTGATTCCAGTCAAGGGCACATACCTTGGTTGGGGGCACATCGCCAGTGTGGGGTGTGCAGGAGGCAGCTGATCAATAATGTCTCTCTCTCATCGATGTTTCTAGCTCTCTGTCCCTCTCCTCTCTGTAAAAAGTCAATAAAATGTATTTTAAAAATACACATATATATATCCTTTGCTCTCTGTGTCTCATAAGATACAGGTTCCTAAGATTGAGCATAAAAAATGCATCACGTTTTATATAGTCTAAAAAAAGAAAACACAAAAACTAACCCAAGATACACCAAGAATATTAAAAACAAACAAATATGATACTGACAAATAAATCACTTCTAAAAATTTGAGTGGAGTTGAAAAGAGAAGTCACTGACTGGTTGACTCTAAATTAGGTCAAGCAAATAATTGATAATGACTTGTTCTCAAAGAAGATATGTAAAATATATTTACATTTATTATGATTTTACATTTTACAAACCAGGAGAGGAAACGACCCTTCCCAGTTTGCTGCTGAGATTTTTCTCTCTACCCACCCCATCTAGTCTTGCGCATGATCATAGATCTAAGCCACAAACAATTTACTGGTACAGTGGCACCAACTTCGAGCAACTTTGTTTTATTTTTTTAAGAAAATGCATTATATTCTTGCTGCATTCTTAAGTTACCTCTCGGTAAATGCTGAGGAAACATTCTCAGGCTCATCATACCCATATTCACCCAGATGTTAGATTGTTGTGTTCGAGTGGCAGGCTGCTGTCTCAGGAATAGAAGATATCGAGGAAATAATTCCAGCTCTGGGATTTCTGTCTTGCTATTCTTGATCACCTGTTGTTTTAAAAGATATAAAGTGATTACTGTAAAAGAAGAGACAAAACTTACAATTTTTTTAACTTCTGAGATTTAGTTTTAAAATCTAAAATGTTCAATAGGTTTGCTATTTATTTTTCAGTTAGATTACAGAAATTCATAGAAATAAATTACATGGATTTAAAAACACCCAAGTTTCTGCTCCAAATCTATCTTCTAAGATTAGAACTCCTGGTGGGTTTCATTTAAAATCAGTAATATCAAAATTAAATGACTTAATTGTTTGGCTGGTGTCATTTAGTGGTTGAGCAGTGACCTATAAACCAGGAGGTTGAGGTTTGGTAACAAACTCAATCCTTAGTAGGAAGCAGGCAGGAGACAGTTGATCAATCGTTTTCTTTCATCATTGATGTTTCTATCTCTCCCTCTCCCTTCATCTCTGAAATCAATAAAAATATATGTATTTTTAAAACTTAAATATTTGTTATCTACAATTTACTACCCTCACACCATAACTCTTTTCACTTTTACATATTTTATATATATAAATATGGTCTTTTAAAGGGCAAATTCTTAAGACTGAAATTACAGGTTGAAAAGTATGGAAGTATTCATGCCACCCAAAGTGTAGTAATTTACAATATTCCAAGAAATGTATGAATGTACTACTCTCATAAAACCTTATTATTGACATCATTTAAAAATACTCTATTGGTTGAATATATATAAAGAGTATCATACATTTACTTAAAATTTTGTTTCCTGCATTAGTAGTGAGAATAAAAAAAGTTTACATAAATATTTACTATCTATGTTCTACTGTGTAACTGGAAGTGATTAATTTATATCTTATCTATGCAAAACCTTTTTGGTACAAGAATGTAACGAGTCCTGCTGAGGGTAGCGAATAAAGTTAATGAGTCTTGCTATTTACCTGTATAAGCACAACAAATGATATTGCATAGTTAAATCACTAAAATTTGGTATTATATTTTCAAAGTCCTTTAATTACTTCAGAGGATTTTACCTATGCTCTAAATCAGCAGTCACTAATTGGTGGTCCATGGACCACTGGTGGTCTGTGAGGTCTGAAAAGTTGGCAACCATTGGTTTAAGGCAGTGGTTGGAAAACTCATTAGTCAACAGAGCCAAATATCAATAGTACAACGATTGAAATTTCTTTTGAGAGCCAAATTTTTTAAATGTAAATTTCTTCTAATGCCACTTCTTCAAAAGTGAAGAAACCAAGATGGCGGCATAAGTGAACACCTAAACTGCTGCCTCACACAACAATTTCAAAATTACAGCTAAAAGACAAAATGGGTATCATCCAGAACTCCAGGAAAGCTGGCTAAGTGGAAATTCTACAACTAGAAGGAAAGAGAGGGGCTCACGGAGACTCAGAGGAGCTGCAAAAAGCTGCGGTACAGAGACACATGCATGGAGAGGACGGGTGGCAGAGTGCCTGGCTGGCATCCTCTAGCGAGAGGAAGATGGAAACGCCTGACTGCACTGAACCCTAGTTCTGGGCGAGACTCATATGGGGGGGAGTCTGGACTGTCGTGAAAAGGGAGGAGTGCACAGAACCTTAGGGTAGCGACGAAAGGCAGAGGTCTGGAGGCATGTGTGCAAGTGCGTGCAAAGAGGACTGACTCCTGATTGTGCCGCTGGCTTTCTCTAGCGGAGGAAGACAAAACCTCCCAACTGCACTGAAATCCAGTTCTGACTGCATTGAACCCCAGGTTCGGGCGAAGACCCTGGGAACCCAGAATCATATGGGTCCTTGGAGTGCACAGAAACTCAGGAGAGCTGCAAAAGGCAGAGGTCTGGAGATACGCGAGCGCTAGTGCGCGCAGAAAGGGCTGCAGCGATTACTGAGGGACACTGAGACCCAGGGACTGCTGACCAGGAAGCCAAGGCTGTCTGCTCCACCCCATCCAAGCTGAACAGAGGTTTCTTAAAAAAATATATTTTATTGATTTTGTACAGAGAGGAAGGGAAAGTGATAGAGAGTTAGAAACATTCATCAGCTGCCTCCTGCATGCCCCCTAATGGAGATGTGCCTGCAAACAAGGTACACGCCCTTGACTGGAATCGAACCTGGAACCTTTCAGTCCACAGGCCAACGCTCTACCCACTGAGCCAAACCAGTTTCGGCAACACACAGGCTTTTGCAATTTTGCAAGTCTTGTATCATAAGGCTGACTCCAGCACATAAGTTCTCCCAATGTAGACACAGCTGATCTTCACAACCAATTGGCCTGGAGGTCAATCCCCCGCAGTGATACCAACAACAATCAAGACTTAACTACAACAAGGCTGTACACACAGTCCACAAAGGGGTGCACCAAGAGAGTCCACCTCAGGTAGCTGGGGAGATGGAGCCACTGGACCATATAGGACACCTGGCACACAAAGTTACTCTACCAATTCAGGGAAGCAGTAAAAATGCGGAGACAAAGGAACAGATCACAAGCGAAAGAAATGGAGGAAAACAAACGACTGGGCATAGAGTTTAAAACCATGGTTATGCCCAAACCAGTTTGGCTCAGTGGATAGAGCGTCGGTCTGCAGACTGAAGGGTCCCAGGTTTGATTTCAGTCAAAGGCATGTACCTTGGTTGTGGGCACATCCCCAGTAGGGAGCGTGCAGGGGGCAGCTGATCGATGTCTCTCTCTCATCGATGTTTCTAACTCTCTATCCCTCTCCCTTCCTCTCTGTAAAAAAAATCAATAAAATATATATTTTTAAAAGTTTCCTTTCAGGAAATATATTTAAAAAACAAAAACACGGTTATAAGGTTTTTCAAGAATTTCTAAGAAAAGATGGATAAATTTAGCGAGACCCAAGAGGAGATGAAAAAGGAACAACTAGAAATTAAACGTACACTGACTGAAATAAAAAATATTATACAGAGACCTAACAACAGACTAGAGGAACGCTGCCGGAAACCAAACATTGTTCTTACTAAATGGATGGAAACAGGAGGCCAGAAGGCTGGTCAACCTTAACTGCTCTGAAAGGTCAGAGCTAATTACTCACTGTTTAGTTGAAACATTGTTGGCTGAAGCAACCTCTACCTGTTTGTTTCATGTTAATTTCTGTTTTGTTATTTCCTGCCTAAAGGCTAGGGGTGTGTCCCAAAGCTTTAATAAAAGGGAGAAAAAGGCCAGAGCAAGTGGCAGTCCTTTCCACTAGAGGATGGCTCCCGCCTGGCCCCCCAATATTGCCAAATTAATATTTTCTAGCCTCTCATTTTGTTTGCGTGCGGCCTCCTTCAGAACCCGAACTCTGAACCAGGAACCTTGAACCACGAGGGACATGGAAAGAGGTTCCCACAGAACGCAAGAATCAAGTCAAAATTTGAAATACAAAGAGCACAAAACACTCAACTGGAAAAGAAAAAAGAAAAAAAGAATAGAATTATGTGAAGATAGTGTAAGGAGCCTCTGGGACAACTTCAAGTGTACCAACCTCAGAATGATGGGGGTGCCAGAAGAAGAGAGACAGCAAGGAAGTAAAAACCTATTTGAAGAAATAATGACTGAAAACTTCCCACACCTGGTAAAAGAAATAGACTTACAAGTCCAGGAAGTGCACAGAACCCCAAACAAAAAGAATCCAAAGAAGACCACACCAAGACACATCATAATTAAAATACGAAGAACAAAAGACAAAGAGAGAATATTAAAAGCAGCAAGAGAAAAACAGTTCATTACCTACAAGGGAGCACCCATTTGACTGTCAGATGATTTCTCAACAGAAACTATGAAGGCCAGACGAGAGTGGCAAGAATTATCCAAAGTGATGAATAGCAAGAACCTACAAGCAAGATTATTTTACCCAGGGAAAGCTATTATTCAGAATTGAAGGGCAGATAAAGAGTTTCACAGATAACAAAAAGCTAAAGAAGTTCATCACCACCTAACCAGTATTATATGAAATGCTGAAAGGTACTCTTTAAGAAGAGGAGGAAGAAGAAAGAGGTAAAGATAAAAATTATGAACGACAAATATATATCTACCAACAAGTGAATCTAAAAATCAAGTGAATTAAAAATGTGATGAATAGAATAGAATCAGGGGCATAGAAAGGGAGTGGACTGATAATTCTCAGGGGGAAAGAAGTGAAGGAGGTTCAGAGAGAGACTGGACAAAAATCATACACCTATGGATCAGGACAATGGTGGGGGGCAGGTAAGGGCAGAGGGAGGAGTGGGAGCGAGTGGAGGGAATCCTATGGAGGGAAAAAAGGAACAATTGTAATAATCAGAACAATAAAGATTTATTAAATAAACAAACAAACAAACTCGCCCAGGCCATGGTATTTTGTGGAAGAGCCACAGTCAAGGGGCCAAAGAGTGGCATGTGACTAGCAAGCCACAATATGCCGACCATGGTTTTAAGGAAACCTTTGGAGCAGCGGTCATCAACTGGTGGTCTGCAGACCACTGGTGGTTTGTGAGGTCTGAAAGGTTGGCAACTGTTGCTATAAATGACTCATCCTAGTAATGGCAACAATCAGAATTCATTTACTAGCTTTGAATTTCTATTATCCTTCAAAAAGACTAATCACAAAAATCCATCAACAGCTAGAAAATAAATCTGATCCCTCACTGGATGCCTTTGTAGTTAATGGGAAAAGCAGTTTCAGAAGTAAATTATGCTCCACTTCCCCTACTAAACTTATTAGCACTGGCTCTCAGACTTCTGCTTCAGTCTATGTCATACATTATCCTAATGTCTGCGTTTATGTGGATGACTTATTTAATAGCCTAGCTAATTATGTCTTGACTTTATTTAGTCCAGTCATTATTCCCTCCACTCCATAAAAGCCACCCACTCCCATAGGCACATCATTGTATAGTTAATACAGCACTCAATAAATGTATGAAAAAAATGAATGAATAAATGAATGAATAAGAAGAAAGCCAAAAGTTGTTCAACTTTAACAGTACATGTACATTCTAATAACTGTACTACCATAAGTAAGAACTAAATTGTGGATAGTGAGGTTTATAAAAGTAATAGAAGACCCAATCTATGATTGCTCTTTATATAGGCACTATTGGCTATACTTACAGGTCTAGGAAGAGCCAGGTTTGCTCCATACCAATGATAAAGTGCTCTCCATACAGGTTCTGGGACCATTTCATAATCTCTTCCATGGATCAGCTGCGGGGTTCGTTTTAATCGACCACCTTCCAGTGTTAATGATGTAGCCTTAGAAGAATAAAATGTAAATGTTGATTTTTAATATTACAGACTCTTTGTGTTTTAACAAAATCTAGACACAGAAGAATAAACACACATGTCACTACTCAATTTCATGTTCTAAATAAGATTTTTATTTTTAACTTTCAAAACAAACTAAGGGGGCGGTGGAGAGCCTGGGCCCCAGTGTAAGCTCCAGGAGCAGCAGCCCCCCCCACCCCCCGCCAGCAAATTTCCTAGAAAAAAAACACACACAACAAAAACAAAAACAAAAAACTAAGAAAGGGAACTCAAAAAGCTAATCATTTGAAAAAAATCATCAGAGCATTTGGATGTAATAAGACTTGTTTTCACAGATTTCTCTCAGACAATATAAAATACCATTTGGGGGGAAAAAATTCCACAGACACGTGAAACTACATTTTCATAGTAGCTGTTCGAAGTTAGAATGAGAATATTTCCAAGGATCACTACACTGCCTCTGTCCAAGTACTAAATCATAAAATGTTCTCATGAAAATATACTATGCAAAAAGATTTCCATCTACAACAGGTTAATTAAATGACCATTAAGGAGAGTTAAGCCCGACTGACCGGCATGGCTCAGTGTTTGAGCATCGACCTATGAAATAGGAGGTCACAGCTGGATTCCTAGTTAGGGCATATGCCCAGGTTGTAGACTCAATCCTCATTGGGGGGAGTGTTTTGTTATGTGCTAAAACATCTAGAATAAAATTTATAAGCAAGCTGAAAGAAAATGATTTTAAGTAGATGTCAAATTACTTACCTTTACTGGTTCTTGAGTTACTAGTGGCTGGTTATCAATAGCCCCTGGTTTCTGAGGATTGAGATGCAACAAAATATTCCCATTGGCTCCTAGGAAACACTGGTTGTTACTGTCCAAAATGTTATGTTGTCGAGCAAAGCACACATCTGCTCCTGGTGTGGCTGAATACAAAAAGCCTGTAAGGAAATAGAGGATGAAATCTCTATATTTTTAGTTATCATACATAAATAGGCTTGAAGATATGAATTCATTGTCCATGTTTTAGGTTAATGCTATTATTCTCTTGGCACGTTAGTACAGTCAGTTCTAATAAATGTGCAGAAACTAGAAAATAAAGATAGATGTATTTCTTTCTGGATAATACCTAACATAATACTAGGTGAAATAAAAACTTTAAAAATTGTTACCACATGAACATTTGGGCAGTCTCCTAGAATATCTGATAATTTACAAGAATTATATGTCCTCTAATAGGAAAGGAAGAAGTATAGCAAAGTAACAGGGCTCTCCCACAGTCTTCTATAATTCTTCTCTTCTACCTGGAAACACATTCCAAATGTTTTTGGAAGACGATGGTAATAAGTCTAAACCAGGCCTAATCAGTTTGGCTCAGTGGAGAGAATGTTGGCCCGAGGACTGAATGGTTGTGGGTTTGATTCGGTCAAGGTCACATACCTTAGTTGCGGGTTAATTCCCCAACCCCCAAAAGTGTATGCAGGGGGAGAGAAACCAAGATGGCAGCATAGGTAAACACCTACACTGCTGCCTCACACAACAATTTCAAAACTACAACTAAAAGACAGAATAGACATCATTCAGAACCACAGGAAAGCTGGCTGAGTGGAAATTCTACAACTAGAGGGAAAGAGAGGGGCTCATGGAGGACCAGAGGAGCTGCAAAAAACTGAGGTACGGGGACGTACGCGTGGAGAGAGCGGGTGCCAGAGTACCTGGCTGGTTTTCTCTGGTAGGAGGGAAATGGAGACTCTTGGGGGCATTGAACCCCTTATCCTGTGACACTAAACCCCATATCCAGCCGAAACTCATACAGGGGGAGTTTGGACTGTGAAAAGGGAGAGGTGCGTGGATATTTAGGGGAGTCGCAAAAGATCAGAGGTCTGCTGGTGCGCACGGCACTGCGCAGAGGACAGACTGCTGATTGTGCCGCTGGCTTTCACGAGTGGGCGGGAGACAGACCTTCCCAACTGCGCCACTTCTGACTCCACTAAGCTACAGTTTCGGGTGAAACCCTGGGGACCTAGACCCGTGTGGTCCTGGAGCGCAGGGGAGCCAGAAAGGCAGTGGTCTAGAGGCACTGTGCGCACGCACAAGGACCGCTCCAGCGATTACCCAGTCACGTGAGACTCAGGGGCCATGGAGGGCGGGGCCAACTGGAAGGCAAGGCAGTCCCTTAAGCCCTGAGACTCCACCCATCCCAAGCTCAACAGAGAGGCTTTTGCAGCTTTGCAAGTCTGGTATCATAAGGCTGAATCCAACACAGAAGTTCTCCTGGCATAGTGAAAATGCCGAAACAAGGGAAGGGATCACAAACAAAAGAAATGGAGGAAAACAAACGACTGGATAGAGTTCAAAACCACACTTATAAGGTTTTTCAAGAATATCCTAGAAAAGTTGGATAAAGTTAGTGAGAGTCAAGAGGAGATGAAAAAGGACCACCTAGAGATGCAAAAGATCCAACTAGAGATGGAAAAGATCCAACTAGAGATTGAAAAGGACCAACTAGAAATTAAACATACACTGACTGAAATAAAAAATATTATACAGAGTCCTAACAGCAGACTAGAAAAGGCAAGAATCAAGTCAACAATTTGAAATATAAAGAAGCAGAAAACACTCAACTGGAAAAGCAAGAAGAGAAAAGAATCCAAAAATGTGAAGATAATGTAAGGAGCCTCTGGGACAGCTTCAAGCGTACCAACATCAGAATTGTGGGGATGCCAGAAGAAGAGAGAGAGCAAGATACTGAAAACCTATTTAAAGAAATAATGACTGAAAACTTCCCACATCTGGTAAAAGAAATAGACTTACAAGTCCAGGAAGCACACATAACCCCAAATAAAAGGAATCCAAAGAGGACTACACCAAGACACATCATAATTAAAATACCAAGAGCAAAAGACAAAGAGAGAATATTAAAAGCAGCAAGAGAAAAACAGTTCATTACCTACAAGGGAGCACCCATACGACTGTCAGCTGATTTCTCAGAAACGATGCAGGCTATACGAGAGTGGCAAGAAATATTCAATGTGATGAATAGCAAGAACCTACAACCAAGAATAATCTATCCAGCAAAGCTATCATTCAGAATTGAAGGGCAGATAAAGAGCTTCACAGAGAAGAAAAAGCTAAAGGAGTTCATCAACTCCAAACCAGTATTATATGAAATGCTGAAAGGTACTCTTTTAGAAGAGGAAGAAGAAAAGGTAAAAGACAAAAAATTATGAACAACAAATACATATCTATCAACAAGTGAATCTAAAAATTAAGTGAATTTAAAATTTGATCAACAGAATGAACTGGTGAATATAATAGAATCAGGAGCACAGAAAGGGAATGGACTGATCATTCTCAGGGGGAAAGGGGTGAGGGGTGTACAGGGAGAGACTGGACAAAAATCATACACCTATGGATGAGGTCAATGAGAGGGAGGTAAGGGCAGAGGGAAGGGTGGGAGCCGTCGAGTGGAGGGTAGCTATGGAGGGGGAAAAAGAGAAACAAATGTAATAATCCGAATAATAAAAAAGAAAGAAAAAAAAATTTATGCAGGAAGCAACCAATCAATGTTTCTCTCTCTGTGCGTCTCTCTGCCTCCCTTCCACTCTCGCTACAAATCAATAAAAAAATATCCTTGGGTGAGGATTAAAAAAAAAAAAAGATGTCTAAATTAAAGGGAAGGAGCTAAAATAACAATTTCAACAGAAGAATGCTGGAGGTAAGAAATTGTCCCCCAATAAATCTATTTGAAAGGAAGGCATTAACATTACAATAGAAATATACACACAAAAAATGATTAATGACTACTTAGTGTTGTGAACCTCAAAGGTATCTTAAGATATTTCAACTCTTAACTACATATTAGTCTAAGGTAAATATCCTAGTCATTAGTCACTTTAGACCTTCAACTTGAGCCTTATATCACAATGAGAGTTAAACCCGATTGACCATCGTGGCTCAGTGCTTGAGGAATGACCTATGAAACAGGAGGTCACAGTTGAATTCCCAGTCAAGGCACATGCCCGGGTTGCAGACTTGATCCCCACTGTGGGGAGTGCAGGAGGCAGCCGATCAATGATTCTCTCTCATCATTGATGTTTTTATTTCTTTTTCCATCTGCCTTCCTCTCTGAAATCAATAAAAAAATATATTTTTTCTTTTTAATAAGAACAGGTATACATTTAAAAGGGTTAAGAAATTTAATTTTGTATGAAAGCCAATCAGAGAAATCTAGAACTGCTAAGTTATCTTTGTAATGTCAGGTGGGGAAAGAGAAGCAGTAAATTCTAGTTTCCTAGAGAAAATGCTAACTTTGTCCAATTTGGCTACTCCCTTCATGGAAAAAGAAAAAAAAAATCTCAAAGGTGAAATAACAGAATAAGACTGAAAGTGCTCCTTTAATGTCAGCAGAATAATAGGGATCGACTGAATTCAGTTGAGCCATAAACACACCAAAGTGTTTTCCTCATCATCCCCAACTTAGAATAGAATCACTGAGTTTTAGGTATTACGGAATTATGGAAAGCATTATGAATTGGTTTTCAACATTTAAAATAATCCCACAAATTCTAGCCTAACATGTCTGTAGAATTTGATATGAAAATGTATTTAATCCAGTAAAGGTATGCTTATAGTTACAGAGTCCTAAAGAAAGAAATTTAGATTTTTATTTACTAAATTTAAACTTATTGACAAAATAATTTAGTAGCAATATGGGGAAATGTGGCTTAATCAGTAAAAATATTTTCAAGAATCTTATAAATAACCATTTCATTCAAAACTTATTTCTGTGAATGGAAGCCTCATGCCCAATATTCTATTACGCACACTCTGACAAAGTATACTCCTTTAAGAACCCCATGGGAAACAAGTCAGACTTACCACTGCCAGCAGTTTCTGATGCTTCAGACGCAGTAGAAATATTGTCTGAAAATTTCTCTTCTGTGGTATTCATATAACTGAGGCTGCCTCCTCCAATTCTATCTTCACTCTGCTCTATAGAATGTACTGCTGTTCCAAACGAATATTTTCCTCCATTCAGAACAGTGGATGGCTCAATCACAACAGGGCTAGCATCCTAAAAACCATGAAGTCAGACATTAGGAGGTAAAATTTTTTTTTAAATATGTATTTATCTATTTTAGAGGGAAAGAAAAGTAGAAAGAGAAATATCGATTTGAGAGGGAAACATCAATCAGCTGCCTCCTGCATGCCCCCTACTGGGTATCAAGCTTGCAATATGGCCATGTGCCCTGCCCAGGAATCAAAATGGCACCTTTGGGTGCATGAAACACATCCAACCAAGTCACACTAGCCAGAGCATACTATATGTTTTTAATATGGCACAGTGAATGATGCACCCTGTAGACTTGAAGAATAGTGCTTTTCTTCACTTGTTTCCCAATGTACCAAACTACAGTGGTCTGCTTCTCAAGCTCTGGCTTTTTTTTTCTTTTTCTTTTCTCTGTTCTAGGAATCTACTGCTCTCAGTGTCTGGTACTGCCTAAAACTGACACCATTACTCAGGTTATTTTGTTCTTTCCCCTTTTCTGCCCTATTATTCTTATTATTGCTTCCATTCTTTTTGGCTTCCAGTGCAATTATCAACATTTTCAGATAACTAATGTTATCATCACTTTCCTTCTATATGTTGGTCATATATTGTAGTCATTGGCTACTTCTTAACTATATTATTTCCAGTTGCTCTGGGAAGTCTACCTTATCCCCTAAAACATCAAAGGATATTTTTGTTTTTTACTTACTTCTTGGTCTGTAACTATCAGAAATTATCCTAGAAGACAGTGTTTTTAGAAAGATAGTCTCTAAATAGATAAAATTTCACCTGTGTTGAACAATTTCCTCACTTTATGTGAGTCAATTATTCCTAAAAAGCCTATGTGGAACTTTAATATAATTCTATTTTGAGAATTTTATGATTTCTTCTAAGTTATATGAATGGTTTATGATAGATCAAACTTCAGAATACACTTTCTTTTCTGTCAGTGTTGATGCTATTTCTTTTTATGCTTTACACATATGTACAGGGTGGGGCAAAGTAGGTCTATAGTGTGAGTATACAAAGCACAGTTTATTATTTATTAATTGCTGTTATTATTTTCCATATGAAATGTAAACCTACTTTTGCCCCACCCTGTACACTACAAGTATGATTTTGTGTGTGTGTGTGTGTGTTTTTTAATCCTTATCCAAGGATATTTTTTTGAGAAAAGGGAGGAAGGGAGGAAGGGAGGGAGGGAGAAAATGAGCTGCTTTTCACAGGTGCCCCAACAGGGGTCAAATCTGCAACTTATGTATGTGCCCTGACCAGGAATCAAATCCACAACCCTTTAGTACATGGAACGATGCCCCAACCAACTAAGCCACCTGGCCAGGTCTGTACTTCTGTTTTATAAGAGATGTGCTGCTAAGAGCAAGACCTCTATCATATTCCTACAAGAGCAAAAAGCAATGCCTCAAGTATAAATCTAGGTTCTTTTTTGAATCTGTAGCCAATAAGACATTAATAACCTCTTATTCTAAAGTCAAAGTAAGAACATGAAGACAAAAATAATTTCAAAATAGACTGGGAGTCGAGACCTGTTTGGCTCAGTGGATAGAGCGTTGGCTTGCGGACTGAAAGGTCCCAGGTTCGATTCCAGTTAGGGGCATGTACCTTGCTTGCGGGCACATCTCTACTTGGGGCGTGCAGGAGGCGGCTGATCAATGTCTCTCTCTCATCGATGTTTCTGACTTTTTATCTCTCCCTTCCTCTCTGTAAAAAATCAATAAAATATATATTTTTAAAAATAGACTGGGACATGTTACCCAATATTATCATTTTCTATCTACAATCACTATCATTATCTATCTATAAGGTCTTTGAAGTCATATGTCTACTTTCATGACTTCAGTCTTAAAGTCTACCTTTTCCAATGAACATATTTTATGTTTGAAAACAAACTACTAACTTCTGCAAAAGGAAAAAAACTCCAGGTGGAATAAGAAAAATAATGTAAACAATTTACCAGTATTTTCTGATAAACAGTGACAGAAAAGAACATATAGAAAAAATATGAATAAAATTATTAGTTTTTTTGCTTAGTAATCATTTGGCAACTGACAATGAGTCAACAAAACATATCAAATGACTATCCAAAATGGAGAATTTGATTACTGGAATGACTGTTTTCAGTTTTCTAATTCTGAAAAAATCTCTTGTATATTTTAAATAAGAATAGAATATTCACTAATAATTTCTTCTTTAACTCTTTATTTGGAACAATGTCAGGTTATTGTTTAGAAATTGGGTTCTAATATTACTTCTGAAATTAAATTTCTTAAATAGAAAATCACCCAAGAATCTTCATCTTTTTAATGAAAATGGTGAAATAATGAAGTATACCCCTGGATTTAAAGTTAGTCCTTACATTTGAGTCCAGAACTTCCACTCTGAGCAAGAAATTCAGGTTACCTCTTGTCCCAGCCTCAGATTGTTCACTGGTAAAATAGATACAATACCTCACAGAGATTGTGAGGACTAAATGAGATATGTAAGGTGTATATACATGCACTTGCATGCCCAATATTACCTTCCTCACAGAATTGTTGCACAGAGGAAATCTATAAGCATAGAGGCCTGGTACATAACAAGTATTTTATAGGAAATAATTTCTATACCCTTCAAATCTTTAGGTTGGAGCATTTTATTATTATCCAGTAGTCACCCAAAGTCTGAAAAAAGATAGGTAAACAGAAATTTTACTCACATATTTGACATAGTCCTTCCACTGCTGCCACCACTGCATGGAGATGATATACCAATTGTGTCCTGGTTGCAGACCATACCTGCTCTCCCGTTCTAACCATCCTCTATACATACAAAAGAAACTTCGTACATCAAATGGTATGTGAAAAGATGACTACACACCCACAAATTACCATTAGCAATTTTTACAAAGGAAAAACATGAAACAAATAGATATACTTGGGAAATTGCTATAATTTTGATTAGTGAAATACTGATAAGCCAATTTCAGGGAGTCACAATACCCACTATCAAGCATCTCTCATACTGATGATGTTTTTATTTTTTAATTTTTTATTGATTTCAGAAAGGAAGGGAGAGGAAAAGAGAGAGAGAAACATTAATAATGAGAGAGGATCATTGATCGGCTGCCTCCTTCATGCCTCCTACTGCAGGTGGAGCCTGCAACCCAGGCATGTGCCCACAGAATCGAACCTGGGAACGTTCAGTCTGCAAGTCGACATTCTATCCATTGAGCCAAACCCGCTAGGGCATGATGATATTTTACAAACAGCTTTATTGAGGAATATTTTACATATCATAAAATTTACCTAAATTAAGTTCACAACTCAATTATTTTTTTTAGTATATTTTATTGATTTTTTTACAGAGAGAAAGGGAGAGGGATAGAGTTAGAAACATCGATGAGAGAGAGACATCGATCAGCCGCCTCTGCATGCCCCCTAACTGGGGATATGCCCACAACCAAGATACATGCCCTTGACTGGAATCGAACCTGGGACTTTTCAGTCCGAAGGCTGATGCTCTATCCATTGAGCCAAATTGGTTTCGGCACAACTCAATTATTTTGATAAATTTGCAGACATGTGCAACCATCACCAAAAATTTTAGAATATTTCAATTACCCCAAAAAGATATCTTGTGCCTATTTTTAGTCAATTTGTGTTACCACCTTTAGACCCTGAAAACCACTAGTCTATTTGCTATCTCTTATAAACTTCCCTTGTGTGAACATTTCATATAAATGGAATGATATAACACAAGGTCTTTTACATTTGGCTTCTTTTTTTTTTAGCATAATGTTTTTGAGGTTCATCTGTATTATATCAGGTATCCTTACTTTGTGCTTTTTTTATTACTCAATAGTATTCCAAAAGTATATATACACACATTTTGTTTCACCATCTAACATCTAATAATTTTGAAGTGTTTTTGCAAAGTACCAGAGGACACCATTAGCAATGTATGAAGGTTCTATTCTAGTTTCTCTAGATTCTCACCAATGCATCTGCCTTTTCTAGCATAAATGTTCTAGTGGATGTGATATGGTGTATAAATGTCACTGAACTGTATGCTTTAAAATAGTCCATTTTATGTTATGACAATTCCTCAAAACATTTTCATACATCCCAACGAAGCAGTTTTCCCCTATTATTTCTTTCCCCCATCCCTTGAAAATCATCCATCTGTTTTCTGTACATATGCATTTACATATTCTGGATATTTCATTCAAATGGAATCCTACAGTATGTGACCTCCTGTGAATAGCTTCTTTCATTTGTGATGTACATTATGTAGTACCATGTATCACTATATCTTTCTGTTTTATGCTGAATAATATTCCATGGTTTGTATAAACTGCATTTAGTTTATCCATTCATCCACTGGTAGCTATTTCAGCTGTTTCCACCTTTTTAGCTATTTTGAATAATGCTGCTATGAGCATCTATGTACATCCTGTTTTCAAATGTTTTAAGTATATATTTAAAATTGGAATTGATGGATTATGTGGTAATATGTTGAGGAACGACCAACTTGTTTTCCACAACAGCTACACCATTTTACATTTCCAGCAATGTATGAGAGTTCCAATTTCTGCACATCCTCATAAAATCTTTTTTTCCTTTTTTAAAAAATATGTTTTTACTGATTTCAGAGAGCAGAAAGGAGATAGAAACATCAATGATGACAACAATCAATTGGTCGCCTCCTGCTCCCCACCCTTTTATTAGGGATGAAGCCCACAACCCAGGCATATGCCCTGACTGGGAATCAAACTGTGATCTCCTGGTTGATGCTCAACCACTGAGCAACACTGCCTGTTTAAATTTTGACTATGTAATTCTGTTCCCAAGTATTCCAAAGAGCTCTACTTTAGTAAACTTTTTTTATCAAGTGGTCCAAAGCCAAAAAAAAAAAAAAAAAAAACTACTGAAAAAATTTGTGTACACACTGCTTTTAGGAAAAATATGGGTTATAAGCTATATATTGAGTTTATTCTAAAAGCAAAGTTTAGTTGAAATCCAGTCCTGTTTCTGAAACTTTCTATACATTAACATTATATAAATGGTAACCCTAAAGCAGGGGTGGGGAATGTCTGGCTTGGGGCCATTAAAAGCCAGAGAAATAATTTCTTCTGCTCCTGGCAAGGCATCAGAGGTGTGTTAATTAAATGTTTGACCAAATACAGCAGGTTAATATTTAAGATGATAACTTTGTATAGTCCAAGAATTCTATACAATAAAAGCCTAATATGCAAATTGACAGAACAGTAGGATGACTCACTGACCACCGGGGGGCAGACGTGCAATGCATGAGCTCTCCCAGCCTGCAGACCCCAGGCCAGCCAAGGCAGGTGCCAGCAGGGGCCCCGTGATCGCCCCGCTGGTCACCCACAGATCGACCCTGATTGCTGGCCAGGCCTAGGAACCCGGTGAATTTCATGCACTGGGCCTCTAGCGATATTATAAATATCCAAAGGCCCTTTGCAGAAAAAAGGTTCTCCACTCCTGCTCTAAAGCAATGAAAAATATTCAAGGTATTAAAAATTGAGTTATAAATATAAAAATGTGCAGGCCTACCAATTCAGGTATTTCACCTCAAGTACAGTGGTACCTCGAGATATGAGTTTAATTCGTTCCGTAACTTTGAGGCGTGGGAAACTATGAGATGCTCGAGTCAAGGTAAACTGATGGGTCGTGTGCAGCTGGCCAATCTGCACGATTACTCCTATCTAAAATGTTGCTTGTATTTCAAAGCAAAAATCGCTCGCTCGATGGCTCTTATCTCAAAAATCTCTTATGTTAGGGCTCTCGTATCTCGAGCTACCACTGTAATTTTGCCTAAGTAAATCCTTAACCAAATATGTAAATACTTTATTATTAAACTTTCCCATATATATACATTAAAGAAATATAAATAGGGGATAAATAGGACCTATTAGTTAATCATTTAAATTATAAAAAGCTCTTATTAATATATAAAAGTATAATTTATATGATATGCATTGAAAATGGAAGCAGAAAAAACAATGTTTCAGAATATTCTCATTTTTTTGTAAAACAAATTTATAAATTCCATCAGAGGCATACACATATGTGGTATATGGATGTAAAAAGTGTTAACATGCAACCATCAACAACAAAAAAAAGAAACCTATTGAATGGGAGGAAATATTGCAAACTACATAATTGATAAGGGCTAATATTCAAAATATACATGGAACTCATGGAACTCAGTAGCAAAACAAACAAAAAAACAAAGCAATTTTAAAAACTGGGCAAAGAGTTTTTTACAAAATAGACATACAAATAGTGAACAGGAACATACAAAAATGCTTAACATCTCTAATCACCAGGGAAATACAAATCAAAACCACAAAATCACCTCACATCTGTTAGGCTAACTATTACCAAAAAGACAAAGTATAACAAATTCTGGTTAGGATGTGTAGAAAAAATACCCTGTACACTGCTGATGGGAATGAAAATGAAAATAACCACTATGAAAAACATTATTGAGGTTTCTCAAGAAATTAAAAATAGAACTACCAGCAATCCTACTTTTACGTATATATCCAAATAAAATAATTATCTTGAAAAGACAGCTGTACTCCCATTTCCACAGCAATATTATTATTTTTTAATTATATTTTTGTTGATTTCAGAGAGGAAGGAAGAGGGAGAGAGAGAGAGAGAGAGAGAGAGAGAGA